>JANHMN010000002.1:49776395-49794484 GCA_030674055.1 Rhabdomys pumilio
GTGTGTGTATGTGTGTGTATGTGTGTGTGTATGTGTGTATGTGTGTATGTGTGTATGTGTGTGTATGTGTGTGTATGTGTGTGTATGTATGTGTGTATGTATTTATGCATGTATGTATGTATGTATGTGTGTATGTGTGTATGTGTGTGTATGTGTGTATGTGTGTGTATGTGTGTATATGTGTGTATGTGTGTGTGTATGTGTGTGTATTATTTACATATGTGTTTATCTCTGTGTCTGTTATAATAAAGAGAGGGAGAGTAAGAGAAGGGAATTGTTGGAGGGCATAGAAAGGAACAGTGTAGGCAAGGGCAGCAGGGGAGGGGCGGGGACAGATGAGGGACGCTCTGAGGAGGTAGGGCATAGTAAGGAGCGTGAGTGAACTTAACTGAGGTTTTCTACTTACGCTCTACACAGACGTCTCACATCTTCTGTTGATATCCTTTATAGGGACACTGTGGTCTAACCTGGGAGTCCAGGGTGGGGGTGGGGCAGTCTGCAAGGTCCCCAGGCTGGGACAGAAGCTTTGATAGACTGTGAGGATGAGGAGTCCTGATAATTTTTCTTTTCTCTTCTTTACTTTTCTTTCTTTTTTCAAATTTTAGGTTTTTAAATTTTTAAAAAAGAATTTTTAAAAAATGCTTCTCTCATACATTACATTCTGACCTCAGTTTCCCCTCTCTCCACTCCTCCCAGTCCCCTGCCCTCCACTCTTTCCCAGATCCATTCCTCTGATTCTCTAAAAACCAAAACAAACAAACAAACAAACAACAAAAGCAGGCCTCCCAGGGATAGCAATGATCATGGTACAACAAGTTACAAGACTAGGCATGAACCCTCATGCCCTGTGTGGGTCTGAGCTAGGTATTCTCCAGAGTTTACTTCTGTTTTTTGGCTTGCTCAATGATTTAAGATGACTGGGGATAAGGACAATGAGATCTGGGGGACTGTGGAGTTAAGTATTGAATTTTCACATGACTTTGTTGGTGAAATGTGTCCCTGGTCATGTGAAGAGGCAAGGGGATTTTCCCAAGGGGGAATTCATTCCAACAGAAGGCTGGCTACTGTAGAAAGGCTCCAGAGGGGCTTCTGTTAATGTAGGTCCAGGCAGATGAGTGTACCACACCCCAAGATTTAGGGTAGAAGATAAAATCTATACGCCAGCAAGGATCGCTCTGCTAGAGGTGCTATCTCTCCTGCTCTGCAGTCTCCCTGGGGTCGGAGTTTTGACAGAAGAGATGACAGGATGCTGCTGGGCTCCTGTAAGCGGTGAGGCTGCCACATCAGTGATGGCTGAGAGGTTGAGTCAGCTTTCCTTCCTGATAGGAATGGTTTTGTGAAGACTGAATTTGCCAAGGGACCAAAAAGATACCAAGTGGCCCTCTCAGTGTCTGGTTTGGGAACTTTGAGTGGAGAACTTTGGCCTTTGCGTCTTCAAGTGCTTTGAGATGAGATCTTTAAATTTCTTCAGTGAGGGCATCAGATGGTAAGGTGAGTAGACTTAATTTCTGGTCCCATTGTCCTGGGATTAGAGCAGATATACAAATTATTGAGGTCATATGTTAACTAATGACTGTCTTCTACCCTGCGGGGTACCTATTGGCTGTATAAACTTTCATTTTTAGTATGGCAAGAGCTTGTTTTAAAAATCAGATCATGAGTAGGGCTGTGGTGGCGCATGCCTTTAATCCTAGCACTTGGGAGGCAGAGGCAGGTGGATTTCTGAGTTCGAGGCCAGCCTGGTCTACAGAGTGAGTTCCAGGACAGCCAGGACTACACAGAGAAACCCTGTTTCAAACTGCTCTCCTTCCCCCCCTCCAAAAAAAAAGCAGCTCACGAGGGACTGGAGAGATGGCTCAGAGCTTGAGACCGTCTGCTTCAAAGTCACGGTGCTCAGCAAACCTGCAACTCCATCCCAAAGGATCCAGAGTGTCCTCTGGTCTCTGAAAGCTCACAGTGTACCACCCCCCCCAGACACCTCCTCCACACACAGACACACATGAACACACAGACACAGATACAGAAACACACACAAACATACACAAACATGCACATACAGACATAAGCACACATATACAGACATACACATTTATGCACACACAGAGATGGGCACAAACATACACACACAAAGACATAAACACACACTCATACAGAGACATACAAACACAGACACACACACACACAGATACACACACACACACACACACACACATGCACACACACACTCTTTTTAAAAAACCAGATCTTGAGACGGTCAGCCATCTGTTTCTCATTTGCACTAGCATCCCAGGATGAATCAACCTCAAATCAAAGAGTTGATGTGAGTCACTAAAGTCACAGAATACTCAGAAAATATGTCTGCTATCTGTGTGGATGTTCTATTTCCCACAGCTAACCTGCAGGTCCTTGTAAGAGCCTCAAGTTCTTGGCGAGTGAATTTTGCTTGGGTGGGGCTCATGCTCTATGGGCCCGATGAGGACTGAGGGTGGAGTCTTCTTGGAAACCTTCTGGGTACAGAAGTATCAACAATCAACTCAGAAGATGAGATCTAGTGCTACACGGGAAACTTCAGCCAGATCAGACAGGCTCCAAGGAGCGTGGGTACTTGCGACATAATTGGGGTTTGTTTCAAGTCCAGGAGAATTGTGATGATTTGATAAAGATGATGGAAAGAGTAGATAAAAAATTTCAGAAAAAGCAGGCGTGGGAAAGGTTGGGTGCCACATCAGGGGAAGGATTTAGACCTTATGTGGCACATAAATATGCAGAGTACGACACAGTGCAAATCCAGTTGTGTCTTGAACCAAAGGAGCTGTCACTTCGAGTGCTTAGGAGCATGGAGGGAAGGCTTGCATTGTAGGGTCCAGTGTGAGTGTGAGCTATCAGCAGACCTCTAGTGCACCACTTTTTTTGTGTGTGTGTGACTGATTCTCATGTAGCTCAGGCTAGCCTTGAGCTTGCTGTGTTGTTGGGAATGACCTTGAACTACTAGTTGCCTCTCACTCCCAAGTGCTGGGATTTCAGGCATATGCTACTAAAATGTCTCAGCTTCCCCTTTCCTAAGAGAGACTCTTTAAAATACGTCCTCCCTTATAGTTTGGAGGTTTAAACATGGGGCACAAGAAAGGGAGTTTTTAAAGGGCCCAATGCCGTCAGTAGAGAATAACCCCACTAGAAGGGTCAGACACTTAGCCTTAGTCTATGAAAAGGAAAGACATGGTGGAGAAACTAGGATTTAGGGGGTTGGAGGTTTCTTATCTTTCTAGATAATGGGTAAACAAGAATGGCCTTGAACATCTGGGTCAAAGTTCTCTGTTCAGGGGCCATGTTGAAGCCAACAACACTGTATTTTATCTCCCTCATGTCTAAGTCAGATCTTCTAAGTACTGGGCATGTGCCACTGAGTTCCCAGGTGTACAGACATGGCCGTTTGCACCCGACTGATCATTCATTTATAAGGTGAGGGTAGACCCTGCCCAGTTCTTTCATTAGATACTTAGATTAGTGACGTTCCATGGGTAGGGCTCCAGCGTGGACTCAGGAACCTGTGCAATGACCACTGTTCCTTCCGGTCCCTCCTCCATTTTCTCAAGTCTACATTCCTTTTTTTTTAATTTTTAAAATTTTTTTTATACTTTTTTTTAAAAAAGATTTATTTATTTATTTTATATGAGTACACTGTAGCTGTTTTCAGACATACCAGAAGAGGGCATCAGATCCCATTACAGATGGTTGTGAGCCACCATGTGGTTGCTGGGAATTGAACTCAGGACCTCTGGAAGAGCAGTCAGTGCTGTTAACCACTGAGCCATCTCTCCAGCCCTCAAGTCTACATTTCTTCCCACGTGGAGATCACAAAACCTTAGGTCGCCCTCTTGTGATAATGTGTTCTAATCTTGTTTTGATTTGGATGAGTTTTCTATTGCCTAATGTTTTGAAATAGGGGTGGGATGGGCATTCCAAAGACCACCTGGGGAAGCTTCACGCTAGGTTCATAATTCTCATTTTCTAACTGGCAATAATAGATACAGATAACTAGTGGCTCATCTCATGGTAGTCCTACCTATGTCTCTAAGGTATGAAGAAAAAAAGATCTAGATACATAGCTGGAACAGACGTGTTTAGGCCTACATCACTGATAGCCAGCGAAGACCAAACCATCTTCTCTGTGACGTTTGTCTGTGGGAGGGAGTTGAGTACACTATTCAGCATGAGTCAAGGTTTGAAATCTAATGGCTACAACTAAGCTGGGTGAAGTTTAGGTTTCTTAGCACAGAGGGTGGGAGTTCCTCACACCTCTGCCTGCCAAGTCAGGTCTGTTGTTTCGGCCTCAGGACCTACGGGGGGGAGTAAAGGACTGGACACTGCCCTCCCCTTCACAGGGGTGGGGTCCCACAGTAATGTTTTCTAAAAGTGCTCCATAAGAGATCAGGTCAGTGTACCTGTGTAGAGATAAGACTTGGGATGAGTTTTGAGAGGGAGTTCCCTGATACCGACACAGCTCCTCAGCTCCTTCTGTTGCCAGGATTCTCTGTTACCCCAGTTAATTAATCAGCTTCACTGATCTGGGTGCCGTCCTCATTAAAACTCACAACCATTCTGTTATTTGACCCCAGTGGTTTTATAGAACTGATTATAATAAAATCAGATGGACACACATATGCTGAAATTTCCCTCTTCTGATAGATCCAAGAGTTGCAAAATCGATAGTGCACTTCCCCAAATCTTGTCTTTAGTGGTTATATAGGTGAGTGCCTCCACTCAGTTGCCTTTCAGATGGGCGAGAGCGCAGGGCTCCTTTGTTCTTAAAGCCAAGCTGGAGGGATCTAAGAGAAGTTTGCATGGAGACTGGGGATGTCTTCAAAGGAAACATTATGAAAATTATTTTATGTGTGTCTCTGACCTAATTGGCTTTTCTGTTGCTGGGATCAAACACTGGTCAAGAGCGACCTGTGGAGGAGGACTGCATTTGATCTTATACTTTATAGTCCATCACCAAGGGAAGCCAGGACAGCAGCTCAAGGCAGGAATCTTGAGGCAGGAGCCAAAGCACAGACCACGAAGAAGCCTTATTTGCTTACTGGCTTGGTTCTCATGGCTTGTTCCACCAGCTTTCTTATATAGCCCAGGCTCATCTGCCTAGGGGATGCGCCACCCATAATGGGCTGGGCCCTTCCATAGTAACCATTAATCAAGAAATTGTCATACAGCCTTGCCTACAGGCCAGTCTCTAGAGGCAAGTCTTCCACTGAGACTACCTCTTCCCAGGTGACTCTAGTTTGTGTCAGGCTGACAAATAGCAGCCAACGCACTCTCCAGCTTCCTTCCTAGAAGGTCATTAAAGGCTGAGTGGGGCTAGAGAGATGGCTCAGTGGTTAAGAGCACCAGCTGCTCTTCCAGAGGTCCTGGGTTCAGTTCTCAGCACCGACACTTTGGCTCACAACCATCTGCGACTCCAACTCTGGGGAATCCAATGTCCTCTTCTGGCTTTCATGAGCACTGCATGTACACGGTGAACTACATACATACAGGCAAAACACCTGTACATATAAAATAAGATATAAAAATAATATAAAATAATAATTATATGTAAAATTGAAAATAAGATAAAAATAAAATAGATACTGTTCCTCTGCTCACTTTTAATAAAATAAGTTAATTCATGAAAGTTGAGGCTCAGGACAATGGGGTGAGATGAAGTATGGGAAAAGACTGGCCAATGGGTACTACAAGACAAATTCTAGAAGCAAGACGTTCCGGAGTACTATAGACACTCTGGGGTGACTATAGGTAATAATTACGTACTGTTCACTCTAGAAAGCAAAGAGAAAAGATTTTTCAAAGAGTTTTATTGTAAATAAATGGCAAATGTTTGAGAAAATAAATGTTTACCTGATTTAAACAAAGTGTACATTCATCAAAATTACAAGGTAGCCCATTAATATGTATAGCTTTTGTGTATCAACTAAAAAATAAACTGGCAGTTTATTATATACATGTACATACATAGATGTGTGTATATGTATGTATATATAGATGAGAGAGAGAGAGAGAGAGAGAGAGAGAAAGAGAGAGAGAGAGAGAGAACGTACAAAGCAGATGCTGGCATTGCCTAACTGCTGTCAGCCAGCCATATCTGACTGGGGCAAGCTCCTACAGATAACAAGGCCCTGTTGAGACAAACAACCACAGGAGGAGGAAGCCATTACAACCTGATCTTCTCAGACCCGAGCCCCTCTGCCCACCCCTCTGAGTTCTGACCAGCTCCCTCCCCCTGCAGACCTTCCATCCCCAAAGGAGAGAGCCGGCCATCTATTAGTAGAGCTGCTAAACCCAGTCAGGTCCTTTATTCTGTCCTAAACCCACCAAAAAGAGCTTAGAGTGGACTTCAGGATTTATTTTATTTGCTATTATTGTGTATGCATGTGTGCGTGTGTGTGTGTGTGTGTGTGTGTGAGTTTGTGTAAGGTATATGTGAGTGTGTGTGGGGGGTTGTGTATGATATGTGTGAGTGTGTGTGTGGGTTCATGGGTGGGCATGACATGGTATGCATGAGGATAACTTTTGCGAATCAGTTTTCTTCATCTACTCCATGCTGAGTCAGACCCAGGTCATCGAGCTATGTGCTACGCATTTTTCCCTGCAGAGCTATCTCTCCGTCCCTAGAATGGACTTTGACATGAGAATTACAAAATAAGTAACTTTATTGAAGTGAGATTATGTTACCAAACAATGATTGAAAAATGTTTGATTTGATCCAACGAGTCATTGAGCAAACCACTAATCAGAGGGATTGGGGGTTCTGAGGAAAGGGACCCAGCTCCTGTCTATACGTCATCTCTGAGACCTGTCTCTACTTGAGCCCATCATTTCTTCCCATGTATCTGTAACTTGGACTCAGTCCCGTTAGGAGTTCGGTCTTGTATTTGCTTTTGTTGGAAGCACATTTTGATGTAATGTAGGCAGCAAAGGGAGGTTTGCAGGAAGGGCATGTGGGCATCTCTTGGAACCCAAGTGGGTCTCACATGACCTGGAAAACCCCCAGGAGCTGGTGGCTTCTCTTGCTTCTCCTTCCCGTTGCTATCCTTGGAAAAGATGGCTGGGGCAGAAAGGACAACACACTGTGCTCAGTACTTCGGGTAATGAAGCTTAGGTTGTGACAGATGGATGGGTGACTCAGAGTCAGGGGAGGAATTTGAGCCAGTCACCTCCCAAAGACCCTACCTCTGAGCATCTCTGTGCTGGGGATGAAGTGGAGAACACAGGAGCTCTTGAGGGGCACTCAAGGCCCAGACCCTCAGGCTAACCTTTCAGGGTACTTACCCTGCTATTGCCTCCAAAAAGACTAACATGCCTGTCTTCAGCATGCCAAATGCATGTAGCAAGGAGCGTGTGACACTTCACTGCCTGCCTGGTTAACTGTATGCCTACCTAGTAACCTGTATGCCTGCTAGGAACAGTTGTTTGGGACTGGGGAGAGGGCCGCATGGGGAGGAGCGTTCACTCTGAAAGTAGTAGGCCATAAATTTTAACCTTCAACTCCACAAAGCAAGCTAGGCATGGCTGTGTGTGCCTATGACCACAGCTCACAGGGAGTAGAGCAGGTCTTGGGTTCTCACTGGCCGGCCAGCCTAGACAGAGCACTGAACTCCTCGATCAATGAGAGACTCTGTCTCAAGGAAATAAGGCAGGGAACAATAGAGAAAGACACTCCTAAAAGTTTTTCTTGGACACACACACACACACACACACACACACACTTGCGCGCACGCCATGAAAACACTTGTTCAGGAATCAGGAGGCTGACATAGAAAAATTGCAATTCAGGGCAGTCTCAAGGGGAGAAAACGCTAGGTAAGCTTTCAACTGTGTACGTGAACTATGATTATTGTAAAATCGTGCAGCTCATAGACAAATATTAGCAATGGGATGGTAGCATAGCTATACTTTTTATTAGAATCAAATAGAACATTCTCTGACTATATAAGCACGATTAATTTAAGAAGCACCACCATGACACTGATGTGAAGTATTCAAAATAACTGTTTTTTAAAAAAAGCCAGGCATGGTGGTGCATGCTCTTAATCCCAGCACTCAGAGACAGACTCAGGCGTTTCTCTCTGAGTTCAAGGCCAGCCTGGTCTACAGAGTGAGTTCCAATACAGTCAAGGCTACCGGGCAACACCCTGTCTCAGTCCTGCTGGTAGAGTGAGTGCGGGACCACAGCTGGGCTCGCAGAGACCTGGGGACCTGGGACCTCTGCAGGGGTCCGGGACACTGGAAAGAGGAGAGGAAGCCTGATCCCAGAGGTCACTGGGAAGATAGTCAGGGCATGGTGTCTGTGAACCGACTGCAGGGAAGAGGGCAGTGAAAGGAACACAAGAGACACACCAACAAGATTGGGCCTGTCTCCAAAAACAAACAACAAAAAGGTTGAGAGAAAACTGGTAAAGATCTAGACAAGCTGCAGTTAGTGTTTGTGCCACAGGATCCCTCAAGCAGTGTCCACGTCACACTGACTCCACTGTAAATTAATGACAATCCATCCTCCATGGTTTGTCTAAGAAAGGACATCTGTAAGTATCAGCCACGTATTTTGACTGACACTTTGATCACAAGGCAAGAGTAGTTCTTAATCAAAACCCATTGTGGATTCAGGGACTTTTGTCTGTAGCAGCAGAGGAGCACCCGGACAGAGGCAGGGACAGGGTTGGCAGGAGTGCGGCGGGACAGACGGAGAGGTGCACCCCTGAGAGCTCTACATGCTCTGAGGAGGAAGGGGGCCAAACTCTGGGAGGTGGGATGGGAAGACTTAGTCCTGAAGGGAGTCCTCTCTCCTATTCCTTTTCCTGTCCCTTCCCTACAATCTGTCCACTACCGCCTGATATCACCCACCCGGCACAGTGCGGGTGCTCAGTCTAAAGCCCTGGCTTCAGGTTTCAGGGAGATCCAACAGAAACTTCAAGACTATATGGAAATTCTAAACTCCCTCTCCAGGCTTTCCAGTTCCAGCAATGAACACCTCTACTGCACCTGTCCTCAACAAAACTCTTTGTCCTTGCCAAGATGGTCAGCTCATTTCCACGGAAAAGCACGCCCCCACCCACAGCCTTTCCACTGCTCTCACCGCCGCCTACTGCTCTTTGTTTTTCACTAAAATTGTGTGGGCGCGAGGCTTAGCTAGTTGTGCTTAGCTCAGGGCTGGGGCATGAAGCCCCAAGGCAGGGATGCATCTTTGGAAAGTGCTGGGAAACTACCTAAAAACAGTGAAGGTGAGAATCAGACACCTGCACCTTAGTAGGGGAGGGACCCGAGTGGGCAGCACAACTCAAAACACATCAAACTCTGGTCTAGGTGTGGCTCTCTGGAGGCAGCCTCTCAGATCCTCCTAAGAGCAGCTTTTCTCGCAGGTCCCTCTAGAGGAACAGCTGAGATGGGCAAGTACAAGATCCTCGTGGTCACTGGAGACTCGCTTTTGGCGGGCTCCACCAACCTGGTGCAGCTGTGGCTGGTGGGCGAGCACGGGGAGGCAGACCTTGGGAAGCAGCTGCGGCCACTGCGGGGAAGGGTAAGTGCGGGCCACTGGGTGGGCTTGCAAAGACCGGGGACCTGGGACTCTGCAGGGGTCCTGGGAACTGTGGGGAGGGGAGGAAGCCTGATCCCAGAGAACTATTGAAAAGGTGGTCCGGGCATGATATCAAGAGCGGGTGGACTGGCTGCGAGGAAAGGGGATAGGGAAAGGAACAGGAGAGAGGGGCTGGGCAGAGAGAGGCGAGAATGAGACAATGCTGGGGCGCACAGCAGGTGCACAGCGGAGCCTGGAGCCCAACAGAAGGCCCCGCTCCTTCGCCGCCACTTGGTTCAGGTCTCTTTCCTTGAGTGCTTCTTAGAAGGGTAGTCGGATGCAAGCTTCTCCGGGGGCTTACTGACACCGCTGCCCTCACGGAGGACCCCAGATTTGCTTAGGAGCTGTGTCCTATCCCACAGAAGACGGAGCTGGAGATCGATGTCCCCTTGCATCTAGGGCGCCTCCTGGTGGTGAAGCTGCGCAAACACAAAGGCCTATTGGATTCTGACTGGTTCTGCAAGTGGATCACTGTGCAGGGCCCTGGGACCCAGGGAGAAGCCTTTTTTCCCTGCTACAGTTGGGTCCAGGGCAAGGAGACTATCTGCCTACCCGAGGGCACTGGTGAGGACTCTGGTGAAGGAAACAGGAGGCGTGTCATGAAATAAATTAAAGGAAAAGATTAGAGACATGAGGATGAGGGAGGGGGGAGATGGAGCGACCCCAGCACAGAGTAGTGTCCTGAGAGGACACAGACTCTTGTGTCTGCCTCTCCCAGCCCTGAAGGTAAACGATGATGCTCAGAACCTGTTTAGGAAGTATCGAGAGCAAGAGCTGGAGGACAGAAGGAATGTGTATCGGTGAGTCCAAGAAAACCGTCGATCGCCCTCCAGAGCCTCCAAACTTCTACCTCACTCAGGACTCTGTATTTGTCCTCCAGGTGGGGCTCCTGGAAGGAGGGATTAATCCTGCCTATAGCAGGGAGTACAGAACGGGACCTCCCCAGGAACCAGAGATTCATGGAAGATAAGGATTTAGACTTTTCCCTCTCTCTGGCCAAAGTGTGAGTACTTGGTTGAGTTTTCGAAGTTTCGCCTTAAGCTTCAAGGTGGGCTCTTTCTTGATCTTCTTGCACGCTGTTCTTTGCACAGGTTGAAGGACTTTGCTATTAAGGGGACTCTAGATTTTGTAAGTCATGTACGAAAACTGGAAGATTACCAGAAAGTGTTTCCACATAGCAAGAGTGCTCTGGCCGGTCAGTTATCACAACTTCCCAAAGTCCCTCATTCAGAATTCCAGTCCAGATATCTGAGAGAAATGGGGAAAGAGGGCAGGAGGTGATGGGTTAGCTGGGGGACACATTTAGAGCTCACACCGTGTTCTCAACTGATGCCCTCAGGGCGGGTCCGTGATTCCTGGAAGGACGATGCCCTCTTTGGGTACCAGTTCCTCAACGGTGCAAACCCCATGCTCCTGAGGCAATCCAAGCGCCTTCCAGCCCGGCTGGTCTTGCCTCCAGGGATGGAAGACTTACAGACCGAGCTGGAGAAGGAACTCAAGGTGCTGAGCTGCCTCTGTTTAGCCTATGTAGCCAACCGCATCCCCACGGTGCCCAACGTTCTACTTCCTCGCTTCCTCCCCTCCTCTACTTGTGTGACTCTGTCATCGAAACCCTCCCTCCTTTATCTGCTTTTAGGATTTCATTTTTTTTTTTTTTTGAGACAGGGTTTCTCTGTGTAGCCCTGGCTGTCCTGGAACTCACTCTGTAGACCAGGCTGGCCTCGAACTCAGAAATCCACCTGCCTCTGCCTCCCAAGTGCTGGGATTAAAGGCGTGCGCCACCACCGCCCGGCAGGATTTCATTTTTTAAATTTTTTTTTTGGTTAGCATACAAAGTGGTGGCAGGTTTCATCAGCACTTGGAGTTTCTCAGCTTTGGAACTATGTCGTGGTTGTGACCTATGTAATCCTTTGTTTTAGGGTGTCTCCTGTAGAGTAAGGTTCTAGTAATATCCCCTGTCTCTTACCTATTAGATGTCAGTAGCACATCCTTTGTAACAACCAAAAACATTGCCAAATGTTGGGGGGCTGAGGGGGCAGGATTACCTGTGGCTGAAAACTAACTGATGTAGTCTTATCTCCTTTACCCTTTACCCGCTCCCACCTTCATCCCTTCCCTTCTCATGAGACAGAGTTCAGCCTTAGTCCTAAGGGAGAACTTCTGGAGGGAAAATCAAGATCCAACAGGTCGAGTGTAGTGGCTCTTGCTTGAAAGCCCAGCGCTTAGAGGCAGAGGCAGGAGACTTGACAGAAGGTTAAAGCCGGCCCGTTGTATTTTTTGGAGGAGGGAGGGAGTAAAGAATCAATTTGTGCTACATTTGGTTAAAGCCTGTGGGCATGTGTGTATGAAGACAGACTGGGAACTGTGGTCCATGGCAGAAGGCACGAACTTCAACTCAGGGAGGCTCAAGCACCAAGCCGTACATGCAGGGTAGCAGTCAGCTCTGGGGAGATCAGTTGCTTAGTGTAAAATTGTTGGGTGGCAGAGAGAGGACCTCCTTTGGCAAAGTGAAAGAAAGGTGAGTTCTGAACTGTCCCCAGCCTCTTTCTCTGCCCATGTGCCCTTATCCCACAGGCTGGATCTCTTTTTGAAGCCGATTTCTCCCTGCTGGATGGGGTCAAGCCTAACATCATAATTTTTAAGCAGCAATATGTGACGGCCCCTTTGGTCATGCTGAAGTTGTGCCCCGACGGAAGGCTCTTACCCATGGTCATTCAGGTGTGAGGAACCTCGTGCCTTTCCTAACATTGATTCTCGTCAGGGTGTTAGACACATAGGTCCTCAGCTCCTGCCCTCTCTCTGTCTTCTGGTCTAGCTCCAGCCACCTCGACACGGATGTCCCCCACCGCTGCTCTTCTTGCCCTCAGATCCCCCCATGGCCTGGCTCCTGGCCAAGATCTGGGTCCGAAGCTCTGATTTCCAACTGCACCAGTTACAGTCACATCTGCTAAGGGGACATCTAATGGCCGAGGTCATCTCTGTGGCCACTATGAGGAGCTTACCCAGCCTGCATCCCATATACAAGGTACCTGCTGTCCGAAGCTCACACTTCTCAGGAAGCATCCAGTCAGGATCTGCTCTTGGGCATATAAGGGAAAGCACTCACCTTAGTGTCTCTGTGTGAGCATTCAGAGACACACACAGAAACCCTGCTACAGAAATCCTGAAGGCAGGCTCGTGCTATGAGCTAGAGACAGAGTAAGAATATGTTGAGTTACAATGTACAGTGATGGGATTGTCTGATGGGTAGGAAAGTGTGGGGACATTTCAGAAGGAGCGTTCTGTAGTGGTGAGGGGGGGGAAAGGGGTGTGGGTTATGTTGGATATTTGAAATACTTGGAAGGGATCAGCATGTTGATAGGAAGTGGGAGAAGATAAGAAAGATTTGGAGAGGACCCAGAGCCACGCTATGACCGTATCCTTGTAGACATCTGTCTGAAACATCAGTGAAGGATGATGATACAGGAGAAATGAGTTGGAGGTTCGAATTCGAGTTAGCTGAAAAGAGAAGTAGCTGAACTCACTGTACAGGAGGGAATTCTCTAGGCACCATGGTAGCACATTGAGCCGGAGACAGAATTCTAGTCAGCCCTACCCTGTATAAAGAGTAGAGGGAGCAATAGAGAGGGGACATCCAGTGAGGTGGGGGAGGGACGAAAAGTGAGTCCGTGGCACCAGAGAAGAAAGTGTTTGAAGAGAGAGGCTGGTTTTCCTCTCTCTGGGAAAGGACTTTCTCTGCCAGCACAGTTGCAGAGGAGGACATTTGTCAATATGATGTCACTGGTTAACTTGTTGACAAGGCTGCCTTGGGGAAGCAGAGATGCTGGAAGTCTGACTGTGGGCTGAGTGGGACCTGTGAGTAGGAGGTAGAGACTTCTCAGGAAGCTCTCTGAGGAGAAGTGAAAGATTGGGTCCTTCCAGGAAGGGAAGGGCGGTGGGGGTCAAAGAAAAATTTTCTTCTACAGGACATTGGATACCTAAAGAGGGAGGGGGAGGGGGAGAGGAGAGAGGGGGAGATGGGGAGAGAGGGAAGGAGGGAGAGAGAGAGAGAGAGAGAGAGAGAGAGAGAGAGAGAGAGAGAGAGAGAATGTGAGTACTTGTTAAGGCAAATGGGAGAGAAGCTTATAGCTGAGGATCCTACTGGATTCTGTGGTTTGAGATCAATGCTGGAATTATAATAGCAAACAGAAGATTATGCAAATAAGTAGCAAAACCCTGAACCTTTGACCCTGGAGGACTTTGGGAAGATACTCTCTCTCCCTTCTCACCACGGGGCATCCCATTCCCCTTGCCCTATGGACCCTGGGATTCTGGGTTTGACTGCATCTCTCCTCTCTTCCTCACAATCAGCTCCTCGCCCCCCACTTTCGATACACCATGGAGATCAACATCCTGGCACGGAATAATCTTGTCTCTGAATGTGGAATTTTCGATCTGGTATGAAAAGGGATGGGTAAAGACAGAGAGGCATTCGATGTTGGGAATCTCTCGAGGCTGTTTCCCTCACATATCCTTCCCCCAAACTCGGCTTTACGCAGGAAGGCTGCCTGTCATTCGCCTCATAATTGAGTGGCCTGTACACTCTAATCACCCCATTCTATTACCTGACTTGCTTGACCCTGGATTGTCCTCAGGTGGTGAGCACAGGGAGTGGAGGCCATGTGGACATTCTCCAGAGGGCCACATCGTGTTTGACTTACCGCTCCTTTTGTCCTCCGGATGACTTAGCTGACCGTGGACTCTTGGGTGTGAAATCTTCTCTGTATGCCCAGGATGCCCTCAGGCTATGGGAGATCATCAGTCGGTGAGAGCAACACAGAGAGAAGAGGGCACAGCAGGTCTCGAAGCCCTTGGCTGGGTCTGAGGCCGAGTACTATCTTCTCTGGGGACAGGTATGTGGAAAGGATGGTTGTGCTTTTCTACAAGAGTGACAGAGACGTGAAGGACGATCCAGAGCTGCAGGTCTGGTGCCGAGAGTTCACTGAGATCGGACTGCTTGGGGCCCAGGACCGAGGGTAAGGCACGGGGTCCTCCTCACACCATTGCCCACACATCTGGTTCTATAAACTACTTCCCTGGGTGTCACCCGGGCCTCCAGACGCCCTAATGATCACCCTGGGGTTCTGCAGCGCCTTTGCCTTCTCAGCCTCCCACGGAATTCTCTCTCTTCGTGCACACGGAACAAGGACTGTTTTCTCTCTTGGATATTTCCCCTTACTTGTCCCCACCCATTCTAGCAGCTCCATAGCCCATCCTTCGTACATCAGTTTTTATTAGTTAGTATTATTTTTTATGTTTTGCTTTCTTTCTTCCCTATAAATCCTTCTATGAACCCCTCTTTGCTCTTTTTCAAATCTATGACCCCCTTTTCATTAATTGTTGTTGTATACTTATATGTATATACATGCACATGTATACACACATACGTTCTTAAATATATAAATACCCCACTCGGTCTGTATAATGCCACACGTTTCTGTTTTGGGGGCTGCCCATTTGGTATTGGATGACCAGTTGGTGTGTTCTTCCCTGTTTCTCCAGCTCTCAGCATCCTTAGGTGCCTTTGTGTAGGGTTGAGGCCTTCTGGTCTTTCCGCTGCCACTTCAGCATGTCTGTTGACATCCTTGGTTGGCCTGTGTTTGGGAAGTCATGTTGGTGAGACCTTATGAGTGCTGTTTCTGACTTCCTAGGAGACACAGCCTCATGCAAACTCCCCGAGCCTCTGGCTCTTAGAATCTTTCTGCTTCTTCTTTGGAAAGATCCCTGAGCTTTAGGTTGGGAGTTGTATTTTAAGATGTATCCACTGGGACTGGGCTCCACAACTCTGCATTTTGATTGGTTGTGATTTTCCATGATGGTCTTCGTTACATATCAGTTTCTGAGAGCACACTATGTGTGAGCCATAGGATCTGGAGGCCATGACCAGAACAAGGCCTTTATGTATCTCCAGATACGTTTGCCCGCCTTAGATCTGCCTCCTATGCTGGTCTCAAATCTGCCTCTTATTTTGCCCAGGTTCCCCCTGTCCTTAGCATCCCGGGCTCAGCTGTGTCGTTTTGTTACTATGTGCATCTTCACGTGCACGGGTCAACACGCTTCTACACATCTGGGTCAGGTAATCTGCGTGATCGTTTCCCTGGGGTGCAGGAGATGGGGAGAAACACCAAATGCCTGGGCAGTCAGCCTGAATTTCTGAGTGATTCTTCTACCTGCAGCTGGACTGGTATGCCTGGATCCCAAATGGCCCATGCACCATGCGGAAGCCCCCACCCACCTCCAAGGATGTGACAGAGAGGGACATAGTGGACGCGTTGCCTGGTCTCCAGCAGGCACGGATGCAGATGACATTTACCAAGTTTCTCGGCAGACGCCAGCCTGTCATGGTTAGACACAAAGGCCTGGGTCTTGACCAAGGGGCAGTATTCTTGCCTGAGAGAGACCCAAGGTCCTGAGCCACTTTGTTTTCTCTCTTCTAGGTGGCCCTGGGGCAGCATAAAGAGGAGTATTTCTCAGACCCTGGGCCCCGGGCTGTGCTGAAGCAATTCCAGGACGAACTGGCTGTCATGGACAAGGAGATTGAAGTCCGGAATGCAGGCCTGGACCTGCCCTATGAGTACCTCAGACCGAGCCTGGTGGAAAACAGTGTGACCATCTGAGAGGCCTTACCCATCTCAGCCCTAGAGGAGGCTGTGTCTCTGTGTGTCTGCAGTCTTGTCCTCCTTGGCCACACCTTCTGGTGAATAGACAGCTTCCCACCACACAGCCCCGGGGAATACACAGTGATCATTCCTGTTGCGTTTTAGCTGCCCTAACTGTATGCCAGCTCCAGTTATGTGCCTGTCTAGTCTTGAATCCCTGTTACCTACTTCTCTTCCCAAAAGGACATGATTTATACATTAATAAAAAATCTGATTAAAAAATAAAGTTGGTTTTGCAAAGCCGAGAGGAGGTGAGAGAAAACCTTATTTTGTTTCCTTCTTTCTTATTCAGATAAAGAGAACAAGGATCGATGTTCTTCCTGGAACAAAAATCTCTTCCTCAAAGGTTTCCTTAAACTGTACATACTCTCATGACATTGCCACGGCTGACTGGGCCCAGTGGGGCTGAGGATCATGGCTTTTAACTGGATGTTAACTTCAGGCTTCTCTGAATCTTTAACACAACCCTCTGGCCGCCTGCACTGAACTCACACGTCCCAGGTCAGCGTCTAACAGCCACGATCTCTTCTCTGACTGCATCTCGCTCCTCAGCCCTTATCCAAGACCCTGGATAAGGCTTCCTCCTCTTCACTTCTTTCCTTTCTGCCAGCACTAAAACAAACCATCCAGCCCAGAGTCCCAGGAACTGAACAAAGATGGGCAAGCACATTCCCAGCAGGAGGGAAGAAAAGACCAAAGGCATTCACATGGAGAGAAAGACGTCTTCCTGTCACTGTTAGCGGGTGACATAAGCCTGTATAGAAACCCCAAATGGCTTTAGCAAAGATGCCCTATTAGAACTAATAAAGAGTGTAGCCAGGTCGCGGCACACAGGTCGCAAATCAGTGGCACCTGAATATCAATAATCCATTCTCTGAAAATGAAGCAAACAGGGCCGTCTCCTTTCCAAAAATAAACTTCCCTGAAATGTCTGCACAGGTGAAAGTGACCACCATTGAGGAATACTAAAGAGGGCATGACAAAATGCAAAGAGATCCCAGATTCATGGATTGGAAAAATCACTGTCATTAAAAACGTCCATGCTACAAAGAGCATTTTGTAGATTTAAAGCAGTCTTTACCAAAATATCAATTCATATTGACATTAACTCCCCAAATTAGAAAAACAATCATAAACTTCCCAAAGCAAAAAACAAAACCAACAATTCTAAAATTCTCTTGTGGCATCTCAAAAACAAAAGCAAAAGCAACTCTGAACATACAAAATAAACCACAGTTAAAATAAAGAAAGCAGGAGCCATTACACAGCCTTCAAAGTACACTATGAGTCTCTAGTAGTCAGAGCAGCGCAGTGCTGACGTCAAAACAGGCATGTAGGCTGCTGGGATAGAACACAGAGGCTGGGAATAATCCAAGCAGCCTCAGCTAACTGCTCTAGACAAAATGTGTACACGGCATTAGGGAGAGGACATCCTCTCTAACAAACGGACCTTGAAAAATGGGCTGACCACATGCAGAACTCTCTCTAACCAGCCAGAAAGATAACTCAAAATAGAACCAAGTTTAGTGCCACGGCCCAAACCAAGAACTACTAGAACAAAGCATAAAGGAAGTACTCAAGATGCTGGAACTGACAACTGTTGTTCTTTCTAAGCCAACAGAATGTGCGTGTGTGTGTGTGTGTGTGTGTGTGTGTGTGTGTGTGTGTGTGCTTGTGGGTATCTCTCTGTGTGTATGTCTGTGTGTATATTTGTGTATATGTGTGTGTGTGTCTCTTCTCTCTTTCTCTGTGTGTGTGTGTGTGTG
>JANHMN010000002.1:49794494-49827854 GCA_030674055.1 Rhabdomys pumilio
AGGTGGAAGGAGAGAACCCACTGTACAAAGTTGTCATCTGACCTCGGCTTGAATGCTGTGGCAGTGCACCCACAATTACAATCAACACAAAGATTTTAATTAAAAATAGTAAGTACTCAGGGCTGGAGAGATGGCTCAGTGGTTAAGAGCACTGACTGATCTTCCAGAGTTCAATTCTCAGCAACTACGTGGTGGCTCACAACCATCTGATGTAGGATCTGATGCCTTCTTCTGGCATGTGGGTGTACATGCAGGCAGAGCACTCATACATTAAATAAATAAAAATTTTAAAAAGTAAGTACTGGTGTAAATGAAGGAAAAAGGCGCTTTCCAATGTCTCAGTGGCAGCTCCACACTCACACCCACACGGTGGTCCTGGTTGAACTTAGTATGTCACACACAAAGCCAAAAGAAGAACAGAATGCAGGAGAAGGAGTTGTTGGTCGGAAGGAAGGTTTATGGGATCGGAGGGAGCGAGAGAGGGAAGCAATCTATTATACATGTCCGAACCTGTCAAAGAATAAATTAAAATAAAAATCTAAAATAGAATTATTGTATGTTATACCAAACCAACTACTCAGTATAGACGTGAAAGAAACAAATCCTTACGTTGAAGAGACATCTGGAGTCATCTGTCTATCTTAGCAGTATTTGTAACGGCCAAGAACTGAAAATGACACAAGGGCCCACTCACTGGTGGATGGATGGATGAAAAATGGTGCCCGAGTGAGATGGGAGAGTGTGAGCCATGAGAAGAGGTGGAAACCTTTTACAGCAGCAAAACAGTCTAGAACTAGAGAGCGTTCTGTTAAGTAATGGAGTGAGCCAGGCACACAGTGAAAAGGACTCTGTGACCTCATCATCCCCATAGGAAAGGGAGAGTAGATCTTATCACAAGAAGTGTAGAGCAGTGGTCACCAGCAGCTGGGAGGAGGAAAGGTGAATCGGGAAGCTTGGTCCATGAGCAGGAAGTTGCTGGCTAGTTTTGTCAAATCAATAAAATCCAGATTCAGAGAGAGATGCTAGCTCAAAAAGCAAATTGGAGAGAAATTTTGGAAGACACTTTGTGTGAACCTCTGCCTCCACACATGTGCACATAACATGTGTATGCAACTGCATACACATACACATGCACATGTGTACAATCCCCACCCCTCAAAAAACGACAAATAAAAACTCAAAGCAAGATAAACACTTAAATACAAGACCTAAAACTATGAAATTGCTATATGAAAGCAGGGAAACGTTCATGACAGTGGTCTGGGCAAAGCCTTCTGGGATATGACTCTGAAAGGTCATAAGGGCAACAGACATGAAGATGTGCAAATGGGATTACATCAAACTAGAGAAGAAGTCAACTCACAACCCACAGGCTGGGGAAGTATCTGCTGTCCTGGCCAGTTCAACACTACAGCTCAGCGATGTTGACTATATGTATGTTGTTTGTAGTAAGTCTACAGAACCTCACAATCTTGCAAAATGGAAATGAAACAGTGACTTCCTCTCTCCTAGACCTGGCACCATCACTTTAGTCTCCGTTTCCTATTCTTCTGGGGACTGGCTTATTCACTTAGCAGAGTGTCCTTGTGGAGTTTCGTCAATGTTTGTTCATGTAGACAAATGTGAAGGTTTTCTTTCCTATAAATATGGAATGATAATTCATTCTGTGCATTTACTACCAGTGAGTGGGATGGGGTTGTTTGTCTGTTTTTTGTTTTTTAGAGACAGGGTTTCTCTATGTAGCCCTGGTTATCCTGGAACTAACTCTATAGACCAAGCTGGCGTCAAACTCACAGAGATCCACTGGCCTCTGCCTTCCTAGTACTAGAATTAGAGGCACCATCCACCACTGCCTGGCAAGGATGGGATTCTTTCAGTCTACTTGGATGGAAACCCAGTGTTGGCAGTAAGTGGTTCACACAGTGTTGGTAGCCCTGGGCGTTTGAGTGCTAGACAGCTGGCAGACAGGCATAGACCGCCAAATCCTGAAAATTAGAGACTTTGAATTCCAGGCTTTAGAAACTAGAGGCTTTTACAATTCAAAGTACTGAGATTAGACATTTACTGTTCTAGGCTCTAATGACTAATGCCTGACTGCTAATAGCTCTCAAAAGCCATTGCTTGCCACTCGGGCAGCTGCAGTCACATGCAAACGCAGTGCTTATTAGCATTGCACCCCTGGATGAGACGTGGACACCATGGACACCGAGATTTTCAATTCCTATTCCAGCCAGCATGTTGCCTTCCAGGTCTAGGGTGCTGTGTCCTTGTATCTTTACAGTAGCGATAGTCTTGTTATCAGACCTGGGGCATTAGGACCCTTGGCCCATGGTGATGCCTCGTCTTGGTTGTCAAGTTGACTACATCTGGAATTAACTAAAACCCACTTGCTGGATACACCTGTGAGGGACTTTTTGTTGCTTAATTAAATATTCTGAGGTGGAAAGATCCACCTTTAGGGGCTGGAAAGATGGCGGGTTAGAGCACTGGCTGTTCTTCCAGAGGTCCTGAGTTCAATTCCCAGCAACCACATGGTGGCTCACAACCATCTGTAATGAGATCCAATGCTCTCTTCTGGTGTGTCTGAAGACAGCAACAGTGTACTTACATGCATAAAATAAATAAATATCTTTAAAAAGATCCACCTTTACTATGGGCCACACCTTCTGATGGTAGCTAATATGAAGGTCATGGAAGAAGGAAGTTTCCTCTCTGCCTGCTTGCTCTCGCTCTCACTGGCAAGTTCATTTCTTCACTCCCACGTAAGCCTGTTTCTTCAGAATGCTGACACACTGAAGACCAGCTGAGACAGACATTCAGCCTTGTAGACTGAACAACTAGATTCTTAGACCTTCAGTCAGTAAACAGCTATTGTCGGATTTGCTGGACCACAGCGTGCATGCAGATGTATATGTGTGTATATATATATATATATATATATATATATATATATATATATATGTGTGTGTGTGTGTGTGTGTGTGTGTGTGTGTGTGCATATATATGTGTGTATATATATGTGTGTGCACATATATGTGTATATATATATATGTGTGTGCACATATATGTGTGTATATTTATATGCATATACATATATGTATATGTACATGCACACATATATGTATGTGTGTATATGTGTATGCATGTGTGTATATATGTATATATGTGTGTGTGTATATGTATGTGTGTATGCATGTGTGTATATATGTATATATGTATATATATATGTGTGTGTGTGTATACGTGTATGCATATGTGTGTACATATGTATATATATCTATATGTGTGTGTTCATTCTGTACGTTCTGCTCCTCTAGAGAACCCTGACTCACGCAGCAGATGATGCTCAGCCTCTTCCTAGACACTCTCCAGTGGCAGCCACAGTTTCTTATCTCTGTCTAGACACTCTCCAGTGGCTAGCACTCACAGTTTCTTATCTCTGTCTAGACACTCTCCAGTGGCTAGCACCCACAGTTTCTTATCTCTGTCTAGACACTCTCCAGTGGCTAGCACCCACAGTTTCTTATCTCTGTCTAGACACTCTCCAGTGGCTAGCAGCCACAGTTTCTTATCTCTGTCTCTTCACACATGTCTGTAGTTCTCCTTCCTTGTCTGTCTGTCCTCTTCTACGTACCCTATATTTCTGTTGTTTCTTGTTGTCCCCTTCCTTTGTCCTCCCTGGCATTTCTAAGCCCCAGCCTCTCACCGTGAGATGCTTCTTCCTTCCTCTCACTGCTACTGACAGTTGGGATTTTATTTATTTATTTCTGTGTTTGTCTTTGTGCTACCAGCTCAACCCACTCTACTTACAAAGAAAACTTCGTGTAGGGTTCAAGCCTCCTGGGCTTTCTTCTCTCCACTTTGGCAAGTCTATTGATGTCCTTGCCCATGTGTAGGCAGGGACACCATCACTACTGACATTCCTAGGAGACACAGTCATAGCAAACTCCCTGATCCCCTGGTTCTTAATCCTACAGGCCCCTCTTCCACAGTGTTCTCTGAGCCTTAGGTGTGGGAGTGTGTTGTGAATGTATCCATTGGGACTGGGTCCCTGCATTTTGATTGGTTGTGTATTTTGTAGTGACCTCTGTTTGTTGTAAACATATATTTCTTCTTGATGTGTGGTAAGGACTACACTTACCTTCGGGTATAAGAACAACCCTACACAAAGATCTACACATAGCTAAGAAATGCTAAGAGCAAGATAAACACTTTTCTCCAGGGAAGAGCATGCTAATATTAGTTATAATTACTAATTATTGGTTATAATTACTAATATTGGTTATAATTACTAATTATTGGTTATAATTACTAATATTGATTATAATTACTAATATTGGTTATCCAACATCAAGTGGTCAGCCCTGAAAATAGACATGTAACATTATATAGATAGAACAGGCTACTTTCAGAAATATATATTGTACATATAACACACATACACACATGTATTAGAAATTAATGAAAACAGAAGCTATGAAGTTGTAAGAGATCAAGGAGGGGTGGATGGGAGGATTGGAGGGAGGACAGGGAAGATAGAAATGTAACTATATAATAATCTAAAAAATAATAAAGACAAAAATGAAAAATCAAGATTAGGTAAAGACTAAGAGAAACTTTTCATTGAGCCTAATGTTGCAATGCCAGAGAAAGGCATAAGAGAGGGACCTCTTGCTGACTAAAACCAAGAGTATCCAGAAAAGTGTGGGACAAAGCTGCGGGCCTTTCATGGTGGGCCACCGGAGGAAGTGCTTTCTCTCCGGCCTGGATGAAAATGGCTGCCACAGACCACAAAGGCTTGTGGTGGCAGAAAGGCCAGAGGGAGCTGTGCAAGACGGAATGGCTGGAGAAGAGCTTTGAGAAGGGGTGCCAGTCTTAGTAGCAAACAGCTTAGTTTTAGTGCAGCTTCCCGAGGCATCTATGTTCAAAGCAGCCTGGTGGCCATGAGGGCGGTCCTGCCAGCTGCCAGAGAGAGGTTGTTTGCCTCTGTCACGGCCCACAGGTTGAGAACGACTGCTTTCCACGTAACCTCTGCTCTAGGCCAAGGGAGAGGCGGGTCCCTCCGTTCTGTTCCATACAGACCACTATCTTTTCACCTGGTGGTGGACTTCTGGTTTGTTTCTACCTCGTGGCCGTTGTGAATAATGCTTGAAGGAACGTGGGTGCTTAAATAGCTCTTTGAGGTTCCATTTAATTTAATAGAACATAAACCCAGAAATGGGATTGCTGGACTCTATGGGACTTCTACTTTTTTTTCCTAGATATTTCGTTCTTTTATATTAGGCTTCAAGAAAACTTTGGTAATCTTGATTAGATTACTTTGAGATGACTTGGGACAATTCTTCTCTCAGTCTGTCTGTCCCCTCTGCCAAGGCAGCATTTTACATCATTCTGGGGCGGGAACTCTGAGAGTTCTGGTGCAGTTCTGCAACATGGCGGTCATTCACTACGGAAAGAATTCCAAGTCACACAGGTCCATCCTGTTTCACAGCAAATGCCATCTGCTGTTATTCCCAAGATGACCTCTAGGGGGCGCTCTCTTTAAACAGTATACACTAACTCCGGTGGAGCCGACTGCATTAGCGTGAGGTTTGGTGCTGCTTCTCCGCACCAGGTGGTTTATATTTTTCTCTTTACTGGTGTACGGACGGAAAACAACGTAACAATCTCAAACGTCTAAAAAGAAAAAAAAAAGAGTCAATACTAAATTATGAGTATTTTCCAACCTCCTTTTCCCCCCAGCAACAAATACACACACACACACACACACACACACACACACACACACACACACACACACAGAACTGTGATTCTTCTTAACAAAATTTTCTTGGAGTTTTACAAATAGAAACAAAAGTTTTAAAATAAGCAGATTTAGAGATTAGTATACTTGTTTTAGTTTAAAATGCTTCATGATGTGCGTTCTTATTGTTTTATTTCCTGTTATTAACTTCTGTTTCCTCTTATTTTTGTGCTTTAATTGAATTTCTTTGTCTAATTTTGAAAAAAAAAAAAAAAAAAGCTCCCCAATTGTTGGGGTGGGACGTGGCTTGAATACAGTGTCCCCAGGAGACAGTTGAGTTCCCCTTTCCTCTCATGCCCCTGAAATTTTTAATTTTCTGCACTTTGTTTATTCATTTTTCTTTGTATAGATCATGATGTTTTGGTTTAAGTCTGAGAATTCTTTGACTATCTCTGTTGTTTGTTTGTTTTTGGTTTTTCAAGACAGGATTTCTCTGTGTAGCCCTGGCTTTCCTGAAACTCACTCTGTAGACCAGGCTGGCCTCGAACTTTCAGAGATCTGCCTGTCTCTGCCTCCCAAGTGCTGGGATTAAAGGTGTGCATCACCACCACCCAGCCTGACTATCTCTTCATACTGACAATCTTTCCATTTATTTCCTGAATGCTACACATATTTTAGACATTAGTATGCATTCCAAGGTAATTTTTATACAAGGTGTGAGGCAAGTTTCTTTTTCAGAACCCATAGATACCAGATTTTTAGAACCATGGCTCAGAAGTTAAGATCGCTGGCTGCAGAGAGTACCTGGGTTTGAATCTCAGGACCCACATGTTGGCTCACAGGCATTTGTAACTCCAGTTCCAGGGGATCTGGCGCCCTCTTCTGGACTCCACAGGCACTACATGCATGTGCTGCACAGACATACACAGGTAATAAATAAAATAAAATAAAATAAAATAAAATAAAATAAAATAAAATAAAATAATGCTACAACGTTTTTTTTTCCTGAGGAGGCTGTGGCATAGCTGTGTTGTTCTCACTCTCCGTTCCACTGGTCTGTGTATCCTTCCCTCCTTACTCTTAATTCTGTCTACCATAGTTACATAAATCTCGAAGATGAGTAGGCCGACCTTACCTATCACTTTATTCTTGTCAATTGCGTTAGCCATTCTAATGTGGTTCCTTTTCTATAAAAGTTTTAGACTAATCTTACTAATACGCACACTACTGTTGGAAATTTGAAATTAATTGTCCTAAAGCTGTGCCTCTATTGGGGAGGACTGAAGTTCTGACTGAGTCTTCCAGTCACCAGGCATCGTATGCTGTGTCACTTGTTCACAGCTGCCTATCTGTCAGGCTGGTGGCACGTTCTGTTGGACTTCCTGTTAAGTTCTCCTGTAAGCAGCACTGTATTTCAAATTTTGGCATTCTTGTGCTTGCTGCAAACATACAGATGCATAACCTAATCATATGTTCTATGCAGCCATGCATCAAGCCAACAGAGGTGGGTCTGTATGTGTGTGTGTGTGTGTGTGAAAGAGAGACATGTGTGTGTGTGTGTTGTGTGTGTATATGTGTAAGCATGTCCGCTTAGAGACATATCTACTCTTTCTATTCCCTCAGGTACCACTAGACCTCTGGTAATGGTGGCTTTAGCAGCACAGGGAATGAGAAATGTGTGTGACAAGAGCCAAGGGGTGGCTGACATCTGAAATAAAGGCAGTGGCAAATACAGGACCAGTCTCAAGCCCCAGAGGCCAGGTCTTTTGTTACTCAGATCTTCCAGGTGGCCATATCTCTGCTGAAATGAAATGTCCTCCTACTACAGTCTAGATGTGGGATGCTGGAGTCATGGTTACACTGTTACACTGGTGAATCTATGTGGGAGAGGCGCCCCAGACGCTGGTGTGATGGTGACCCCAGGGAGGATGGCATAAGGGATGTCCTTCCTCCAGGGAAGTGAATTCTGACAGTGGCTGCTGGTGTAAGTGTACAGGAAGGCAATGTGAGTTTCTCCTCTGAGGCAAAACTGCAGTATCCAGGTAGCTCCCCTGACTCACTTTAAGCCTGTGACAACTGTTGGACTGTCCTCTGGCTAGTGTCACCTGTGTGGCGGGATCTCCTGACACACACCTGTCCAGCCCTTCCCTGTGATGTGGCCAGCCTCCTGCAGGGCCTTGATTGCCAGTGTGGTTTTCCGAACTGCCTGTGCTCCCATCGGAGGTAGCAGTGATTTGCAGAGTCCCTCCCTGTGTCTCCTCTTCCCACACTCCTCTTCAGCCACGCAACTCCAATGCGTTTGCCATTCTTTCTAGTAGGAGCAGAGGCCAGTGCTGAAAGCTTCCATTTGACTATCTCCAAACTGACATTTTACTGTTAAAAGGGTTTTAAATGTAAAGTTTGAGAATTTAGGGTTTGTTTGCTACTTGGTTACTAGTGCTTCAGGTGAGGGAGGGATCCTCGGGATGGGGTTCTCTCTCTGTGGAGATTTTTCAAAGTCAAATTGCAAAAGGAAAGCTGAACACAGACAGCACGTTCATAAGGTGACCACTGAATAGGGCTGGGAAACTTCCTTCCAGATCACAAAGTCAAAACAGGACAAGGATGGGAGGGGGAGAGGATGCCAGGGGAAGAATGTCCATGACCTTTCCTGGAGCAAGTGAAGATTCCCGGAACTTGAGCACGCCTCTCCTCTGCTTCCTTGATGGTCTGGCACTTCCTGTCCTATCTGCTGGTAGGTGAGTCACTTAGGACAGAAATTAGAATATAATGAATCTAGAAGTTAATCTGCTGGCTCTGCTGGCAGCCACTTTAGAGCTACCCAGTGTTGAATAAGTCGTGGGAAGAGGAACTCCTGGCCTTTGGGCAATCCTGTTCTCAAACATTAGGGTGAGGGTGAAATTTAGCTAGGTCATGTAGACAGTTCACTGGTAACAATTCAGAACATGTGACGCTTCCACAGCTGTTTAAATCAAGGCCTTTTAAAAAACCATTACATCACTAGGGTCTAAGCAGTCACTTTTTCCTCTCCTCAAGTTAAGATGCAGGGGAAGACACATCCCAGAAAAACGGCCATGGGGCTATGTAACAAAAGCATATGTGTGCACACAGTGCCTGCAGAGTTGAGAAGAGGGCGTTAGATCCCCTGCAATTACAGTTGTAGACAGTTGTGTTGTGAGTCCCCAGGTGGGTGATGGGACTTGAAACTGGGTCCTCTGCAAGAGTGATGATTGCTTTTAATTGCTGAGCAATCTCTCCAGCCCCATCTGCCCAATTGCCTGGCACTTCTATTATGCCATCTTAGACACCAGACAGGAAGCAATGAGGTTGAGTACGACCCAGTGGGGTTCAGGGTTCAGTCTTGCTTTTGTCTGTGTCTCCCTTTCTGTTCCCTTTCAGAATGTAAGTGTTTTCTCCATATAATCTCTCCTCTCTCTCTCTCTTTATCTCTCTCTGTCTCTGTCTCTCTCGGATATATATATATATATATATATATATATATATATATATATATATATATGGACTTTTAAACAAATTGGAACTTTTGAATCTTTAGGAACTCTGGGAGATGGGCTAAATGTAGTGTGCGTTATGCCATGGGAAATGAATATTTGGGGAGCAGAGGTGTCAGGGTTTGAGGATGAAACATGTCCCCAAGACTGAGCTCTGAAATCCGGCTGTTACTGGAAGTCAGTGACTCTTAGGACATGGGGTCTCGTTCGTGGACAGAAGTGAGCGAGTAGCTGACATTTGCTCTTGTCACCTCTGGGCTGCCTGCAAGAGGTAAACGGCCTTGTCAGGCTTCATTTCTGCAATGATTTTCTCCCTCACCACAGGCCCAAAGCACCATGGACCGCAACCTCTGAACCCAAGAGACAAAATAAACCCTTTCTGTTTTTAAGTTAAGTATCTGGGGTACGCTGTTACAGTGATATAACTCCAACTGATATATTTTTTCCCTTGGAGAAAACTTGTGTGAGTAATAAAGTCTTCTGTTCCTAAATTGGGAGATCTGGCTCAAAAGAAGGGAAGAGGCTCGCCTCTCTGAACGGTTATAAACTGACTTGTTAGCTTGTAAGTGTGGTGAAATTCTAGCCCAGTGGTTCTCAACCTTCCTAATGCTGAGACCCTTTAATACAGTTTCTCATGCTGTGGTGACCCCAACCATAAAATTATTTTTATTGCTTCTATATAACTGTAATTTTTCTATTGTTATGAATCATAATGTAAATACCTGCGTTTTTCTGATGGTCTTAGGCCACCCCTGTGAAAGGGTCATTTGACATTCAAAGAGGTTACGGCCCACAGGTTGAGAACCACTGTTCCAGACCTTTCTACTACTTACATTTTTCATGCTGTCTACCCGTGACACCGACAAAGAAAAGTGACTAACTTCTTGTGTTAATATGGGACAAAGAACACTCTTTTAAAAATGCTTTATTTATATGTGTATCCAATCCCAGGGTAAAGAGAGAGAGAAATGTAAGTCATTTATCTCATTAGGAGGACAGGAAGAACTCCAAGACTCACACGCAGAAACAAAATAACCCAACTTTAAAATAGGCAGAGTATGAATTGGTATTTTTTTTCTGAAGAAGACATAAAAATAGTCAATAAGCATATAACACACAGTGGAAGGATTAGTTATCAAAATGCAATGAGGTTCCAAGTCACACTAACTAAGGTGCCCACAGTTTCAGTTTTGGTTTTCTGAGACAGGTTTTCACTCCGTGGCCCATGCTGACCTGGAATGTGGGATCCTCCTGCCTCTGCTTCCCAGGTGCTAAGATTGGAAGGATGCATCACCACGGCCAGCCTGGAATATCTATGGTTTAAAGAAGAAGAAGAAACAAAAAAGAGCAAGCATTGGTGTAAGTCTGAGGAAACTGAATAGTTGATCCTTTCCTGGTACAGGTAAAGGTGAAATGGTTCTGCCATTGTTGGAAACAGACTAGAGTCCAGAAACAACTACATGGTTATTATACATTAGCTCCCAGAGGAGAGGATAAAATCACCCTGGGAGAAAGGGAGATTCATCAGCAAATGATGCTAAGAAAACTGGACCTCTCCCTGCAAAGGAGTATTGGACCCTCAGCTCACAGCACATGCAAAACAACCCAGGGCGGAAAAAGGATGCTTGAAACCAGAACACTACAGGAAGAAAACACTGGAGAATGCAATGTGCATGATCATTTAGACATGGTCCCAAAAGATAGACAAGGAAAGGAATGGGCCAAGATGCCTTGAAACTAAAAGATTTAGGGAGACTGAAAAGGCACGGCTATGCACAAGCATTATATCTTGTTGCTGCCCTAACTACCCCACGTTTGGGGGCCAAAATGTCAGGGATTGCTCTATCAATGTTGGAACCCGAACTGCCAAAAGCCTTGGGGGCTAAATTGTTAGAACCCAAACTGCCCCAAGCTGCTCCAGTCCGAGGGTTGGGGTTCAGCAAGAGAGAGAGTGAGGATGGACTCGAAGAATGGAGACCAGACAGAGTGTGATTCAATCTCATTTATTCTTCAGTCTCTCTTCCTAGTCCAAGTCCCAAGTCTTGAGTTCCTAGTCTCTAGTTCCTAGTCCCTAGTGCCTCCAAGTTCTAAGTTCTTTCTCCAAGTGCTAAGTGCCTAATGTCTAATTCCAAGTTCTTCCTCCAAGTGCCAAGTGCCTAAATCTCTTTCCAAGTCTAAGTGCCTAACCTAATGCCTAATAACTAACTAACTTCTTCTGTCTGCCTTTTACATGTCTCACTTCTAAGCCACGCCTCTAAGTCACTCCCTTAGGTCTTCTCTCTAAATCACACCTTAAGTCACGCCCTTAAGTCTGGCTCTAACTCACACCTTTAAGTCTCACACACGCAAGGGAAGATCCTGGGTATCTAAAACAAGATGTTATCCGAGTGTGCTCAGCTGTTGTAGGCTATTGTAATCAAGTCTCTTGTCAGGGTATATGGCTCAAGATGGCTACAAGGATGATAGCTGCCTTCTGTTGGCCCCCCACAATATCTGAAGAACACTTGTCTCACCAGAAATAGAGAACAGCATCCTTGGCTACACATGACAGGAAAGCAAGTCTTGTCCCTCCATAACCCAGCATCCACAGGAAGTTCCTGCAAACAGCTGATAAAGGACCTAACTCATTCAAATACAAGCTAGAAGGAGGGGCTTGCTGCCTGCCAGCCCAGCTCCAAGTTCAGTGAGAGGCTTCCACATGTATGCATGTATGTGCTCACCCGCACTCATTAGGGCATAATCACACACAGAACACACATACATACACATACCAAAAAGAACTAGATGTGGGCTGGGAAGATGACTCAATAGGTAAAGACCCTTGCCCTCAAACCCAAGGATGTGAGTTCAATCCCCAGGACCCACATGATGGACAGAGAGAACAGATTCCTTCAACTGATTCTCTAACCTCAGCATGTACTCTGTGGCATGTACCTGCCCTCACAATCTCCCACACATGCATGTGAACACAAGATAAGTTCAAATGCAATATAAAGTTTAAAAGAATTAGAGGAACACTGTTCTATTAGCTGTGTGTGTGTTTGTTATCTGTTAGCGTGAGTGTGTGTGTGTGTGTGTGTGTGTGTGTGTGTGTGTATGTGGTATATTACCTGTTAGTGTGGGTATGTGTACATGCATGTGACTATGGAGGCCTGAGGTTGACTTTGACCGTTTTTCCTCAATTCCTCTCCACTTTATTTTTAAGACAGGATGTCCCACTGAGCTTGAAGCCCACCGGCTGAGCTAGGCTAGTTGGCTATGAAGTTCAGGTCCACCTGTGTCTGCCCCACAGTGCTGTGCTACAGGTCACATGGCCACATCTGGGTTCTATGGGAATGCTGGGGATGAAAGCATGAGACCCTCACCTTTCCATAGGAACTTCACTGATCAAGACGACTCCCCGCCTCTGTGCGAGCCACAGGAGACACATTCCAGCCATCGAAGAGACATTCTGTCCAAGGGGCTGAGTGCACACACTGATCCATACACACACACACACACACACACACACACATGCACGCATGCACGCACACACACACACATGCATGTGAGCACGCACATGCGTGCACACGCACACCCACGAGCGCATGCACACGCACACACATGCCTACACACATGCGCACACATGCACACATGTGTGCACACACATACTGCAGAAGCATGATGAAAAAAGTGGTGTGGGCTTGGAGGAAGTCGTGTGGAGTTGTATAAGCATCAGAAGAGAAAGCAGGGACGAGGGTTGGAAATCAGAATAAGCCTCTGGCACTAAAAATATGTTTAACAGGAAAGGGATAGAAGGAAGTTAAAATTGAGTTTTTAAATTGAGTGGTAGGGAAAACCGGGAAGGAAGGAGCTGTCAACTGAGTTGATGAAGATACTACAGTTACTGTCACCGTGAGGCTAAATTCACAGCCTTCCTGAGTGTATATAAAATTATGGTTTAAAGCAAAGCCAGCAGCTGAGTGTGGTGGTACACCTTTAGTCCCGGCCCTCGGTGGGCAGAGGCAGGTGAATCTTTGAATTCAAGGTCAGCATGGTCTATATACAGAGTTCTGGGCTAGTCAGGGCTACATAGCGAGATGAAATCTTAAATTAAAAAAAATAATAAATGTAAAGCAAACAGTCCATTTATAAAACAATTTAAATATTTTCTGTGTAAACAAACATACAGACATATGGAATCAATATACAAACATGAAGAGAATTATAGCATCCGGAAGCAGACGTATATGACAGTAAATGTAAATCAACTTATCGTACCTACCGCTAGAAAGTGTGTTTGTGTTGCTCTTGTGCTGTGCATAAAAGACATGCTTAAAACTAATCAGGAGGCTAAAGGAAGAGGATTCGTGTTTGTGGATTAGTTTGAGATGTTAGTATAAGCCCATGTTTAGCTTTCTCGATATGGATGGCTGTATATTAAAATATTGCTGCACGTGGTGATTCACACACTTGTAATCCTAGAGCTGGGGTGGTGGAGGCAAGAAGATCACAAGTTCAAGGTCAGCCCCTTCTACATAGCAAGTTCAAGGTGCTGGGGGAGATTTCTGAGAGAAGTCAGACGCTGAAGGGAGACCAGAGAATCATCTGCATGGAGAAACTCTTAAGAGCGGAGAGAGCAGGCGTCGGAGGACTGAGCCTGGAGACACACCTCTCTGGTGTGAGGAGCAGGAAGGAACGAGTTTGGGCGAGCCTCAGCACCATCACAAGAACAGTGAAGTCAAAGGCACACATAGATGGTAACTGCTGTTTTCTAAGTGTAAGTTTGTCTTACATATGATTTGAAATCTTGACTGGGTCTGAGAACACAACAGCACATTTTTAGGAATTGTGGGAGAGAGTCGGGCACTCCCTTACTTGTGCGTAAACTTTTAGTTAGTGGACATCGTGCTTATAATTTCCACCCTCCCCCATCAAGGCCAAAGAACACTGGTGATAAACCATTTTGCTTCTGTCATTCCTTCCAGCCACCCATCTTATCCCTTCTTAGCCAGTATCCTCGGTCCTCTCACAGCATCCCCTAATCACGCCACCGCAGCCTGCTCTAATTTCCTCAAAGTGTCAGTTAGATGGCTGCTGTTTGTTAGATGGAAGGGCAAACTCTTCAAGGGTCAAAGTGAGCTTATCCTGGCATAATGGTACATATCTATGATCCCAATATTCGGGAGGTTGAGGCAGGAGGATGGAGAATTTACATGTAGCCTGGACCACACAATGAAAGCCTGGGAAACCTGTTTCTGCTTCTGAGGTTTTGTAGATGGTAGCTCTCACACCTACCCCTCCCCACCTTCTTATGGGTTGCATCCTTAAAGATGTCCGCTTCAGGAAGACCCCAAATGTGTGATTTCAATCAAGCCGTGTGCCTGTGCCTCTGCAATTGGATATCTTCTAGGCAAATAGTAACACATACACAGTGGTAATTTCCCTCTGTGGTGGGAGGTGCTGCCTCTCGTGGGAGGTCTGAAGGGTATACTTTCCCCATGCAACGAGAAACTGTGGCTCAGGTGAGCTGCAAGCTGCATAGGCCTAGATAGAACTAGAACTCAGAATTTCTGATTCCAAGTTCAGTGTGTGTGTGTGTGTGTGTGTGTGTGTGTGTGTGTGTGTGTGTGTATAATATCACACATGTTTCTTTAGTGTGACTTCTTAGGTATTTAATGTTAAATTATTTTTATGATACTTAAATATAATTTGTTATTCATCATTGTTATGTTTCATGTTTTCTTCATCTTAATAAAAATTAAGTGGCACTTTTATTACATGACAGGACACACACACATACACACACACACACACACACACACACACACAGAGAGAGAAACACATACCACACTACACACCATACACAAGATCCTGCTATTTGTGCCTGTTTCATTATAAACTCATTCCTTCCCTGCCCTCTCCTCCTTTCTTTAAAGGGCCCTTTCTGATATGAGGATAGTAATTTATTCAAATGCACACAGAGTGTTGGGGGACCCACTGACTGACAGGCTTCCTTCCTCAATGCAGCTGCTTTGAAGAAAACAGAAAGGACTGTCCAAACTGGGCTTCAGTATATGGAGAGTAGAGATTCAGAGTTAGGGAAACTGAGGCAGAAGTCAGGGGGCAATGAATACTAGAGAGAGAGAGAGCAGTTCTCCAGCGCAATCCATGGAGATGTCCTTTGGAGTGGTCGGCTGAATATTGGTCAGACAAAGGGTAACTGGGATTCACTGAGAGTCGGCACACACAGTTGCCAGGGAGCAATGGCTGGGGGCTCTGTTGCTGTGGTCAAACACTCTGACCCGAAAGCAACATGGGGGAGGGGAGAGGTTTGTGTTACAGGGAAGCCAGGACAGCCGTTCAGGCAGGAACCTGGAGGTAGGAACTGGAGGAGAGGCCACGGAGGATGCTGTTTCTTGGCTTGCTTCCAGGCTCACATTCAGCTTCCTCTCCTATACGACCCAGGACCATCTGCCCCCCAGGGGTGGCCAACCCACCGTGGGGTAGGTCCTCCCACATCAACCATTAATCAAGTCCCATAGTCTTGTCTACAAGCCGATCTGAGGGAGGCATTTTCTCAGTTAAGGTTCCTCTTCCCAGATGAGCCAGTGCACATTAAGTTAATTTTAAAAACACTAGCCATCCCAACGGTCATATTATATACAAGAAACATTTTGCAAGTTAATGCAGTTGTTGCAGGCTCGAGGTCAAAGCTCAGAGACAGAGCGTATGCCTAGCATGGGTAAGGAAGTGCTGGTTTGACCTCCAGGAAAGAAAAAACAAAAAACAAAAAATCAGAGCTGACCAACAAGACAGCTCAGCAAAGATCCTCATCACAAAGCCTGGCCACCTGAGTTCAGTCCTAGAGTCCACACAAGCTAGAGAGAAGGCACCAGCTATACAAGGACCTCCACATGTATACCATGACACAGACACTCAACATACCACACACACAGTTATTGCTGCATAATAATAATGATGAATTTAATAATATAAAAATAAGAATGACCAAATTAGATACACATCTTTCATCGAGGATGAAATACCACCGGAAATCACACAAAGAATAAATGTTTCATCTCACCAGTAATCAAATAGATACAAAGAAAAGTATCACCAAAGTGCGGATTTAAAACTATTAACAAGATATTCCAGGGAGGGATGGCTGGAGAGATGGCTGGCTGGTTAAAAGGGCTCACACACTGCTCTTGCAGAGGACCCAGGTTTGGCTCCCAGCTTCACACTGGGTGGTTCACAACCTCCTGTAACTGCATGTCTAGGGGACTCGATACCTCTGGCCGCCTCAGGCAGCTGGCACCCATGTGCACATATCAACACACACACTTAAAAATAAAACAAATCTTTAACATATTACATATGTATATCCTAAACCCTGGCTGGGGGTGGTTGTGTATGCTTAGTAGACTGGAGGCTGGGCAGGAGCTCAAGATACTTTGTGTTCAAAAGCACCCAACTGGGCTCAGCAGTTAAGAGCACTGACTGCTCTTCAGGAGGTCATGAGTTCAAATCCCAGCAATCACATGGTGGCTCACAACCATCAAAACGAGATCTGATGCCCTCATATGGGTATCTGAAAACAGCTACAGTGTACTTTGGGCCAGATCAAGTGGGGCTCAGAACAAGAGGGAGAAGGGAAGGGGAGGGGAAAAAAAGCACCAAACCAAAGCCACCAAAATTAGACCATCTGGGAACAAAGATTTACATATTTGTGTGATGGCCAGTAAACCTATTCTCAACTTCATTGATAGCTTTAAAAGTACTGATAAAAGCCTCAACAACAAACAGCTATGTTCCTCTAGAATAGCCAGCACTAAAATATAATTCAAGGATTGCCAAGGCTGTAGACCAACGATCTTCCTCGTCCATCACGTTATATTCCACTGTAATATAATGGACACTGAGGGAAGCCATTTGCTACTCCTCACAAGGGTGAAACTGCTCAGACCCTAGCAAATGAGCCATTCTAGTTTTAAGAACACATCCTTGAGAAATTCACATAAGATTTTACATTTGGGGGGCTTATTCTTTGATACAAACACACAGACGTATAAGTATAAATATACGTGTACTTATATATATATTTCATATTTTACTTGATGGACATAAGAAAAATGTATGGATCAAACAGTTAATCTTTGGCCATCAGTTTTGAAGAATGTGCTGAAAATAAAGGAAACGATACATCTACAGGGAATTTGGATAGACTTTAGAAGATTCACATATAGTTTAAACCCAGCAATGCAGAGGAGGATGTTTGGGACCTATACTGAAAACATAGCTATAAAGTCTGTGAACGCCGGGCGGTGGTGGCACACGCCTTTAATCCCAGCACTTGGGAGGCAGAGGCAGGCAGATTTCTGAGTTCGAGGCCAGCCTGGTCTACAGAGTGAGTTTCAGGACAGCCAGGGCTGCACAGAGAAACCCTGTCTCGAAAAACCAAAAAAAAAAAAAAAAAAAAAAAAAGTCTGTGAACTTAAGGTCTCTATTTCTAAGAACAACTTTACAAGATCGTGGCTTAGAAACCAAGGGTCAGACTTCTTCTTTTTTTTTTTTCAAATTGAGCTGATTGCACAGTAGACCCATGGACCAACCACAAAGGTGGAGCAACATACCTCTGATAGCCATGGAGTCACAGAAAGCCAGTCTTTTGAAATAAGACAGCATAGAAAACCAGGAGATTTGACAATGACAAACTTAAAATTTCTCAGAAACTATTTCAAAAACAGCAAAAGGAATTTTGCTTATGAATCCGTAAAGGATGAAATCTGCTGGTCAGAACCTGGGAGTGGTTACCAAGCAACTCAGTAGCTCCTCAGTGGACTCAGTCCTGATGACTCTGATTGGAACCAGTAGCCACCTGATCATGAGGGGAGGTGCTTAGTCTTATTGCAACTTAATATGCCATGTCTAGTAGATATTCCTGGGAGGCCTGCCCTTTATGAAGGGAAACTGAAAAGGAGTGGACAGGGATGGGGATGAGGGGGGAAGACGGGAGATGTGGAGGAGGGACTGGGAGGAGAGGAGGAGGGGAAACTGAGGTTGGGATATAATATATGAAAGAATAAATAAATTTTAAAAAGAAAAAGAGACAACAACAGATTCCTACTGTCTACTTTCTGTAAGCTTAAATTTTTCTCTGAAAATAATCTTTTTTAAAATGTAGACTATAAATGGGTAATATTCTTCTCAAGAAACATATAGAATCAAATGTTTTCTCTTAATTCATAGAAGCAAACTAAGCTAGATGTCTCTTCAAAGGGGACATAAAGAATGACTCAAAGGGGACATAAAGAATGACTTATCCCCCAGTGGAGATGAATCACGGTTCCTGATTGGACGAGCCAAGAGGAAGTGAGACAATGCCCACCGGGAGAACAGGGCCCTCTGAGAAGTAGATTGATTTATCTTGTTTTGCTTACTAATTCCTTGGCTTTTGACAAAGAATCTCACCATGTAGCTCAGGCTGGACCTGAATGCATGATTCTGCCTTGGGGCTAGGGTTCCAGCTGTATGCTACTGTGCCTGGCTAAGAGACACTTTTTTTTTTTTAAATTCAACTGAACATAGCTAAGGTATACAACAAAGAGAAATCTATCATTGTTCACAGAATTACTCTAAAAAGTAGGATGGGTTTACAAGATTAATTTAAATGCCCCGAACAGAAGATTAGTTTTACTGGGGTATTGGCTATGTATTAGGGTGTTGACTGTATGTGATTACTCTTAAGTAAGTAAAGACATAAACAGATATTGAACATTTTTCTAGCTTTTTGTTTTGGTTTGGTTTTTTGAGACAGGGTTTCTCTGTGTAGTCCTGGCTGTCCTGGAACTCACTCTGTAGACCAGGCTGGCCTTGAACTCAGAAATCCGCCTGCCTCTGACTCCCAAGTGCTTGGATTAAAGGTGTGTGCCACCACAGACCTGCCAGCTACTGTGTTTTTAAAAAAAGGATTTGTTTATTTTTATTTTATGTGTATGGGTGTTTTCATCTGCTTGTAGCTTGGTGCACCACATTCATGCAGTGTCTTTGGAGGCCAGGAGAGGGCGCTGGATCCTCTGGAATGAGAGTTACAGACAGTTCTCTGTCACCAGGTGGGTGCTGGGAACCAAACCTTGGTCCTCCACAAGATTAATATCTGCTTTTAACCAATGAGCTATCTCTCCAGCCCCAACTGATTTTTTTATACAACCAGATATCAGTAATTTCTAAAGAAACCCAGCTTCCTGCAAATCTGTTTACAACATGTTTTTCCATGCAGATTCCTGTTTGATACCTCAAACCCTTAGATACTTTCAGAAATGATAGATGTCTTGGATTTCTTTTCAAGAATACCAGTTACCCTGCTCAGAATCTTGTAATCATGCCTCTATTTATTGTTCATACCTATAAATATAATGAAATCTTTTTAAAAAGTGTCTCTGAAAATGTAGAAGGCAATCATGACTTAGAATTCTTACAAAGAAGGGTAAATTTTAAAAGAAAAAAATCTGGAACTGGCAAAATAGCTGAGCAGGTATAGTGCTTTCTATGCAAGCATGACAACCTGTGTTTGACCCCTAGAGCCCAACTAAATGTAGAGAGGAAAGAGTCAGCTCCATGGGGTTGTCCTGAATACACATGCACATGTACCCACCCCTCACAATAAAACAATGATGATGGTGATGATGATGATGGTGGTGGTGGTGGTGATGATGATGATGGTGATGGTGGTGGTGATGATGATGATGATGATGGTGGTAGTGATGATGATGGTGGTGATGGTGGTGGTGGTGGTGGTGGTGGTGGTGGTGGTGGTGATAAATAACAGTAAAAACAACTTTTGAAAAGAATCAGAGTAACATGTAATCTATATTTGAATCACATAATCTATATATGAAATCATTAAGGGGCAACCAGCTAGAATTTTTTTTTCCTCCCAGACATGTTTTCTCAAAAAAAAAAAAAAAAAATCTGTTATTTAAAAAAAAAAAAATGTCGCTTTCTCCCAGATCTGAGGCCTGAAGCAGACACCCGCCTGGTCTGCTTCTGGGGGCACCAGATCCCTCCTGACCCATCCTTGCGGGTGCAAGGAACCCAGAGCAGTAGAGAATTGTATATTGCAGAATGCACAGCCTTGGGGTATCTACTCATCAAGCAAAACGAGCGGACCTATTCACATCTCCGGTGTCTGGGAGTTCCATCTGGATGCAGTGAGGACACAGCGTCGCGGAGGCTTATCAATTTGCTCTTCCCCCCACCCCTCTTCTGATGTCTCGACGCCCCGTAATCAGCTTGAAGAAGTTAAAGAAGAGTCAGCGCCCCTATTCCCTGGGCTTGGGGACTAAGGTGGTTACTATGGGGCTGTCTCTCTGGGGAACAGCAGTGATTTTGTTAAAATAGGGAGGATTAGCTAGGATTTATGGCATAGCCGTTATGGTAGAAATCTGTATAATTTAGTATCAAGATGAAGTTATAATTTCTTAAATGGTACAAAATTCACTTGGATTTCAAGTTTAAGGTTTTTGTTGATATAAGCTTCTCATCGATATGAAAGTGAAATGAATATAGATACTCTCATGGGCATTGTGCCTGTATAACACATTTAGAAATACAAGACTTAGACCCAGTCCTTCTTTAACTTTTTTAACTGACTTGGGATGACTAGCCTGTGAGTTAAGGGACTATAGCAAATTCATGACTTTGAGTTTATTGTTAGGGTATTTTCTATATTTCATTTAGAAATAGCTGAGAGAAGATAACAGACAGCAGTCCAGGTTACCTTACATGGATAGTTGGATTTCAAAACATCAGAAATCCATAGAATTGACGTCACAAATATTTCTATATTAATGTTCATTTTGATTAGAGACCTGTCTGCTCCTGACAGCTTCCTGTCTTGGATTCTAAGAAGAAATTGAGCATCATTGGAGTTACTCCAGTTGTGGTGAGACAGCCACCAGGCAAGAATTGCCTCTCTCCATCTACAGAAAAGGACACACTTGCAGAATAGTTGACTGATTATATCTGCCTAGACAGAGTAACCAGCCCTTAATAATTCTGCAGCACTAAAGTCTGTCAGATGAGTTTGGGCCAGAAGGCTGAAGATTTGATGCTCCAACGTCCGGTAGTATAGGGGTTGTCCAGGTGTTCAGTGGTCTCTATAAATTGGCTAAGTTTTAGAAGCTATGCTTTGTGCTTCCCATAAATTCAGTTAATTTAGTCATTCTGGATTTCTGACGGCATTGAAGACCTATAGACTCATAGCCAATCCAGGCTATTTACCTTGAGAGAAAAGATCTGAGTGGAGGGTTCTCAGCTGACATTCATTCTAAAGAAAAAGCCAGGTTCAAAACTAAGTATTCTAGTCAAGAGAGATGGCAGAGGTTCTGGCTAGTCAACAAATGGATGGACTGGGAATTAAGACTATCTTGTACCTCACTGGTACAAATAGGAATAATTGTGCTCTAATTGTATTCTGAGAGAAAAGCTTTATTTTAACAGGAAGGGTAATATGTAGGAGGAGCTAAGGGGAAAGGAGCACCGAGAGGAAAAGATGGAGTAAGGAGAGGAGAAGATGAAGTAGATGAGAAGCTCGGTAATGAGAGAGAAAAAGAGAGAGAAAGAGAGAGGGGGCATGGAGGCAGAAGTTCACAGTGTCTCCACTAGTCAAAGATAGTTTACATAGCTAGATTGGGTATTAGGTTACACTTCTAATTGAGCATTACCATACTTACAAAGCCCTTGATTAACATTTTAAAAATTGTATAAAAGCCAAATGGAAAAGGGGGAGGGACACGGGATAGGGGTTTTCTGGGGAAGGGAAATGGGAAAAGGGATTGGCATCTGAAATGTAAATAAAATATCCAATAAAAAATGCAAAAAAAATGTCATTATAGCTCTGAGAATTTGTAGGTATTGCTCTAATGAGACATTTACTCAGGATGGAAGTTGAGAAAAAAATTAAAGATAAAAGAGTAAGTAACAAGGAGATTTCTGCCAAGACATGTAACACTTGGCTTGTGGGTAGCTCCGTGGTAAAGCAAGGACTTCCCAGCTTGCATGAGGCTCCAGAGGCAACCCCCAGCACAGCATAGAAATCTGTGCATGTTGTCTGTCAGAAGCCATCTGGGCTGGCTCTCCATCTCTGCCATGGCAAGATATGGGCATGGTGTCATACATCTTCATCCCAGCACCCAAGAGACAGAAGCTACCAGATTTCTGTGAGTTTCAGGCTAACCAGAGCTACATCATGAGACCCTCCCTGCCTTGGAGGGAGGTAAGCAGGACTGTATGTGCCCACAACCCCCCAACTTGTAACCTGCATCAGCAAGAGAACGGATCACAAGTACTGAAGTGAACACAGGGCAAAGGAGCCCTATGCACAGCTGGGAGCATAAACAAGTGTGGTCACTGTGACACCAGTGTGGGGTTCCCCCAAACACTACAGGTGGGGCTACTGTAGGAAGTGACGAGAGCCAGGGAAGCTATCTATCCGTGATGGCTAATCTTGACTGTCAACTTGATTGGATCTGGAATCAACCAGGAGATGTGACTCAGCATGCAGACAGCCATTGTTCAACTGCCTAGGCTGTATAGTACAAGCTAATCTAATAAACCCTCTTTTGTAGTATGTAGTCATTCTATGGTCCCACTCCTCCAGAAAACCCTGACTGATGCATTCTTAAAGGGATAGGTCAACATACCACAGACAGTCTTGCACATCCACGTCTATGGTGTTCACAATAGCCAAGATGGAGAACCAGCTCAGATGACTGTCAACAGATGAATGGCATATATACACAATCAAGTTTTATTCAGTCCTGAGTAATCATGAAATTAGGTCACTTCAAGAAAAATGAATGGAACTGGAGATCCTCATGGTGAAACAAGCCAGATTGGCAAAGACAAGCAACACATGTTTCATTTCATATGCAGAATCTAGATTTTACACCTACATCTGCACACACGTGCACGCACGCACGCACACACACACACACACACACACACACACACACGCGCGCGCACGCGCATACACGCACACACACGCACACACACACATGCACACACACACACACACACACACACACACACATGCACACACACACTTGACTGTTCATGGGACACAGTGATCATATAAAAACCCAAGCTGACAGCCCTCCCTCCAGAAGCTCATGCCCACATGGAGACATACAGTCCTTTACCTTATGTCTCTCCAGTGACATTCTCAATGACAAGACTGTTTTGCTGATCTATTTGAAAAATTGTGTGTATTTGTGGTGGATAGGGGACATGCACGTAAGCACAGGTGTCTTTAGAGGCCAGACAGGCCCCCTGGAGTTGGAGTTACAGGCTCTTGCAAGCTTCCTGATATGGATGCTGGGAACTGAACTCAGGTCCTCTGGAAGCAGCACACGCTCTTAACCATTGGGGCATCTCTCCAGCTCCTTAAGTTTCTTAACAACCTCTCATCTGGTGAGCCTCATACCTCAACTCCTTTTCTTATGATAGCATCAGGCTCTAAAAATTATTCTGTGATCAGGTATCTCAACACACAAAAAACGGAAGCACTTGCTCCCAAGTCTTCTCATAATGACTGTTAGTTCCACTGAACGAGAGTGAAGACCATTACCCAATTTTTTGGTTGAATTAAGCAAGCTTTATTTCCGTCAGACAGGGGTGTCTCCCTAAAATGGGGTTTGAGAAAATAGCATCAAACATAGGAGACACTGGGTTTTATGTAGCCCCCCAAAACTGCAAGGCTATGGGATTTTCAAGGGGTCTTGGTTACATGGGAACTTGCCAGAACATTTCAAAATTATTTGGCAGGACATCTGATTTTATCAGGGAGGTCAGGGTTTAGGTGTGGAACATATCAAGATCCAGAAAACGGGTCAAGACCTGTCTAAATAAAAGTTTTACAGAAAACAGGAATGAACTTATTTTGACCTTGTGACAAGATGGCTTCTAGTCTTAAATGGAGTCAGGTTGACCCATCATGACCCTCTTATTTGTCCACCAACGCCCAACATTATTCTTTATTGGTTTACTAAATATGGCATGCCAGCAAAATTTCTTTATGCCAAAAAGTTTACATCCGTTGTAAAAAAAATTTAGGTAGCATGAGTAAATAAAAAATAAAAATTGCCAGGCAGTGGTGGAGCACGCCTTTAATCCCAGCACTTGGGAGGCAGAGGCAGGCGAATTTCTGAGTTCGAGGCCAGCCTGGTCTACAGAGTGAGTGCCAGGACAACCAGGACTACACAGAGAAACCCTGTCTCAAAAAAAAAAATTGATATATATCATTAAAAATTCTACTACCCTAAAACTAATTCCTTTTGTGGTTTTTTGTGTATTTGTAAAACACATGAACAGAAGGCCAATCAACTGTGCCTTATAAAAGAGTCCCCTTTCATCACTCCACTGCTTATGTGGCTGTATTTGGTGGCCTGTGACTCTATTCCACAAGCCACACGGATTAGGACAATGATGAATGCCTACCTGTCATTAGTCAGGGTTTAGTCAAGAAAACAGACACCACCCTAGGTTCTTCAAGCCAAATAAAAAAGAATTTTAATAAGGAAAGTGGTTACACAGGAAGTAGAAACACTGAGGAGGTGAGGCAACGGAGAGGCACCCAGAGGCCGCACTCAGAGAGGCTTTTGCTACCTCAGAGCTGAAGGGACAAGAAAGCAGCTGCATCAAAAGGAACAGAGCTGACAAGGGGGAGCTTCCTAACTGTAACTGGAAGCCCACAGGAAGGGTCTGGTTAGGGGGTTCTGGAGTCATGGAAGGGGATGGTCACAGCTGAAGACTTCAGAGGAAGCAGAGAACAACCCAGCCCTTCCTCCCCTACACTCCAATTACCACCACTGTCTCCTTAACCAAACTTACCCATAAGCCACTGGCCTGAGGACCTTGGGTAATTATAGGGGATGGGATGGGAGTGAGCCAAAATAAGCAGTTGGCCAGCAACTGTCAAAGGTGCTGAGGTCATGACCTGGGACCTGTGCACATAGGGTACAGTCCTGCAGCTCTGTCTTCTTGTGGGATTCCTAACAACAGGGGCAGGGGCTGTCTCTGAGTCTGTTGCCTGCTGCCTTTGGGACCCTTTCCTCATACTGGGTTGCTCTGTCTAGTCGCGATAGGAGAAGATGCACCTAGTCCTACTGCAACTTGACATGCCAAGGCTGGCTGATAGCCATGGGAAACCTCCCCTTTTCTGAAGAGAAAGGGAGGAGAGGAAGTGGGGGAAGGGGAGGACACAAAGGAGTGGGAAGAGAGGTGGGAGGGGAAACTGCCACCGGGATATAAAGTAAATTAATTCATTAATCTTTAAAGAAGGTGGTCAGTCACTACTATTGCCACACACACGTTAGCAGGGTGAGGAGGAACGTGGGTGAGGCTTAGTCTGTAGAGAGTTCACCTAGCACCCTCAAGACCCAGGGTTCCATTGCCAGCATCACGTAACTTCTGACTAATGTACCTGCCTACAATCCTAGAACTTGGAAAACAGAGGCAGGAGAATCAGAAGTACAAGGTTATTCTCAGCTACAGAGTAGGTTTGAAGCTGGGCTGCATGAGATTCTATCTTTTAAAAAGGACATATACAAAGCAACTTGCCTGCACTCTCCAAAATGTTAATGTCAAAAAAGCCCAAAGAACTTATCTAAACTTAAGGTCACTGGGGAGAGATGGTGAGACCACAGACTGAACACTGGGTCAAAAAGGAGTCTCATACAAAGGGTATTGCAGGCAATTGTAAAAATATAAAAGAAAGTACAGCATCAGATGCTATTATACATGCAAGTTATGTTTCTTGTGTGTGATAATTCGGCTGTGGTTATGTTAGACAATGTCCTTGGTCTCAGGAGGAAGATCTGAAGAATTGGAGGAACAGATAAGATCACGATCTCCCAACCAGCTCCACACAAATAAGAGAGGACAGGGAGCGTGAGGCCAAAGCGGGTACTAAGACCGGCAAAGCTCTGGCAAAGCTCGGTGCTTGGCCCAGGTACTCACGGCACTATGTCGGCACCTATCCTGGGGCTTGATGTTTTCAGCCTAGAAAGTAAGAGAAATGGGCTGGTATCAGGTCTTCAACTGCTTGCATGAAGGGGAAACAAGACTGAACTAAGGCATTCTTGGAAATTTGAGACTGAAAACTTGCAAAGGATTTGCTAGCCAGCAGCAAAGTCTGGAGATAACAGGAAAAAACATGAGTAGAACCAGGCACTAGTAAGTGAAAACTCCAAAGCAAAGTGAAAAGTAAAAGGAAAAACACAGAAGCCAGCACATTGTTTGAAAAGCAACCTCAGGCCTGCAGCTTCTCCCACCAAGACTGAAGTCTGATTTGAACGGGGCCCGTGGCTTGCTTTGACCAGCAGAACGCAGCAGAGTTGGCCGCTTGCTGGTTCCTGCCCCTTCGCAAGCTTCACAGCTTCCTCTTTCCGTCTGCTGGAGTCTAAGCCGCCCTCTGAGGAAGGCTGTGTCACTGGAAAGTTTGAGGCCAGTGTCCTCAGCTGTTCTCACCCTTCAGCCAAAGCTAGATCCCTGCCACACCCCAGTGAAGCCGACCCATCCATCACCTCATAGAGCAAAGACAAGGTGTTCCGGCTAATCCCTCCTCAGACTACAGCACCGTGTGCCAATAAATAAAGGCTGCTTGCTATTCAAACCAGTGAATGGTGGAGGGATTCCTAACACAGCCAAAAGCCAAACAGAGCAGACGGACATACAGAGACGCCTGTGAGGAAAGTGGTAAGCTCGGGCTTTCAGTATTCTCATTAATCCTGTTTTGGCTCAAAATAGCTTCTACACATATTTGATTAACACTGGCTAGGCTTGTATTCATTGCAACCAAAATAAAATAAACTAACCAACTAACTAAACAAAAAGAACCAGCAACAAGTGATCTTTCTTGTCCTCTCTTCTTGCAAATATTATTATTTTCTACAGATTCTAAACAAACATTTTTTAAATTTTGTTTTATTTTATATTGAAGCGTTTTTGCTTACATGTTTGTGTGAACCACATGCAGTGTCTGCGAAGAGCAGAAGAGGGCATCAGATCCCCTGGAACTAGAGTTAGAAATGGCTGTGAGTCACCATGTGGGTGCTGGGAATCGAACCAGGCTTACCTCTGGAAGAGCAGCCAGTGCTCTAACCACTGAACCATCCCTCCTACCCTTGAATGAACACTTCTTATTTCTTCTGGTCTTCTGCTCATTCACTCTGCAGTGGGTAACAGCACCTGATTTCAGAATGATGTGCTATGAATCACACCACACAGATAGAAGGGGGAATGAAATCAGCGGTTTAAGCAGGATAAGAGGGTGTTATATCGGGTTTCTTCCCATTTTGTTTAGAAACCATGACAGCTCTTTAGAAGGGTTCAGTCCTCCTCAATTACCATCTCTTTACCCTCGGTGATAACCCATCATGACCTCTGTGAAGCCACTGCCAGTTTTTCTTTACAGGCAACATAGCACTTAATTTTATAAAACAGCGGTAGGCCCTGACCTAGGAGAGAAAGGAAAGATGCTTCCTCTGGCAGAAGGCGGCTCAGAATGGGGCAAATAAACTGAGCAGTCAGTCTCTGGGTGGTTGTCTGGCTTGGGCTTCTCAGCATTTATTAGAACCTTTTATGGGAAAGGCGTTGAGCAAGGCAGTGAGTAAGCTCGGAGACAGGGCTGGGCACCGTTGAGACACGTAGTGACTGAGGAGCACAGGCCAGGCTTCAGATGTTTGGCCAGGTTGCAGTCAGAGAGACAATGCTGTTCACTGTGACTTCCCCTTTCCCTACCACGAGAGGTCAAAGCTGAATATTTCTAGACAATATGGACAACACAGCCAGCCTAGAAGAGAGACAGGGGCCTTGTCAACCTACAGTGAAAGTAGGTTGTAGGGCAGAGAACACTCTGGGTCACACTCTAGGAAGAGAGTCTAAAAGTTAACACTCAGAATGATAAAGTACATGACTGTAGACTAGCTCTCAAGAAGCAGAGTAGGACTATGATTTCAAGGACAGCCTGGGTTATATAGTAAGGCCTTGTCTCAAAGAAAGGAAGGAAAGAAGGAAGGAAGGAAGGAAGGAAGGAAGGAAGGAAGGAAGGAAGGAAGGAAGGAAGGAAACAGTGAGATAGATTCTGACGGGAAGACCCTCCATCCCTCTGTATATCTATACACCTGGCATCCTGGAGTCTGATCCCAGTACAGCTGTCATCCTGGATGCTCCTTACCTCACTCTGAGGATTCTCTTTACTGCTGTCTATGTCTGATGTCTTGATTCCAGGCTCTCTTCTGATTTGTTCTTCATCCAAAAGGCTCAGCCTCCAGAAAATTCTTGAGAAAGACTACATGGGAAGCAACACTCACATATGGATGGATGTATTTTCTTTGTGGTTATATACGATCAATAATTTAGCTAGGAGCAAAATTCTAGAGGATTATTTTCCTTCAGAATTTTGAAAGCACTGCCCTTGTCTTGTTTAAGAACACAAAGCCAAACCTGAGTCCTCGTCCTTTGTATATGGCCTCTGTTCTCTGTCCCCACTTCCTCCCCCTGGCCTTTTAAGATCTTCTACCAACTATGTTCTGAAATTTCAGACATGTGTCTAGATTTATTTTTTTTCTAAGCATTTCAAGGACCTTTCATGGAAAAATCTTGTCTTTCAGTTCTGATCTCTCTCCCCTCTGTCTCTGTGTCTCTGTGTCTGTCTCTCTCTCTCTCTCTGTCTCTCTCTCTCTGACAGGGCCTCACTATGTAGCCATGGCTGGCCTCAAACTCACTATGTAGACAGGCCAGGCTGACTTACAGAGATCCCCCTGCCTCTGCCTGGAATTATATGATGGCTACCATGCTGCTGTGTTTTCGGGACAGTGGCTTCTTCCATCCATCCTCTGCCATCATCCATCCCAACTTCTGGGCTGTATTGTGTGACAAACACTCTCCCGTTCTCTTTCTTGAACACCTGTCACTCAGATATTGAGCCTCCCAGGATTATTCTCTGGTCTTATCTTTTCTCACCATTGTCTCTTCTGTCTTCTTGTAGATGGCCTCCAGTTCATCTTCCTCTTACTACTACTGTGTGTGTGTGTGTGTGTGTGTGTGTGTGTGTGTGTGTGTGTGTGTGAGAGAGAGAGAGAGAGAGAGAGAGAGAGAGATACAGAGACAGAGAGACAGAGAGACAGAGAGAGAGAGAGAGCGCACGCACGAAGGTGCATTCATGCTAGGGAACACATGTGGAGGTCAGAGGACAGTTTGCACGAGTCACTTCTGTCCTGCCATAAGGGGTTCCTGGGATCAGCTTGACGGCCCTTCCTCCAGCTCTTCTATTCTCAGCTCTATTATCCTTCTTTAATATTAAGGGATTTTTTTTTTTACTGTCTTTATCACAATCATGTCCTGTTCTTATGGATATAACTTATTCTCTTACCTTTTTGAGCATTTTAACAGCGTATTTTGCGAGTGGGGGTTTTGCTTTTATTGGGGGCTCTGTCTTCACTGTGTGAAGCAGCGTCTGGTCTCTTTGAAGACCTGCTGTGCCCCACATTCTCGGTTCACAGGGGTGAACGCACCATGTGCCGATTCTTTTATCTTTATAACACACTTGACCTGTATGGGCTTCAGTTTCTTCACCAATAAAACAGGAATGGTGGAAGTTCTCTCACGAGGGTTGCCCAAGCTGCACCCTGCATCGTGGAACTCAGACTTATAATTGGACACAACTGGCTCAATAAATTTCAGCTGTAATTATTATCACACAGTTCAGGTGGGATTCATAGCACTTCTCAGCTGAAGAGACGATTATGTGATCCAACACGGGGCTCTTGCTGGAATGAGCTTGAAAGTCTTTGTTTTTTCATCGGGTTATTAAACCAGTGAAAAGACAATTGCAGGGCTGGGCTGTAGTGGCACATGCCTTTAAGCCCTTATTAAGGTGGACCTTCTGGGTCAAAAGTTGTGCAAGGTATTAAGAATTTTGCTACACAGAGAAAACTTGGCACTGCTCCCCTGGAAAGGTAAAACCAATTCACCTGCAGAGGCAGGCAGATCTCTGTGAGTTCAAGACCAGCCTGGTTCTACATAGTGAATTCTGGGACAGTGAGAAGACCCTGTCTCAAAAACACAAGCCCAGTACTCCTGACAGTCATCTTTAGCACCACATGTAAAAACACATATGTTACAGTATGGCCTTCGGTGGGATTCCTAAAGGTGGGAGCAGGTGCGACCTCTGACTCTGTTACCTGCCTCTGGGACCCTTTCCCCCTACTGGGTTGCCTTGTCTAGGCTTAAAAGAAGAGGAGGTGCCTAGTCATACTGCAACTAGATATGCCATGGATGGCTGACACCCATCAAGGGCTGCCCTTTTCGGAAGAGAAGGGGAGGAGTGGATGGGGAGGGAAGAAGAGGGGGAGAGGAGAAACTGTGGGTGAGATGCAAAATAAAATAAAATAAAATAAAATAAAATAAAATAAAATAAAATCTCTCAAGGTTAAAACCAATATAAAATAAAACTGAGCGAGGACTGGGGATCTAGCCTACTAGAGGGGTTCTGCTCAACTAGAGGGGGCAAGGGAGGGGCTGCCCAACCATAATCCACCTTCCTGAAGGCACTATGACCCCTGGACTTTCTGACACTTAGATCAATACATTCCTTTTCTTTCTCTCTCTTAAGCCAGTTTTTGTTGAATTTTCATTGCTTGCTATAAGAAGAATCTTCTGTCATACTAAAAAACTGAGAACATACATTTTCAAGTCTAGGTATTAAATTTGATATGATATTATCATACTCTTGTCTTATTAAAATTAATCTCCAACACTATTTTATGTCTGGGATTTGCTTAATGATGGCCATATTAACGGACAGATTACATACTAAAACTTCAACGCTATAAGTAACACTTGCCGGGCGGTGGTGGCGCACGCCTTTAATCCCAGCACTTGGGAGGCAGAGGCAGGCGGATTTCTGAGTTTGAGGCCAGCCTGGTCTACAGAGTGAGTTCCAGGACAGCCAGGGCTACACAGTGAAACCCTGTCTCGAAAAACTAAAAAAAAAAAAAAAAAAAGAAAAAAGTAACACTTGAGTGAGGACGCCACTCCATTATTGTGCACAGCCTCACTGTTTCCCTAAAATAAACGCCCAAAGGTGGACCTTCTGGGTCAAAAGTTGCGCAAGGTATTAAGAATTTTGCTACACAGAGAAAACTTGGCACTGCTCCCCTGGAAAGGTAAAACCAATTCACCCTCAGGCCACGAGCATAAGAGAACACCTGTTTTCCTCTGTCATCGCCTGCAGTGGTTAATACCTTTCTTACAGTCTGCCGGATAATCACAGACTCTGTGAAACAGTATCTCATTTTACTTCGTATTTCTTTTATATGTGAGTCACCAGTCATGCACAGATCTGTACACATTGTGCTGTGGGTTTACCTATAGGACCTGGGAATTGGTTCTTCTTTGTTCTGTTGCTGAGCTTTCCTCTAGTTCTGCAAAATAGAAACACAGATATTTGGCCTGGAGAGATGGCTCAGCAGTTCAGAGCCCCAGCTGTGCTTCCAGAGGTTCTGAGTTCAATTCCCAGCACTCAAATGGTGGCGCAGAACCATCTATCACGGGATCTGATGCCCTCTCTGACATGCAGACAGAGCACTCATAAACATAAAATATATAAATAAATAAGTCTTAAAAATAAAAGAAAATGCAGAGGTTTAAAGATGAATAGATGTGGATTAATTCTGGCCAACTTAATCCTCGTCCTGAGGTGAGGGGGGAACCCAGAGGAAGTGAGACTCCAAAGAACCTGGAATAACCAAGCCAGTAGGGGCTTGAGGTCCTGCAAAAAGTGATACATGAAGCCAAAACCTCCTTTGTCATATCTTCCAGGACCACCTGCCCAGGGGTGGAATCATCCATGGTGGGGTGGGCCCTCAGTGGACCCTCCATCAATAATCAAGAACATGACACATAAGGGTACTTACAAGCCAATTTGATGCAGGCATTTCTTCTGTAGGGATAATTTCTTGTACACTGTGTAAAAGCATCAACTGTCAATCAAAAGCTGATGGCCTATTAGAAAAAGGCAGGAAGTAGAAAGTAAGAGTTCTGGTAAAGAGACTGGAACTCTGGGAAGAGTCGGGGACAGATTTGCCACTCAGACTCAGAGAAAGTTGGATGTATGAAACTGAGCCATGTGGCAAACATAGAATCGTATAAATGGGTTAACTGAGTTACATGCTAGCTGGGGAACAAGCCTAGCATAAGGCCAGGCACGTGTTAATAAATAACAAGCTTCCAAGTTGTTATTCTGGAGCTGGGGAGCCTCTGGTTACATACCTCAGTTGAAGTCTCTCCCTTCCAAGAGTTTGTGTTTGTGTCAAATTGATAAAAGCTAACCAGCAAAGCAGGTCGGCTTGACGTGGGGCTTGAGAGCATGCTTGCTATTGCTGCATAGCACATCCACTCACCTCTGGGCAGCGTGGGTGCACATCCTTAGTCCCTGGAGGCAGAGGCAGGGGGATCTCTGAGTTACAGGACAGCCAGGGCTACACAGAGAAACCCTCCCTGTCTTGAAAAGAAGAACAACAAAAAAAGGCTTTAAAAATGGTTTGCTTTTGCCAAGGACTCTGAGGATGAGGTCTACAGCATAGACACAGTAGAAAGTCCCCTCTCTCCATGACTTCTGGAGCCTCATCTGGGAAGAACAGGACTGGACTGCCAGAGGAGGTTAGGTTCATGTTGGCGGTGGTATCACATCCTAACTGGGAGAACCTGAGTTACCTTCCATTAGCTGCATGCCTCTTGTCTGTGTCCTGGGCCTAGCCTTCTCACCTCACAGCTCAGTGAAGCTCAAACAAGAGTTCAGCAAACTCATCGTTTCTGACCCAGTCTGGTGTAAACGCCTACAGTGGACATTTTGAAGACACTCAGGTCCGGGATAAGGGGAAGACATAAGCCATATCTTTCAGTGTACATGGTGTTCACTGTGGGAAAAAAAGCCCCCACTCTGCAATAAATTAATGAGATTAATGAAAGTGAAGTAGTTCTTAATATACTGCTCTGCAGACACGCACACAGAGGGAGAGAGAGAGAGAAAGACAGAGGGAGAGGGAGAGGGAGAGGGAG
>JANHMN010000002.1:49841699-49861927 GCA_030674055.1 Rhabdomys pumilio
GACAGAGACAGAGACAGAGACAGAGACAGAGACAGAGACAGAGACAGCCAGAGACACAGAGACAGACACACAGAGAGACAGAGACACAGAAAGAAAGGAAGGAAAGAAAGAAGAAAAGAGTTTCCTGTGGTCCATCCTAAGAACAGAGTTTCCTTCCTTTTTTGCTTTTCCCTTTCCCAATTGAACTATGGGCTAACTGATTTAAAAGGCAAGCCACGGACCACAGTACAAAGAGAACTGTGCTCCACACAGCCATAGATAAGAATAAGGTCTGTTTTGGAAGAGGAAAGCAAATGAGCCAGCAGTAGTTGATTCAGCATATCAGAGAACATTCAAAGTCAGACGCTAGGGACAGAGAGATGGCTCACAGGCTAAGAGCACTGGCTGCTCTTCCAGGGGACCTGAGTTTGATTCCCAGCACTTACATAATGACTAACAACCACCTGTAACTCCAGTTCCAGGGAATCATATGCCCTCTTTGGCCTCTATAGGCACTATACATATGTGTTACACATACATGCATGCAAGTGAGACACCATATATACAACATAAAGCATTTAAACATCAAAGTATTTGCAGCATAAGGTGGTTCAATAAGTATTTGTAACCAGAGCCAGGAATGGGCATTCCATTAACCCTCAAAGGTGGGACTATAACTGTACATAGTGGAGCTGGCCAAAAATGTGCCAGAAAAGCAAATGTCTGTCAAATGCCCACATTATCTTACCCGGTCAGCCAATTCCTCCTGCTCCTCCTGCGCCTGTTCTTCCTGCCCCCTACTCCTCCTCCTCCTCCTTCACAGAGGACTAGAAGTTTATCTTCTGATACAGAAAAGACTCTGGGTTTCCGATTTTAGCAGATGTGTCCTGTTGAACACAAAGAACCCAAGGAAAGCCACGCACTGACTGCTGAATTCTCAGTCATCTCCCTCCCAGTGATGATGGCCAAGCTTCTGGGGTCCAAACAGTCATCTAGAAAGTAGATCTTTGGAGAAATCAAGTGAAAAGACAGCCTACTGATCTACCACAAGTAATCTCATGCTAAATGACAGGATCCCTGCCCAGAAGCCCCACTTTACACAGGTAGTTTGCTCAGCGTTTCATTCCTAAGTGCAGAGAGAAAGCTAAGGACCACCAGACAGTAAAGAGGGCCGGAAAGGGACTCTGAGGAAGCAGGAGTCAACTGTAACCATAACTACTGTGTTAAGAACTACAAGAGAAGGACGACAGAGTTGCGCCGGCGTCCGGGTCTAAGAAGAGCGGGAGGAGGTGGAGGCCTTGAGAAGATGGCTCCCTCTCCTACCAAACGCAAGGACCGCTCTGATGAGAAGTCCAAGGATAGATCTAAAGATAAAGGGGCCACTAAAGAGTCAAGTGAGAAGGACCGTGGCAGAGATAAGACTCCGAAGAGGCGCAGTGCTTCAAGCAGCAGCAGCACCAGGTCTAGGTCCAGCTCAACCTCCAGCTCCGGCTCCAGCACCAGCACAGGCTCAAGCAGTGGCTCCAGCTCATCCTCTGCATCCAGCCGCTCGGGAAGCTCCAGCACACCCCGGAGCTCCAGTTCTAGCAGCTCTTCCGGCTCCCCGAGCCTTTCTCGGAGCAGGCATGACAACAGGCGGCGGTTCCGCTCCAAATCCAAACCACCTAAAAGAGATGAAAAAGAGAGGAAAAGGCAGAGTCCTTCACCTAAACCCACCAAAGTGCACATTGGGAGGCTCACCAGGAATGTGACCACATATCATGGAAATATTTTCTACTTACGGGAAAATTAAAATGATTGACATGCATCCTCATCTATCCAAAGGCTGTGCATATGTGGAATTTGAGAATCCAGATGAAGCAGAGAAGGCACTGAAACACATGGATGGAGGACAAATTGATGGCCAAGAGATCACTGCTACTGCTGTGTTGGCACCATGACCTCGGCCACCACCTCGGCGATTTAGCCCACCCAGGAGAATGCTTCTGCCACCTCCTATGTGGCGTAGGTTACCCCCACGGATGAAGAGAAGGTCTCAATCCCCAAGACGCAGGTCACCTGTGCGAAGGAGGTCTCGATCTCCCGGCCGCCGCCGCCACAGGAGCCGATCCAGCTCCAACTACTCCCGATAAGCAGGGACATTGATTTGTACCTCTGTAACTTATGTTCCCCAGACTCAGTTTTGTCCTTTTCTCTAGCCAAATGAGCATCTGTAGGGAAGGATCCCTCACCAGGGTAGGCTTTGAAGACAGCAGTTGAGATATCTCCTCTGCAGGAAGGTTCTGGCTTATAGAGGCACTGTTGATTCAGGATTGTCCCCATAGAGGTACCCTGTAGTTTTCTGGCTAGAAAGTTCACCCCTTCAGTTCTTGACCGTCTGTTTGGTAGCAGAGCCAATGGGACCTGTGGCAGCACAGCATTTTCTACAGATGACCTAGGACCAGTCAGACAAGCTGGTCAAGCCCTTGCTGTTGCTGTGCTACACCTGTGGAGAGGACCAAGCTGCTCTTCTGTAGGCCTGACCGTGCCCCCTGCTTAGTACTCTTCACCGTCTAGGGTTACAACCACTGAAGGATTCCTCCATAAATGTTATCTTTTCTGTCCCCATGTCTGTTACTTTCTAAAATTGGTGAGCCAGTTCTACCGGGTCCTCATGAAACCTACTCCACCCCCATTGTCACCTGCCATTCATGGTGATGTTGGCAATGTGTACATTGCCTCTTTTTGCTTTTATTGTACAGTCAGTACTATGAAATTTGTTTTGAGTTTTATAACTTTGTAGCATTTTAGATAAGGTTGTGTTTGTACTTGTGTAGAGTGAAAGGCCTGTGTTGAATAAACCTAGGATTAGAATGCAAAAAAAAAAGAACTACAAGAGAAGACTTCGCACACTCCTGACAGGATAGTGGGGTTTAAAACAACTCAGCATAAGACAGAGGGGATTCCATAATAGAAACAATAAAACCAACAGATAGATGAGCAAAGGCAGGTGACAATTAGAAGAAACAAAGGCATTACAAAGGAACTGTGTCACATTCATTTGTAACATCTTTGTTTCTTTGTTTCAACTTAGAGAAACTTGTCTAAATTGCCATATTTTAAGGTTCCCTTGTCAAAAGCCTTACTACACTTCCACCTACAAAACTACCTTCCAAATTCTGAGGAAATTTTACTTTTCACCCACAGTTCCCTTACAAAATTTCCAATAAAACAAGAGTTGAGTGAAGGCATTTTCAAATAGGAACGATCTCAAAATGCCTTCCTTAAATGTTCCTCTCAAAGACATTACTGAATTAAGTGTGGACACCAAGAACCAGGTGCAACGGGTATCTGAAGATTACAGATATAAATAGTACTTCACCTCTCAAGACATATTGTTCTACATATTCATTAATAAGTCATCATACTTTGTGTAGGCCAATAAATCTTGTCATAAAAATTTAAGCATGTCATTTATATATAGGCTGGAAAGATGTTTCAGAAGTTAAGAACTTTGCTTCTCTTGCAGAGCACCCATGTTTAATACCTAGTACCTACACAGTGGCCCACAAACATACCGTTACACTCTGTAACTGCGGTTCCAGGGGATCTGATGTCTTCTGGCCTCCGTGGACACCAGGTACACACATAGTGTACACACACACACACACACACACACACACACACATGCGCGCGCGCGCGCAAAACACCTATACATCTAAAATAAAATAAAGTTTTAAATAAATCATTTATACAGATAAGGGGCCTACAAAAATATATTTGTTTGAGACCCAACATACCCTAAGAATAATCTTAGGCAAAGTGACTTTTAACAAGGTTACCCAAAAATTAAAAATTAGTAAGGTACCTATTACTTTGCATGCTGACCTAAAAATTTTTGAATTTAAAGATGAGTAACTTAGAAGTAAGCTTGGGAATAGATTTATTATAGTGACAAGACAAAGCAACACTGAAGAATCACAGACAGAATGAATTGTAAGAAGCAAGCTCATGACACTGTCTAAGCTGTTCAACCTTTGTGTTGTAAGATTTTAACCGAATCCTTTCAGCCAATACCAGCCTCAGCTTGAAAAGTAATTCTGAGAGAAGGCATGTCTGGGATCAGTGAAACAAACAACTTGAAGTCAAACTGTGGGTTCAAGCTGATGGTTTATGCTCTACTTATGCCAGCTTTCCAGATTACATTCCCTCTCTCTCTCTCTCTCTCTCTCTCTCTCTGTGTGTGTGTGTGTGTGTGTGTGTGTGCATGCATGAGAGAGAGAGAGAGAGAGAGAGAGAGAGAGAGAGAGAGAGAGAGAGCTCTGCTGGAGACAGTTTTTTCTTGTTATTCTCAAAACTCTCTGTATAGTTCATTTCTTGCAGATCAAAAGCCCAGTCTTTTATTTACATATTTACATATCAGTTCAGTCATTACCCCAGGTTTCCTTTGATTATATGAAGAATCAGCATCCATGATCTCTTGATTCTTAGAAAGAGACAGCAAGTACAAGCACAGGCAATAAGATAGCTGGGTGGAACTCTAGGGACCTCCCCCCCTGAAATTACCATTCCTACCACACCTAGGCCTGGATCTAAACTCCCTCTGTCCCTGGCTGACCTTGAACTCATGAATCTGCCTGCCTTTGTAAGCATAAACAAAATTAGCTGGGTTGGATCTTGCCAATGATCACCACTCCCAAAATCTCTTTATTTCCTTCCTTGGTATCTTTCTAATAAGCTGGCACATGGTGCAGCTGCCTCTGTTCCTTTAGATCTGTGAAGCTTCTTATACAACTCAATTGCATCCTCATATTCTGCATAATTGAGAAATTATATATTTTTGAACTCATGTTTTCAGCGTTCTTTCCCACAGCCTCAAGGGCTGTGCTGTAGGTCACAGTTCTCTAGGATTTTGCTGAGACACATCCTCGCCTCCCAGATTCATGCTGTCTCTGATTATCATGGACTCAGTAACCTTGGCAGAGAGAACATTCTTCCTAAGGAGGAACATAAAGTTATATATATGTGTATGCATGTATGTATATATGTATGTATATATGTATGTATGTATGTATGTATATATGTATGTGTATGTACACATATACATCTTGCATGCACACACACACAAGCCTTATGCTCACAGGAACTACTGACATTCATGAAGGCCTGCTGGCTCTATTCCAGGGGCAGGAACCATGTCACACTGTCCCTGCCATGGACGATCAGGACTTGGCAACCCTCTTTGAGCTTCAGTGTCTAAGTATAAAGCTAGGATGATAATTATTTATCAGAAATTTGTAGGAGTAAATTAGACACATTAAATTTCTTAGTTCAAACACATTCTCAGTGTTCCTTGGAGAAGGCAGTATGTGGTTTTGTTTGCTTGTGTTTAAGACAGGTCTTGAGCCCAGGCTGGCCTTGAACCCCTGATCCTCCTTGTCTCTGCCTCTTGAATCCTGGGATTACAGATTTTCAGCACCATACCCTGCCTTGTTTAGTGTATAGACACTGGGAGAAAACAGTTAACATCAGAGAACTTCATTTTGGAAACTCATTGAGTTAGCTGCTAATGAGCTAAGCAGATGGCCATATGTAACTTACCTTGAAGACTACCTTGATTTTGGAAATAAGACTTTAAAAGGTAAGTTTTTTTAAACATAGTAAAATAATATTGGGGATTCGGTATAGTTCAGAGGTAGAGTACATGCTTAGCATTCATGAGATTCTGGGTTAGGTCCCCAGCACCACCCCCACCCCACCCCCAAAGACTGTTAACTGCCTTCAGTACGCCATTACTGAGGAGAAGGTCTGAAAACAAACAAGAGAAGTAAAGCATTTTCAGGACGAGGCATCTATGGTGTGGGGGATGTGGGTGCAATAGACCAAGTCAGACAAAGGGACATTTCTGATGACAGGAAGGGTTCAAACCATTCTAAGTATACAGAGGGTAGCTGGGCATGGTGTCACTACCTTCCTGTCAATCTCACAGAAAAAAAAACAAAAAACAAAAAAACAAAAAAACAAAAAAAAACAAAACACAAGCCACCAGATAAATTACAAGTTCCCATACCTAATAACTAATTTCCTACCTACTGTGGCTCTTGGGTGTCCTCTTTTTCTCCAATCACGAGGGAGGAGTTGTCCCTGCTACTTAGGGCCATATTTCTCCACGTTTCCTTTATTATTGCCCTGCTCTGGCTGTCTGTAAGACATTACTTTCTAATTGCTATGTGTGCTGCCTCATAAAAGTTTAATACTTTCATATACTTTTACATACTGTGCTCCTTGGTGGGGGGAGGGGCGCAGCCTTTGGAATAGGTATGATGCTTGTGTCCTGTCCCCTTTGATGAGAATGCAGCATTGAGGACCGGTTCTTCCACATATTCTCACAGTTTTCTTCTACACTAGGGGTTCTCAAGATGTGGGTCAAGACCACTTTGGGGGTCAAATGATCCATTCACAGGGGTCACCTAAGACCATCGGAAAACACAGGTATTTACACTGATTCAAATGATAGCAAAATTACAATTATGAAATAGTGACAAAAATAATGTTATGGTTGGAGATCACCACAGAATGAGGAACTTTATTAAAGGGTCGCAGCAGTAGGAGGGCTGGGACCCGCTGCTCTACAGGGCCTTCTCTTCTCCAGCAGCTCAGGCTCTCCCTCTTGCTGGCCCTCCTGACTGCCCTCGCCAGCTCCAGCCCTCCTTCTATCTATTATGTCCTTAATACCTGAAAGGTCTCTGCTGAGCTGTGCTCCTCCATGCATAGAAGAGCTCAGTGCTCCCCTCACCACACAGATGAGTTCACCTGTGCTCCCAGGTGAAAGAATGTTAGCTATGTTCCCCAGGAGAAAGAAAATCAGGTGCTGGATGAAACTTTGCCCCTGCTCTGTGGGGGCGAGATGGAAAAATAAAAAGTGTACGTTTTATAGCACATGTGATGGGTATGTATACATTGTGAAATTATCACTGTAATTAAACAATTAACATGTCAGGCTGGAGAGATGGCTCAGCGATTAAGAGCACTGACTGCTCTTCCAGAGGTCCTGAGTTTAATTCTCAGCAACCACATGGTGGCTCACAACCATCAGTAATGGGATCCGACGCCCTCTTCTGGTGTGTCTGAAGACAGCAACAGTGTACCCACATACATGAAATAAATACATCTTTAAAACAAACAAAACAAACAAACAAACAAACAATTAACATGACTACATCTCATCTAGTTATCATTTTATTCTATGTGTATCTATTATTATTTATATTTATTATAATTATTTTATAATGGAAACTTCTTGGGGGGCGGTGTTCAAAACATAGTTTCTTTGTGGTAGCCCTGCTGAAATTTGCTCTGCTGACCAGGCTGGCCTCAAACTCACAGAGATACACCTCCCTCTGCCTCGCAAGTACTGGGATTAAAGGCATGAGCCACCATCACCTGGCATTATAATGAACATTTATTCAATATGAGAACACTTGAATTATCTTAGTAAATTTAGTATATACATTATTATGAACTGTGCTGTCCTTGATTCTCATCAGCGAAGTCTTATACTGTGACCAATATTTACCCTTTTCTTCCAACTCTTCTAAATGATGGTTAGTTTTTATTAACATGCTACAAAGTAGAGTCATCTGGGAAGGGGAACTTCCGCTGAATGACTTCCATCTGATTGCTCTGAGGGCATTTCTCTAAGGCTCTCTTCTCTTTTGAGAGGGGTTTTCTCTGTATAGCCCTGGCTATCCTGGAATTCACTCTATAGACCAGGCTGACCTTGAACTCATAGAGCTTCGCCTGCCTCTGGAGCACTTTCTTCATTGATGATTTGATGTGGGAATGTTCTTTCCTGCCTCTTCTGTGTGAGTTCCTGACCTGACTCCCTTAAAGGTGTGAACCAACCATGCTCTCTAGGAAAGCTTCAGGAAAACACACACATATCCCACACAAAGTATAGAACAGGTTTGTTTCTTTAAAATAATTAAAACCAACCATTCTGGACAAACCTTCCTGGTTTCTTTTCTGAGACTTAGTGCCTCCACCTTGCATACCCTTCAAAGGTAGAGGAAAAGGAGAGAACGGAGCCAATGGTGTTCTTTTACATTGGTCAGTGTTAAATTCTCTCTGAAAGTCTGAGAAGGTCTCAGGAGAGGTCTGCATTAGGGAAAGAACACTCATGATCTCAAAGGAGAACCCTCCATGACCAGAACTCAACCCCAAGCCTAAGGGTACAGGAGACTAAGGATGGACAGAGCCTTGGCACAGCCCCTTAGCACCACAGTCATGCTTGGAGACCTTATCTAAAATTGTGTGAACCCAGAGTTTGGGAGTGCTAGTTTGTGTTGTTGCTGTGGCCTATGCAAGGCATCTAGGAAGCATTAAAAAATGACTTACTAGATTTCACAGGACAGAGTTCCTCCTGTCACATCAGAAAACACCAAATAGCAATGACCACACTTAGAGAGGAAAGTCCTGGCCTTCCTGCAAGTAGAGACAGGTAGGTATCCAACTTACTAATTAGAAAAGTAAATGTTACATTATCTGCCTTGAAATCATGTCCTATGATCACACACTTAAAATTACATGGCTGATAATGTAACGATAATTTCTTATGAGTAAATGCCTCAAGAAACTTATATGAGTCTCTATAGCCCTGTGCCATACACAAGCTCCAAAGCAACATAGCAAAGACAGTAGAGACATCATCCAAAAAGAAAAGAAAAAAGACAAAGAAGTGACTGCAAAGTGAGGTGCTTTAGCACAGGAGAAAGAAAAAGGATGGAATTGTTACATTGTTACATTTAGAAAAGGTCTTAAGACACATCTTGGCTATGGTATAGTGCAAGGGTCACCGTGCTCTGTCCACATCCCGGGGCATAACCCAGCAAGAAAAGCTTTGATCCAGAAGTTACAAGTTGGAGAGACAAGTTACAGGAGAGTGGGAGTTGGCTTCTGGCACAGATAGTAGGCACTGGAAGTCTGGACCAACAGAGGTTAGCTTTGAAGGTCCTAGACAAAGAGAAGGCACTGTTCCTTCTTGTGCCATATGTAGGTAGATGATAGCATCAGAAGACAGATTTAAAATATGATGTTGAATTCTCTCTATTAAAGAGTAAGGAGAGGAGCTGGGCATGGTGGCGTGTACCTTTAGTCCCAGCACTCCAGAAGCAGAGGTAGAGGCAGAATCTGTGAATTCTAAGTCAGCCTGGCCTACATAGTAAAAACTCTCTCAGATACATAGATAGATAGATAGATAGATAGATAGATAGATAGATAGATAGATAGATAGATAGATAGGAGATAGATAGGAGATAGAGGGAGAGAAACATCTGAGAGGATGTGTGAGGAAACGTGTAAGTACGTATTTGTTTCCAAGTAATGAAACTGGCCCAAGGCTTGTATAGGTTTGTAGATAAACACAAGTTCCTCAGAGACAGAAATGTGTTAGGCCTGAGTTCAATATTCAGTACTACAGAAAACAATTAAAAATTAAATGTATCTTCTCAATATACTACATGTGCTTAAAAACTGAAAAATGAGTGGGGAGCAGGTCTTGGAAGTGAACATCCTGGTAGAACCTGAGGCAGCTGTGGGTGATAAGGAACAGGAGAGGGACCCACGACATTCCATCATAAATAATAATAAGTTAGTGCACAGAGGGCCATGTGCCAACCATTGTGCTAAGTGTCTGAACACATCACGTCATTGAGCTTACGTAGCAGTTCAGATTGCTTTTCCTAATGCTCTCTCGCTCTCTCTTTCTCTCCTTCTCTCAGATGTAACCTCACAGCACACCAAAGTGGCAAAAAGAAAAAAAAAAAAACAACTTGTCATAATGCATCAAAGAAGAAGTTTTGAATTAAGGAATCATTTAGTCGATACGCATCAAACTCTGCGAGAAGGCAAAACAAGACATGGAATTGCATGTCACGCAGCTTGCTGTCAGGAACCAAGGGGAATGCATAGAAAAGGGTGACCCAAAACATTGAAAGGAAGGGGCTGTCACCACAGACTCCCAATCCGGACACAGAACTTCTAGGCAGAAATGGGTCTGGAAAATTTGCAAGGTAATCCACTAAAGACCTGGCATGCCTCAGGGTTTTGGAGGCCTGAAGGTGTGACCTAGAAAGTCTTAAACTTTCCCTTCCCAAAAGCAGCAACATCCTAGGTCCAGAAAACAGATCTTCCTGGCCCTGGCCTAGCCACCAAACTATAACATCTTAGTTCTCAAAAACCTAGTTAGGGATTTGTACACGTGACAAAGTCTGAGTCCTGAACAAGTTTCCCACTACTCACAAAGTCCCACCAAGCACAGTTCTAACTGCTGTTCATGACTTCCCTTTTCTGAGACCCAAGACCAGGAGATAACTTGGGAAGAAAATCCAACCTGGGATCCACTAAAGAAAGGCTTACCTCCTTACCTGGAAGAAATAAACTCATTCCTTACCTGTTGGACACATAACTGATTCTATACTGCACCTTCAGTACCCAGACTGGTACTCTGCACCCACCGTCTGGAGGAGGTTGGACAAAAAGAGGCATTCACTGTCCTTGGCCTCCCTCAGGATGTGTGGCCCGTGACACTTTGTGTATTTGAAATCTTAAAGTCTTGATGTTCAGGTGAGTGGGAGAGATGATGGGGGGTGGGGGGCGAGAAAGGAGGGGGCAAGGCAGCCTGGGAATCCCTGGGGTTTATTGAAGGGGTGATTTCAAAAGCAGTACAGAGCAGGGACTGGGTTTTTTGGGGACCACAGATGGTCTAGTAGCTGGGCATCCCCAGACCCTCCCAGGCTTACCTGCTACAAGCATTTCTCTCAGCCCAGAAAAAACACTTTTCCCTCCTCCATTTGAAAAATGGTTTCGCCGGGCTGTGGTGGCGCACACCTTTAATCCCAGCACTTGGGAGGCAGAGGCAGGCGGACTTCTGAGTTCGAGGCCAGCCTGGTCTACAGAGTGAATTCCAGGATAACCAGAGAAACCCTGTCTCGAAAAACCAAAAAAAAAAAAAAAAAAAAAAAAACCAAAAAAAAAAAAATGGTTTCAACCCTTTTGCAAGTTCTCCTAAAAGCCCAGAGATCTTGGGAAGGGCCCTATGCTCCGCCGGGAAGCTCCTGCTCTAAGCCTCCCCCTCCAATCCTCAACCCTCCAGTCAGGGTCCCTTTGGTTTCTCTCGTACCTTAGCTGATCCAAAGGCACAGCCCTTTCCCAAAGCCTGCTCTTGGACTGGGCTAGCAGGTTCAGGCTAGTCTGGGGCGGGGACTTGGGAGTGCCTAGGAGTTGTGTAGGAGGGCGGGGACACAAATCCATCTTTTTAAAGCCTTGGACCTGGCCCTGAGGCGACGGTGGCCCTGGGCGGTCTTCGAATTAAACTTGACTTTCATCGCCTCCTGAGAGTCCAGAGGGCGCCATGGGCCGCTACCGCGTCCGCGTGGTCACCGGGGCCTGGCTCTTCTCGGGATCCCTCAACCTAGTGCGTTTGTGGCTGGTTGGGGCGCACAGGGAGGCGAAACTGGAGCTGCAGTTGCGGCCAGCGCGGGGCAAGGTCAGTGGGCAAGAGCTGGGGCCCTCCAGTGTCCAAGTTAGGAGTGGGAGGTTGGCAAGAGACAGGAGGCTAGGCACTGTGACAGCACGACAGCGATGGAGTTTTGTGGAGGTAGGACGCCAGGAGTGATCCTTTCCCAGACCCCGGCCCAGGCAACCTCTGGGTCCTGCATTCATAGTCCCCGAGCTGATATAAATACAGGACTTGTGGTCAGTCGAAGCTCCTCCAAGTTCCAGTGTGGTGAGAGCTCAGTGGGCAGGATAAAGACAAGTGATGCTCAAGTCTCGTCAGCGCGGCAAGCTCTGGTCTTCCCTCAGAAATGGGACACCTTAGACCCACCAGACAGGTTAGGGGTGGAAGAGGGAAGGAGAGCAGGGGCGAGGTGTTCTTTGATGGCTGGGGTAAACTGAGGCTCCACAAGGGGAGACTTCTCCCAATCCCTTCTACTAAGTGTAGTCCCCGCAGGAGGAGGAGTTTGACTTCGACGTTCCGGAGAACTTGGGGCCACTGCAGTTTGTGAAACTGCACAAACAGCACACAGTTGTGGACGACGCCTGGTTCTGCAACCTCATCACGGTTCAGGGGCCTGGGACGAGTGCAGAGACCGTGTTCCCTTGCTATCGCTGGGTGCAGGGAGAGGGAATCCTGAGCCTGCCCGAGGGGACAGGTGAGCAGGCAGAGTCCTACCCTGGGGAAGTAAGTGGACGGAGGTGGAAAGAGGAGTGCTGGCTGCGATGGGGTGAGGGAATAGGGCTAAAGAAGAGGGGAGGGAAAGGACATGGAGAAAGGATGGGCAGGCACCAGACTGAGTTTCCAGGGCACAAGTGAGAAAATGAGAAGTTCTGAATTCCCCAAGTGTTTCCCGGAAATAAGTGATGATACAAATGAATTAAAGAGGGAGTAAGAGATCCGGAGACTCTGTTTTCCTAGATGGGAAGTAGGTCATGGAGCCGTGGACACAAACGGAGAATTCTGTGATTCAGAAGAGTTAGGACAGAACAGGTGGGGGGCTCACAGAACAAGAGCTATCCAATGAGCAACGGGCAGCGAGGAAGGGCTGATGGGTAGCTAATTTGATTCGATAGTGGGGACCACCTGGTGGAGAAGGCATGCAAAAGAGCTGTAAGACGGCACATTTTTACCGTAGGAAACAAGAGAAAGAGAAAGAGATGTGCAGAGGCAAGTGAAAGCCAGGGTGGTAAGGGCGGGAACACTTGGAAACAGGTGGATCTCACTGAGGTGGCACTGGAGACAAGTCAGCAGCTGTAGAGTGGTGATCAGCTCCGGAGGCAAAGCCAGGCAATCAAAGTCCAGCGTTTAGGGTGTGAGATTAGCCAAAGCAACAAACAAGTAGCTATAGGTGTGGTGTCAGTGACGAAGATTTTATCACCTTAATTATTGTGACTCTCCCCCACACACACACCCATTTTAGATATTGATGAAATAGAGTCAGGTGGGAGATTATGAGCTGAAGGAACAGGGAAACATGGCAGATATGGGATTCTGGTCTGAAAGAGAAAGCTGTGGTTGAAGTAAGTGAAATTGTGAGCTCAAACTGACAAGAACCGGATGAATGTGTCTGGGGATCAGTCAAGGGAGGAAAAGCCAGAGATAAAGACAATAGAGCCCAGCAGAAAACATGAACTCTGGCTACAAAGAGAGAGTAGGGGACAAGCACAAGAGGGCTTAAAACCAGACGAGATGTGTAGCTAATTGTAACTTTCCCCAGCCCGCCTGGCATCAGACAATGCCTTGGATGTCTTCCAGAAGCATCGAGAAAAGGAACTGAAGGAAAGACAACAGACCTACTGGTAACCATTTACCCACAGGCCTCCCAACTGTCGTTCCCGACTCCCCACCCTGCACCCATCACTGATCTCAACACTTTCTCTGAAGTGTTGTCCCCAATTTGTAGCTGGGCCACCTGGAAGGAAGGCTTACCTCAGACAATAGCAGCGAACTGTAAGGATGACCTACCTCCAAATATGAGATTCCATGAGGAGAAGAGACTGGACTTTGAATGGACACTGAAGGCAGGGTAAGGAGAAGGTTGATGCTCATGGGATGGGGGCTGGGAGAACCAAGCATGGAGGTACATAGTGAGGGGCTGAGGATCAGGTGATAGGTTCATGTCTTAACACCCATCCTAGGGTTCTGGAAATGGGCCTCAAACGTGTTTATACCCTCCTGAGAAGCTGGAACCGTCTGGAAGACTTTGATCAGATCTTCTGGGGCCAGAAGAGTGCCTTAGCTGGTCAGTGGCTTCCCCAGATTGCCATTAGCTCCTAGTGGCCCCTTTTCATCAGAATCCATGGTCCCCATAGGTCCTTGCCAAATTATGATATATTATGCCTGATATTCTCACAGAGGCCTCAAAAATGACAAAAATAAAAATGGGCTGAGCATAGGCTAGTCTAAATCCCCGAGGTTCAATGAGAAGAACAGGAACATCTAAGCTGTGGTAAATCTCGTCCTTTCTGTGCCCTCCACCCCCATCCCAGAGAAGGTTCACCAGTGTTGGCAGGATGATGAACTCTTTGGCTACCAATTCCTCAATGGTGCCAACCCCATGCTGTTGAGACACTCCACCTCTCTGCCCTCCAGACTGGTCCTGCCCTCTGGGACAGAGGAGCTTCAAGCTCAGCTGGAGAAAGAACTCAAGGTACCTTCCTCCCGCCCGGCATTGTTCTCTTATTACTAGTGTGTAAGACCTCGTGAGGTTGAGACGATAAGAAGGAGGCGTACCTGGGTGAGTGCTCTAGTAAGAAAAAGCCCTGAAAAACCGGCACTGTGTGTAAAAGCTACAAGGAACTCTTGTATGAGTGGGGAAGGGTTGGATTCCTAGGGCACAGGCTGGGTCCAGAGACGTTAGCTGGAACAATGACATTCTTGCAGAGGCTTTTTTCTGGACTCCAGTGACCTTGGCAGATGAACAGAAAAGGCCTGTGTCATGGCGCTGGGAGATACAGGAGGTTTTCTGGGAAATGTTTAGTGATGCGAGTTTGGGAAGTGGCCACCAGGAGGGTAACCCTGTGCACACTGTAGTCAGTGGTGGCGGCGGCTCGAGAGGTTCCCTGGAGTATTCCTCAGGGTAGGTGGGATTCTTATAGAGCTCATGAGAGACGCTGAGGTGATGGAAGCTCAGAGCAGAGAGACCACTTAGGAAGGATAAGACGGGGGACTGGCAATCTGGACAGAGTCAGGTTGATAGTGCTTGTGGTGTAAACTGGATTGAGCAGGCCTATTCTGTACCCAGATCTACAATGTATCCCCACACAAGGTAGCTACAAGATATCTCATTTTTTGGCTTAAGATTTGGAAGAACTGGACCAACAAGGTACAGTAGCTCTGCCGAGAGGAAGGACAGTAAAAGAAGCTGGAATCAATGTCTGTGAACACCTTGACCTTTGTCTTGGCCCCTCTGTGTGTGAACTTTGCACTCTTAAGAATGGATGCATTCCTCTCTCCAGAACGGATCCCTGTTTGAAGCTGACTTTATCCTGCTGGACAGAATTCCAGCTAATGTGATCCGAGGAGAACAACAGTACCTGGCTGCCCCTCTTGTCATGCTGAGGATGGACCCCAGTGGGAAGCTACTACCCATGGCTATCCAGGTAAGGCTTCCCACGTGTTTCATTCCTGATGCTGTTCTCTGTTACATAAACCTCTGCATCTAGAAACTCAATTTCTGGGTGCTTGGCTCCCAGGCCCTATCTCTACTGAGACCTAACCTCATTTCACAGTCCAGTCCCACTGACTCACCCAAATGAAAGTGCTTATTCGTGAGTCACAGAAGCAGCTGGGTGTAATGGTGCATACCCACAGTACCAATACTTTGGAGGCAAGAGGATCTTGAGTTCAAAACTACCCAAGGATACATGTCAAGTTTCAGGCTAGCCTGAGTGACATAGTAAGATCTTAAAACAAATAAAAAGCAAACGGCCTCTTGAGTCTTCATCCCATTATCTGCAGCTCTCAAATGTCACTGTGCTTCTGAATCACCTCAAGTGCTTGTTAAAAACACAGGTTTCTGTGTTGGGGTGTAGCTTGGTGCACAGGGCCCTGAGTGGGGCAGAAGGGGGAAGGAGTTTGTTAAGTCTTCCCTAAGAATTTCTTGTTCAGTGTATCTGAAGTGGCATCTAAGAAAGTGATTTCTTTACATGTTCCAAATTAATGTGGAGACTTAGTAGCTAAGGGTCACACAGGGAACCACATTTAATTCCTTGGTATCCTCTGCTTCTAAACATCCACTGTCACCTGACTGTCTTCTCACCCACTGCTTTCATCAACCATTGACGAGTACCTCAAATAGTCTTACACATCCATCATTGTCTTGTTTTTGTTGTTCTTTGAGGTAGGGTCTCACTGTGTAGCCTTGGCTGGCCTGGAATTCACCATGTAAACCAGGCTGGCCTTGAACCCATAGAGACCCACCTGCCTTGGCTTCCTGGGTGTTAGAGTTAAAGCATTGCACACCACACAGGCTCACATCCATCCAGACTTTGCTTTCCCTTTCATTGCTTGATCTCGGAGCCCCACTGCGTTTTCCCCACACCTCTTCTAGTACCTCCTTTCTGGACCCCTTCCTATCTCCAGAACCCAGCCTGCCCACCATGGCATTATAGCTAGGGAAGCAGAGTCCCTTCTACTTGAGTGTAAGCCACTGGAAGGCAACAGTTTTGCTAAGTCATCAATTTCCCCAGGAACTGTGACTACATGGACATACATGTGACATACATGGAGTGGGAATTCAATAACTACCCAATTTCTATGTCTCCCAGATTCAGCCTCCCAGTCCCAGCTCTCCAGCTCCAACATTGTTCCTGCCCTCAGATCCTCCACTTGCCTGGCTCTTGGCTAAGATCTGGGTCCGAAATTCAGACTTTCAGCTGCAGGAGCTCCAATACCATTTGCTGAACACTCATCTGGTGGCTGAGGTCATCGCTGTTGCCACCATGAGGTGCCTCCCAGGACTGCACCCTGTCTTCAAGGTACAGGCTTGACCCTCTGTCCTGTCTCCCTTAGTCCCAAATGTGCTATTTGGAGACAGAGTATTTAACTGGACCCGGAGCTCACCATTTTGTCTAGACTGGCTAGCCAGCAAGTCCCTGGAATCCACCTCTCTCTACCCCCCACAACACAAAGGAGGTAGATACAGCATCAAAAATCCTCATAGCAATCTGTGAGTGAGAAGCTGGGGATGGAGAACTGTATCAACACCTTGGAATTTATTTTAATCAAGCTAAGTCCTTTAACGTTTCTTTGGGACTATTTTAAGTGAGATCTCTGAAATTCTCAAATATCTGGCAGTCTCACAACGGGCTTACAATATAGCCGAAATATTGTCAGATGGAAGTGGAGGGGGTTTTATCCTTACCTTAGAAGATTTAGTATTTACCCAGGAAGACAAGTGGCTAAGAACCACCCGAGGATGGAGGAGGTGGCTAGCAGATAAAATGCTTGCTGCACACACGAGGACCTGAGTCTGCATCCCCAGCACCCATGCAGAATCCAAATGGAGTGACACATTTGTAGCCCCAGCAGTGTGACGGAGGGAGAGAGAGAGGAGAAAACCAGTATGGGCACCATGACACACACACACACACACACACACACACACACACACACACGTCCACTCACACATACTCGCAAGCAAATAAAACAATAATACAAATGAAAAGATCTGGAAAATCTTGATGACATTTCACACGGAGCGAATATGCCAGAGAACACAAAATTGGTGTAAGCTTCTAAAAGAACGTGATTGTAGAGCTAGTTCAAGGGCCAAAGGAGGGGTCTGATTTTAGTCACATGGTGGATAAGTGTTGACGGGGTATCTAGAGGTGTGTGGCAAGAATGATTAAATCACTCCAGCTGGATGCTTCTATCCGATCGCCTAGGCCTGGCCAGCTGTGACCCTTTGGAATTATCCCTTTGGGTAACACAGTCTGAGGAGTAGTATCTTGGATTTTACTTACTGCACGAGACCACCTGCACCTGTGTCTTCTAGTCGATGTGCATAGTTAAGGCCTCTATTCATACAGAAAATGTTCCTCTCTGGATCAGCCTTCTCTTGTCCCTACCTATCCTAACAACTACATCCCAGGCTTCATACCAACAGGACACAGAGGAGGGCTAAATATGCAAATGTCCCAGGGCCCCACTAGTGTTCACTTTATGGACTCTATGACTGTTGAGTCTAAATTTCAAATCTTACCCTGATATCTTTCCAAATGTCCACTTTTTTTTGGTTTTGTTTTGATTTTAGGACAGCGGGCTCATACAGCCCAGACTGGCCTCAAACCAAAGATTTCCTTAAACTTCTCTGGTCTTCCTGTGTCCATCTCCCACATGCTTGGATTGGAGGTGTGCACCACCACACCGAGCTTATGGGGTGCTGGGAATGGAACCTGGAGGTTGTACATATGCTGCCCAAGCATTTGCCAACTGGGCTCCATCTCCAGTCTAGATGTGCACATTTGTGAATGATGTCAGGTCTCTGGTAGGTTTGTTAAAGATTGAATGGTTTAAATTACAATGTGATACATACTAAATGCTATCCAAAAAGCTCTATCAATTGTTGTTAGGGGTTGATTCCAGGCATCTTTTCTCCTCATGCGAACTTGGGGCAATCTATGTCATTCCGAATCTTGTGTGAATTTTCCAAGTTATCTCAGACCAATGTGAACTGCTTTGATATCTCAAAATCGGACAGAGCACTGAGTCACTCCTATGGTTGGCATAAGCAATTCAGATAAACACCAAAAGTAGATGAAGCATGAATATTAACTGTGTAAAAAAAGAAGACAGAGGAAGTATATGAGAATGAGGTGGTGTTTTTTAACAGCCAAGGAGAAGGAGAGGGGAGGCCAATAGTACCAACAAGGCTGGGGACAGGATGGGTGGCGACACCTCTGCTCTGTAAGCAGACAGCTTCATATACCCTCCCCTCCAGGCACTCCTGAAGAAACCCAAGAGTCAAATAACCAAAGACTGGCGGTACAGTTTTGGTAAGGAATATACAGGCTAATTTAAACTATGCGGATATAAATGATAGAATATAAGGAAATATAAGGGAGGCCGAGAGTCCCTAAAAGACACCCCCACTCAAGGTGGAAGGGAGTGAATAACATCTATTAATGGGGATCCTTTCTGTGGACAGACACTTCACAGATCATCTACATAGTCACATGCAATGCTATGGCTCCCCTGATTAGAGCCTATTATTGCCCCCTGTTGGCACATGAGGACATTGCAGATTAGATGGTAATTATCTTGGCCAAGTGTCTGAGTGGTAAGGTATGGGTTGAAATCCTGGTCAATATTGGCTCTAAAGGATAACCCCTGAGGAGTTTAGAGAATACAGATGAGTGATCCGAGAAACAAGAGACCAGCCTGTCTGAGTTCAGCCTGAGTGAAAGCACCCAGAGGACAGAAGAACATTACGATGGGTGTCACCTTGGTGTCAGGTCCTACAAGGAAGGTATTCAAGTACAGCCCCTTTAATCTCCACTCAGCTCCTAGTCCCGCACATCCGTTACACAATGGAAATTAACACACGAGGCCGGACCCAGCTCATCTCAGATGGAGGAATATTTGACCAGGTAAGGGAGGTACGGAGCCACCTGATCTCCCAGCTTCCACTGATAGTCTGAACATTTGGGGAAGACAGACTAAAGTCCATGAAAATCTCAAGCCTTGCCCTATGAGTCCTGCCCCTCCACGTACATGACTATAAACCTGGAAACTCCGCCTCTGAGCCCCCTAGAACCCTGGTTCTCTACTTGCCTTCCATCCATCAAGACTTGTCAACTCTTTTGTCCCAGGTAGTGAGCACAGGTGGGGGCGGCCATGTTCAGTTGCTCACTCGGGCAATGGCTCAGCTGACTTATCACTCCCTCTGTCCTCCTGATGATCTGGCTAACCGAGGCCTGCTGAGAATCCCAAGTGCTCTCTATGCTCAGGATGCTTTAAAGCTCTGGGAAGTCACTGCCAGGTGAGTGAGAGGGGACCGGTGACTCCAAGGACATGGGTGAAATCTGGGTGGGAGCAAAAAATATCTCCTCAGAGAGAGAAAGGACCAGGTGGAGTCAGTTGTAAGGTTTAAAAACAAAGAGACAAGAATAGGGGCGGGACCCATATGAGGAGGGCTGCCAGAGGGCTGGGGGATCTGGAGGTGTCAGGGTTTTGTTAGGAATGACTAGCAGGTGTAGATTCATAGAATTACTTAACTTTTTTTTGTTGTTTTGGTTTTTTGAGACAGGGTTTCTCTGTATAGCCCTGGCTGTTCTGGAACTCACTCTGTAGACCAGGCTGGCCTTGAAATGAACTCAGAAATGCACCTGCCTCTTCCTCCCAAGTGCTGGGATGAAAGGCATGCACCACCACTGCCTGGCGAATTACTAACTTTTATCTCTTTTCCTACATCAATATACCCGAGCCCTGAGGTGTAAATCACAGGATGCCTGTTTAGTATGAGCAAGGCCTTTATTTTGATCCCAACACTGTAATAAACTAATTGAATCTTTAAATGAAAATTAAAACCTCACAAATCTGGTAGGATCTGGTCCAGGCACAGTGAGAGCCAGATGAGAGGCCGTCATAGAAAAGGGGTACAGAGGTGAGAGGCAGCGGCCGTCATAGAAAAGGGGTGCAGAGGTGAGAGGCAGAGGTGAGGGGCAGAGGTGAGGGGCAGCGGCCGTCATAGAAAAGGGGTGCAGAGGTG
>JANHMN010000002.1:49861937-49886028 GCA_030674055.1 Rhabdomys pumilio
GCAGAGGTGAGGGGCAGCGGCCGTCATAGAAAAGGGGTGCAGAGGTGAGAGGCAGCGGCCTTCTGCCCTCAGCTCTGCTTGCTTCCTTCTCTGGGCAGGTATGTGACGGGGATGGTCCATCTCTTCTACCGGAGTGATGATATTGTGAGGGGAGACCCAGAGCTGCAGGCCTGGTGTCAGGAGATCACTGAGGTGGGGCTGTGCCATGCCCAGGACAGAGGTAAGATCTGTCCCAGAGACCCAGCAAGTGCCCCTCCCCAGATCTCAGGGATGGAACCCCCCAATCACATCTTCCCTTCTATTCTTGAAAGCATCCTCCATGCCTCTGAACACCCAGGAGCATCCTATATACCCAGGTTGTCCTCATAGAGAGACCCGCCCATCACTCATACTCATGTCCTCAGTTATGTCCATAAATGCCATAGCATGAAGCTCACCCAGTCCAGAGCCACAGCCAGTGAGTTCTGGTCAGTCCCTGCTGAGGGTTATGTCCTGCACTCAAAGATCTCTGCCTGAAGACATAAATGGGAAAAATCTACCTCCAGATCCCATCTGGTCCCACCATGGCTATCCATCTTCCTCCTACCTGCTACCGTCTGCACAGAGGCTTCTGGCATGCTACATGTCTGCCAGACTGCAAGGTCATTTCCAGGTGCCATCTCAACAATATCTGCATGCTCAAATATGAATTCAAAGTCCTGATCCTTGGGGCTCAGGTTTCTCTGGCTAAATCTGGCCCTCAATCTCCACCTTCCCTACCAGCAGTAAGGATGCAACCTCTATTTCCAGTCAACTTCTATCTGTTTCCTCTTTTACCTACTGAGAGAACTAGCCCTTCATGGGTTATCTAAACATAGGGTCTCCCCTTCTCTGGCTTTGAGGCCCCTTCCATACTCAAGACTACTGTCTTAGTTAGGGTTTTACTGCTGTGAACAGACACCATGACCAAGGCAACACTTATAAGGACAACATTTAATTGGGGCTGGCTTACAGGTTCTGAGGTTCAGTCCAGCTGGCTTACAGGTTCCGAGGTTCATCCCAGTACCATCAAGGTGAGAATATGGCAGCATCCAGGCAGGCATGGTGCAGGAGGAACTGAGAGTTCTACATCTTCTGAAGGCTGCTAGCAGAATACTCACTTCTGGACAGCTAGGACTAGGGTACTAAAGCCCACACCCGTAGTGATGTACCTACTCCAACAAGGCCACACCTCTTAATAGAACCACTTCCTGGGCCAAGCACATACAAAGCATCACAACTACCAGCCTGCATCCCATCCTCTGCTTCTTTACGGCATGGAGGGACCATCAGAGCCAGACCCTGCAATGCAGGAACACCTGTACCCTGAAGAGATTGTCTCCTTGAGAAAACAAAGGGTTTACCACTCTGACCCTTCTGGGACTAAGATTTCTCTAGTGTTTCTTGGTCCTGCCCCTTAGCCTTCATGTGTCCAAATAGACTCTTCTCCCTGGCCATCTCCTTAATCAGTATCTACATCCTGAAATTTACAATAACTATTCAGTGTCTTCGTCTGTTTGGACTGAATAATGAAGTGAGACAGACTTAAGACAGGCTTAAGCTTTGGAGGTGTATTTCTCACCATTCTGGGGACAGGAAGTCTGGGGTCAGGTGCCAGCATGTTTGGGCCCTGGAGGACACTCTTCCAGGTTGCACAGGTGATTTTCATGGTACCACATCCTCTGTCATAAGGACACTGTCATTGCTCATGAGAGCTCCACCCTCATGACCTTATAATGTTCCAAACTCCTCACACCCACACTAGTGGATGATTTCAAAATACCAGCTTGGGGTGGGACACAACACTCATTCCACATCATAAGTGTGGGCTTCAACCCACAAATAACGTCTCGGCCCCTCCTTGCTCTGTTCTTCTCAACTCTTGGAGCCCATTTTTGCCTAATTTTCCTGATGAAAATTAGAAAATTAGAGGAAGTATGCTAAAACTAAAATGGGTATCGGAATAGCAGCCAGGAACCTGAGTTCAAAGCCAGCCTCTGCTTTCCCTTCTCAGCGTAATCTTGACTAGCAGTTTAATCTCCCAGTCTTTGGTTAATTAATATTAATTAATTAATTAATAGGTGTAATTAAAACTCCCATGTGCACTGTAAAGTAAAGTTCACTTGAGGTACATTCAGGACTTTGTCATTTTTAGACAGGGTCATTTAGCTTAGCTGGGCCTCAAACTTACTATGTAGCAGAGGCTGGCCCAGAATTCATGCTCTTCCTGCCTCAACCTCCCAAATGCTGGGGTTACAGGCATGGAAAAGGATGTCTCTATTCTTCGTTTTATAACATAGAGACTGTCTAGAAATAGAAAGAATCATGAAATTTTTCACTGACTAGGGATAACTGATCACCCAGCCCCTAACCCTTCCATAATAACAATATCTATATTTCCTGAACACTATTTAAACCTTTTGATGTCTTTTAGTTTTTAAAAACAAGCCCTCACTATGTGGCCCCAGACAATGGTGCAGCTGGGCTGGCCAGGAGCTCACAATCCTCCTGCCTGAGCTGGGGCTACAAACACGCAGCACTGCATCCCATCCATTGTGCAGATGCAAACACTAGAATGTGGAGAGGTTAGGTAACTGGTCTAAAGCCACCAAGATGTAAGTGATGAGGCTGGTATTGAAACCCATATCTGATACAAATACATCTACATAAACAAACAAATACACATCCATTCTAAAATACAGACCTACCAAACTATCTTTATTTCTTTCCTCTTTAAATCCTGTTCTTTTCCTGCCCAGGATTCCCTGTCTCCTTCCAGTCCCAGGCTCAGCTCTGCCATTTCCTCACCATGTGTATCTTCACCTGTACTTCCCAGCATGCCGCCATCAACCAGGGCCAGGTATGGAGAGCTGAAGGCCCAGGCCCCAGAAAGCAAGTGTCTGGGCCTTGGGAAGTCCGAGGGAGAGGTGGGGATTCAAATCCTAACACCTGGGTTCTAAAGCCTCGGTTTCCTTCTGCAGCTGGACTGGTATGGTTGGGTACCCAATGCTCCATGCACAATGAGGATGCCTCCACCTACCAGCAAGGATGATGTGACGATGGAGACCGTGATGGGGTCGCTACCTGATATTCAGAAGTCCTGTCTTCAGATGACCATCACGTGGCATCTGGGTCGCCGCCAGCCAGACATGGTGAGTAATAGCCAAGGAGTGGGAAGTAACAACTGGGGGAAATGTGTCAGCACAAGGGGCTGGGCGTGAGGAGCTCTGTCTTCCAGCTGGAGCCTAAGTGGTCCTTTCTGTCCTCAGGTACCTCTAGGACATCACAAAGAAAAATATTTCTCAGACCCAAGGACCAAAGCTGTGCTCAGCCAATTTCAAGAAGATTTGGAAAATTTGGAGAAAGAGATTACAGCCCGGAATGAACAACTTGACCTGCCCTATGAATACCTCAAGCCCAGCCGCATAGAGAACAGTATCACCATCTGAGGCGGAGCTGCTGGGACCCAAAAGACTTCATCAGCTCCAGGACTGCCACTACCCACTTGATTCTGTGCCTTCTTACGTCTGCTGCTGAGACTCTAAATCCTCTCCTGACTTAACACTCCACATCACATTCTACTCCAGGGCACTAAATGTTCTGCTGCTAAGAGGAACAGTTTAGTCTTCGGAGGGCCACCCACTGTCTACCACACTGACTTAGCTCTCTCGCTCTACCACTAGTGTGTGACTATGTTCCAGTAAAACTTTAGGTGTGGACACTAAGATATGAACTTCACATGTCTCTGTTTAACCGTTTAAAAACAAAGACAAAGCCAAGTGTGGTGGTGCACTCCGTTAATCTCAGCACCTTTAATGTCGGGAGGCAGATGCAGCAGATCTCTGAGTTCAAGGCCTTCCTGGTTTACAGAGTGAGCTCCAGGACAGCCAGGGCTGAAACCCTGTCTCAACAAACAAAACAAACAAAACCAGATACAAAAACAAAAGTGCTTTGCATGATTTCAGGTTAGATTTGGTCTAACCGCCAGGCGGTGGTGGCACACACCTTTAATCCCAGCACCTGGGAGGCAGAGGCAGGCGGATTTCTGAGTTTGAGGCCAGCCTGGTCTACAGAGTGAGTTCCAGGATAGCCAGGGCTACAGAGAAACCCTGTCTCGAAAAACCAAAAAATAAAAATTTGGTCTAACCTCATACAAGCCTCAAGCCCCAAACCTCATTTTCAAAACATCCAAGAGCCAGGGTTGAGGAGAGGAAGATTGTATTTCTGGATGAAATCAACTACTTTAGCTAATTCTCCTTTGCCAGGAACCAGACCTCATGCTTGATGGCCAGCGACATGTAAATTCCAGACTCTTCCCCCCCAACCCCTACTTTTACATTTTGAACACATACCCTGAATAGCTCTAAATAAAGGTGTATCTGGCCCCAAATAAAAACCATTTCACCAAATTTCTTCCTTCTTCTCGAACAGTCACGAACAAGAGAGGCAGGAAACCCTTGTTTTGAGTCTGGGCTTCCAGCTCCCTTCACCCTGTAACACCCATGTGCTGCTTCACAGGTTCTCTTCCCCAACCCCAAGCACTTTAAGAACAATATCCACAAAATAAACAGAATAAAAGGCACGAGATTCCAGTCCACGACCATGTTCCTGTTTTGGTGCCTGGGTCTTGAGATTAAAATATTAATTGTTCTGTGGCTGCTGTCCTTACTAGGATGAGCACACCAATCTCAGTGCAAAAGTCTTTTTCACCACTGGCCCTAAGCTGGAACCCCAGCCCTAGCGAGGAGGGAATGTTCTTTAAACATTTTTTTTTTTGTTTGGTTTCTTGAGACAGGGTTTCTCTGTATAGCCCTGGCTGTCCTGGAACTCACTCTGTAGACCAGGCTGGCCTCGAACTCAGAAATCCACCTGCCTCTGCCTCCCAAGTGCTGGGATTAAAGGCGTGCGCCACCACTGCCCGGCTCTTTAAACATTTCTAATTACCCCAAATACTTACTACAAATGTTTCTTACTAGTGGAGTTTCCACATTTCTCTGTTGGAGAGGAAGGCCTAGTCTTATTTTTACATTTTGTGGGGCTTTGAATGAGAATGGTCCCACAGAATCGTGCAGGTGAATGCTTGGTCAACATGGGTGGAACCCTTTGAAAGGATTACAAGGGCTAGGAAGTGTGGCCTTGTTGAAGGAAGTGTGTCACTAGGGGTGGGCTTTGAGGTTTCAAAAACCCATGCCAGTCAGTCCTGCTCCCCAACCCCAAATCAGGGTTTAGCCCTCAGCTACTGTTCCAGGCCATACCATGTATGCTGCCACGCTCCCCCCACCATGATAATGGATTACATTTCTGAAACTTTAAGCAAGCCCCCAGTTAAATCCTTTGTTTTGTAAGAGTTGCCATGATCATGGTGTTTCCTTACAGCACTGGAACAGTGGCCAAGTCACAGCTTGTGCCTTGTCTTACTCAAAGTAGAGACAGCTTCTTTTGTGGAGAAAGAAGCAGCAGGAATATTTCTGTTTATTTACTCTTTTCTCCTGTACTAAGACTTAGCAAGGCCGCTTCCCTTCATGTATCCAATGCGTCTGGTCCCTTATTTTTCCTGATTGTATCATTTATAACGATACTGCATTGCAACTGAAGCATTTCCAGTATCAAGAAGTCAATTTTTTAAAAGCGTCCCTCAAAGTAGGATGCTCAGCCTCAGGAGGGGACTCTTCCTTTTTCTTTTCAATGTGTCAAAGCATCTTTCGAAAGGGAGACCTGGACAGAAGCGATAGGCCGGCACATTGAATCTCCGGGACTCGCTTACCGTTTTTCCCATCACAGAAGACCACCCAAGACTAAGACGGTATGTGAGGATCCAGACGACCTCAAGCTTCTCGTCCTGACATAACAATCCTAACTCAACAGTTTTGTGGACTCTACTGACAACCAGGTTACAACTGGTTCCTGGTCATGTGATCTGCCAAAGTCGGTCACGTGAGAATCCTGCGCCTTCCATTCCAAGCCGGGGTAGGCGACGAGCGAGAACCCTCAAGCCCTAGTTCCTGCACCATTCATGCCTCTGCCACCCGGTTCAAGGAGGACTTGTGGGGTTTCTGCTTCAGTTTCCGACACCGTGTTCCCTATCCCCAGGCTTGGCCCACCATGCGTCACAGCGTTCTCCTCTGAAAGTCACCCCTCAGAGTGGTCCGCGCCCAAGGCCACGCCCCCCGTCGCTCTGCGCCGCGCAAGTCCCCAAATCCAGTTCCCGTCCCAGCGACTCCCGGGTTCCCTCTCCCTGCTTCTGCGCTGCGCTGCGCTCCGCTCAGTCTGTAACGAGCTCTCCCTCCCTCCTCCATGGCGTCGCTCCTGTGCTGTGGGCCTAAGCTGGCCGCCTGTGGCATCGTCCTCAGCGCCTGGGGAGTGATCATGTTGGTGAGGGGACTAACCCGCGAGAATCGGAGCGGGTCTGAGGGGTTCTGGGGTTGAAGGGCTGGGACACGAGGAACCCGCAGGCCTTAGGAAGCAGCAGACCGATTAAGGGGCTAGCTTAATATCTGCTGGAAAACGAGACGGAACTCAGATCCAAGCAACTGGAGCGAAACAGTGCTGAGGCAGGACCCTGGGAATGGGAGTCAGCTCTGGTAAATTTGTGGACCCCAAAGGTAAACAAGAGCTAGGTCCCTGAGACCTGCGTGAGTTGAGTGGAGGCGAGGGGGAAGTGTGCTTCCCCAGGGCTCTAACGGCCGCCACTTCCAGAAATATGAAGTGTTGTGTTTCCCTCATCTCTTCTGTCTGCTCCCATGATAATGACGCGTCTTGGAGAGATGTTTGCTATATACCCCCTATACTCAGTTATTCTTCCCAGTGTCCTACCTCACGCTCTGTTACAGATGGCTGAACCCGAATCCAGATTCAACCACCCTGCTCCTAGCTCTTTCTAGTTAATCCCTGGCGCAAGTGTTGGGCAAACATTAGAAATGGGAGGAGCCTAGGGAGCGACCAAAGAACGAGGGTAAGAATTTGACAACCTACCTATTTCCTTACTCTTCCAGATAATGCTCGGGATATTTTTCAATGTCCATTCTGCCGTGTTAATTGAGGATGTTCCCTTCACAGAGAAAGACTTTGAGTAAGTGATCGGGTACTTGGACGAGTTGGGTGTAGGTGAGAAGTAGCATGGTTTGGGTTTATGTGGAGGACACTTCTGAAGACTGGACATTTATGGTCCTAGGTTGGGGACTTCAAGAAGAGGACTGCTCTCTACAAAGTAGTTGAGTGGCAACACGCAGGGTCCTAGTTTCAATCCCCAGCACGAAGGAGGGGGGTGAGGAAGGGAGGTGTATACTTAGGAGCAGTCTTGCAAGCCAGGTTTCCGTGGCCACCCCAAGTCCACCGGCTTAGATGTGGCCTCTTCCAATATTTTGCCTTCCTGCTCCTTAGTCTACCTCTGTAAAATGGATACCGCAATAGAACTCATCTGGTATGGTTCTCGGGAAGACTAATGGAAGTTAGAGTGCTTTAGCATGGGTATCTGATACATAGAACTTGCGTATTGGATGCTGTAAATGGCTGACATATCCCTGCTTACTCGCCACCTTCAGGAACGGCCCTCAGAACATATACAACCTGTACGAGCAAGTCAGCTATAACTGTTTCATCGCCGCGGGCCTCTACCTCCTCCTCGGAGGCTTCTCCTTCTGCCAAGTTCGTCTCAACAAGCGCAAGGAATACATGGTGCGCTAGAGCGCAGTCCGACTCTCCCTCCCCATTCCCCTCCTCTATTTAAAGACTCCTCAGACTGTCTGTCCCACTCATCTGGCGTCCTTTGGGACTGTTACCCTGGCGAGCTGTCATCCCTGGCCCTGCAAAACTGCTGCCCAACCCCTGGAAGGGACGGGGCTGACCGCGCCCTGTTCTGAACTACAATAAAAAGAAGCGGTTCTCCTAAGCTTGGTGTCTGTGCTTTCGGGGAGGGGGCGGGCCTGGACTTGAAAGACAGAGACCGGCCTCAACGAAGAGTCCGAACCCTCCGACGGAAGTGGAATGAAGCCAGCCGGAAGTGGAGCGACGTCTTCCACTTCGTTTTCCTCCGCGCAGCGAGGCAACTTGAGTGACTGGGATGAGGCCAGGTACCAGCCAATCAGCTGCAAGAAGGGCGGGACTTCCTGCGCGGGAGCCAGAGCAGCCGGCTGCCGGGCTCTCCGTGGTTTCCAGCTCGCGTGGTGGCGGCGGCGGAGCGTCTCCGTGAGGAGGTGCGCGGGGCCATGACGTCAGCGTCCACCAAGGTTCGACCTCCCTCGCGGACTGCGCTCCCTGGCGGCCACGGGAGGGTGGGCCCCCTGCCTGGCTCCCTGCTAGTGCGCACTGGGCGGGGGGCGGGCGGATCCGAGGCTGGGGTGGGACGGCGCGCTGCCGGCCCCCCGTAATGCTGCTCCGCCCCCAGGTTGGAGAGATCTTCTCCGCGGCCGGCGCCGCCTTCACGAAGCTCGGGGAGTTGACGATGCAGCTGCATCCAGTATCGGACTCTTCCCCTGCCGGGTACGTGAGACCAGCCTAGGACCTGGACGCCGAGAGCAGACGCTTGGACTCAGTCACAGACACGACCCTCTCTAGAGCAGGGAGCTATGTTAATTCCTCTGTGCCTGGCCCAGCGCAGTGTAGGTAGTGTTGTTGAATTAATGAATGACAGGTAAAGATACTACCGAGTCCACAGCTCTCCGCTGCAAACCGACATACTGTCTGCCACCTGTCATAAGCTTTGTGAACTCTCTCAAACTGCTGCTACACATCTTTCAAGGGTTCTGTTTGTAAGGCCCCTACTTGTTGCACTGGTTTCCGTGGGTTGTTTACATGATGCAGTTACATGATGAAGAGACATTTTCAAGTGGCCCAGGATGCAGTTTCACGTGGCTAGTGGTTTGTCCCCAGGGCTTTTTTTTTTTTTTTTTTAAGGTCCTTTTATGAATCTTTGAAAGGTGCCCCTAGAGACCAGGGGGAAGAGGCTGCTGGCTGTGGACGAAATAGCCTGTGGGCTGGTTCCACACATTTCCTCTTCCATTTTTGCTATCACCCTTCTCCCCTTCCGACAGTGCCAAATGGACGGAGACGGAGATAGAGATGCTGAGGGCTGCTGTGAAGCGATTTGGGGACGATCTTAATCACATCAGCTGTGTCATCAAGGAACGGACAGTGTGAGGGAGGGTGGCTGGCCGAGAACGGGGAGGGTGGGCAACTTTCTTCCTCCTTACCCATTGTTCTTTCTCAGAACTCCTAGCTCAGCGTCTTTCCTACTTCGTTCCTAGTTTTGTTAGCATTTCCTTGAAGACTGAAAGATCATAATTGTGGCAGTTGGTCAGAAGTTCAGGAAATGCAGTGGTCACTAGGACCTGCAGAGAATTTTATTTTCATGGTGCCCAGATGCTCAGTGGGTGTGTTTGATGATGAGTTCCCTGGCTGTTTATATAAATCCTTTGAGACTAGCATGTCCAGGGGGATGCATTCTGAACTAATTAGCTGGTCAGGTTCTATGACAAAGTCTCAGTCTACTTTTATGTCACCACAACATACCTGGTGGCCCTACAAATCCACCCATCTCTCCCAGAGGATCATGGAAAGGGTCTTTCTGGCCACTTGGTTCAGGGACTCCATTCATCATAATCCATTAGCCCTGAGTTGATGCAAAGGTTCTGAAGGTGTGTGTGGGAGGAGGGAGGGCCCTTTTTACACATGAACTAGGGCCTTGACCTGCACATTTACAAAGGAACACCTAGAATTTCTTCAGATTGGCCCATTATTCCCTCCCTTCCCCATTCCCTTAGCTTCTCTGATGACACCCTAATCTGCTCTCTGTCATCTTCAGGGCTCAGATAAAGACCACTGTGAAGCGAAAAGTGTATGAAGACTCGGGCATTCCCCTTCCAGCTGAATCACCCAAGAAAGGACCCAAGAAGATGACATCCGGTGTCCTCTCCCCTCCAAACGCCCCCCCACCTAGCAGCTCCAGTGTCCCTGAAGCTGGGGGTCCTCCCATAAAGAAACAGAAGGCTGGTGAGGGCTGTGGAGTTGCTGCCTAGGGTAGGGGTTAAAGGTCCTGAGATTCAATAGAGAGTTGGGCCTGGGTCAAAGAAGGAGAGACCTCTCTTCTGTACTCCGGTGATTCCAAAGTGGGTAGAGGGTTGTGTAGAGCATGAAACTTTGGCAAACTGGGAGGAGGGAAAGAACACAGTCAGGGAAACCTAGAACTTAGCCTATGCCCCCTCTCAGATGTGACACTCAGTGCTCTGAACGACTCCGACGCCAACAGTGACCTGGTGGATGTCGAAGGGCTAGGAGAAACTCCTCCAGCCAAGAAACTCAACTTTGACCAGGGTAGGAGTCCTCCTCCTCCCACACTGGCTGGGGTGGGGAAAAGTACTCACCTGGATGGTAGGGGAGGGTCCCAGCAGAAGCCCCTTTCTGGTGCAGGAGCCTCAGAAGGAAGATTCAGTGCAGGGGATTGGGTCAGTTAGTAATACGGTATTTGAGGAGGTGAGGGTTTTCTTGGAAGACTCCGTGCTTGCTCCATCTCTCTCTGTTTTACTTCCTGTTCCAGACAGCCTGACCCTGGACTCTGGCCTTCTCTCCACCTCTGCTGATGCTCCTCTACTGTCCTGCTGAGCCTTCCACCTCTGACCCTCATTGTTCACCCTGGACCTGTGGATCACCTGGGACTCTAAGCAAGGACTGCATGAGAGAGGGTCAGAGAGCTGCTGGAGCTGTCCACCTTGTTCCTGATAAACATGTGCCCTCACCCTTTGACTTCTGTCTGATGGACATTTTTATACAGAAAATTATAATTAAAAAAAATTCTCTCAGCATGGTGCTGCCAGCTGCTGTTCCCTCTCCTCTCCTTCATCCTCGGGGGCGCGGCCGCTTCTCAGTAGCTTGAACCACCCTGCCTGGAGCAGCACAGCCAATATTGGCAGACTCACTTCCCCATGCCAATATTTCTGTGCTGCTAGAGCCAGGAGAGTTGGGTGTGGGCAACAAAGACTCTACTTTGCTCTGTGGGCCCAAAACTCATTCCCAGGGTTCCTGACAACTAGTATCAGCCTACCTGGGGATTTTAGAGGGGCTCTTTCTAGTGTCTCCTGTCCCACCTTGCAAGAACTTTCTCACAATACCCTAGATTGTGTGTGTGTGTGTTTCGCTTCTCCAGGGTGGCCTTACAAGGCCAGGCCTCAGCGGTGGCTCCCATACCCTCGCTCTAACACCACAGTGTGGTTTGGACGTGGCCACAATGCCGTACAAACCACAGTGTGCTGCTGGGGCGGGAGCAGGACTGGGGTGTGTCGAGAGGAAGACAGCACCATGAAGACCCCCACCAAGAGTGAGATGGAGGTGTAAAGGCAAACATGGTCCCCCAAAACACTGGGGAAAAAAATCAGGCACCATCAAAACTGCCCCCCAGTTTAGCAGGCAACAGGGGGATAGGGCCCTGGAAAATGAGTTCAATATGATAAGTTTGGAACATTCTTTACCTCTGTAGGAATTCAGCTCTGGGGATCCTTAGGATAGTGGCAGAGGAAATAGGGGATGACTGGGGAAGACCAACAAACTGCCTCCCGACAAAGGGACCTAAGGCTTCCTGTGTCCATTCCTCCCTCCCTAGGTCAGAACCCAAGAGAAATGCTAGAAGAGACAGGGCCAAGGACAGCAGGGTTGGGAGTTGGCAGTCCAGAGGTGGTGGGGCTGGAACACGGTTGAGAGAGGGGGGCCGGAAGTCGCCCTGGGCCCTGGGCCTGCCACAAGATGGAGGCCAAAGGCAGGAAATGGAGGCCAGGGAGAAAGGAGAGCAGCAGAGCCCAGGAAGAGGCTCATCTCGACCAGAGGGCAAAGTATTCAACCCCAAGAGCTGCTTCCATTCCCCATGGTCCCCCAAGACCCATGCCCCACCCACACAGCAACAATCATTAGCCCATTCACCAGGCCCAGGCAGGCAGGCCCACCCCTGAGAGCCACGTTTAAGCAAAGACAAACATGCCTTTCCCCACCCCCAACCCTAGGCCTTCCCTTAGCCCTTTCCTCCTGTCCAAGACTTGATTTTAAAAAGAACCTCCCAGAAGGCAAAAGTTTCTTCTGGAAATTTCAAAACAAAACAAAACTCTTTAAAACCCAGATATTAACCTCCTGCATCTCATCCCACCTTTTAGCACCACCAAGCTTCCGACACACCCCCCAAAACTCTCAGCAATCCAAAGATCTAAGATGGTGTGTGTAAGCAATCTTTTTAGGCCCCCCTAGTATGCCAGACTCTCTCCAAGACTACCAAGTCTCCTGTATCAAGCCCTGCCAAGGCCTCCTGCTCCTTGCACCCTCTAGGGCCTCCAGAAACAACTGCTGCCCCCAGCTCCCATCTCAGTAAAGCTTTTGTGGGGGGTGTAAAAAAAAAAAATCAAACACTACCTTAATGTCTGGGGATATTGGAGGGTTCTCGAGTCTCAAGCTTTGGTTTCAATATGAGGTACTACATCTTAGGGGTACAAGAGAAAGCTTCTCTGGTCATCCCCCCAATTCCAAGAGTTACAAGGCGCAACCCCACCCCACCACGCACCTCCAAACCTCCCCCCCAACCGCCACGTCTCTCCTGAAAACAGGGGACACTTTCCTCCCCACTTACCTCAGCTACTCTCCCCTGAGATCCTGGTCCCCTATTTTGAAAGGAGCAAATTTTGGGGTGCATCCCTCACATTTGGGGTGCAGGAGAAAAGAGACGCCCCAGTCGCATCGCTGGCCTCCTTCCTCTCAGCTGGCTCAAGGACTGGGGAGTGCCCTGGGGAGGGGGACCCCCACAAGAGAGCTCTGGAGGGGTTCCTCCACTCCCAGTCAGAACTGGGGACACCCCCCCAAAACCCGTCCCAGCCCATCCGTCTCCAACTCGGCGGGAGAGGCAGCTGCATTGCCCCAGTCAGATTCCCCCAACACTACATTCCTCACCCCATCTAGAGAGGTCCCGGGGCCCCCAAAAAATCCCAAAAAAATCTAGGATGTTGGGAAGACGGTCCTGAACTAGCTACCCAAATTTGGGGTCCTTAGATACCCCCGTTTTTTCAGGAAAATTCTGTCTTTCTCCTGCCTCCCGCCAGCCCTGCTCTGTCCCGATGCCAATTTTGGAAGTCACTCCCTCCTTCCTCCTCCCCGTTTCTCCAGGCCCCCCCGCTTGGGGGCTAGGGTCCAGGACACCTGGCTTCCAGACCGGGGGACACTCTTTAGAGGGCTAGGGGCCAAAAGGTCAAGCTCATTGCCCCTGTCTCAAGGAAGCAGGAGAGCCCGATCCTCCCCTCCCCTCCCCTCCCCCCTGGCTGGTCTCGGTGGTGGTTTAGGAAAGCCTGGAGGACTGGAATCTGCCATTGCTATTGCACAGGCAGTTTTTTTTTCCTTGAGTTGGGGGGGTGGGCGGTGGGAGGGAGAGAGGGGAGGAGAGCCGAAGAGAACAGGGACCTAGGCGGGAATATCTGGCCTGGCTTACCCTCTAGCCCCTGCTGCCGTTGGGAACCCCTCCCTCTTCAGTTCACCCTCATTCCCAATCCTCTGTCTGCTTTCTCTTTGGGGCTCTTATCCTAAAAAATCAGAGTGCAAGATTCACCCCCTTGTAGACCACCACAGCCCCTCCTTGCCAGTTTCAGCAGCACTGTGTTAGTCAGAAAGCACCCACTTTAACAAGAGACACCCCATCTCCTCCAAACGGATTTTTTCTTCCATAAGAAACCGGGTTCACAGTATGAAACCACTTTCCCCCCTCAGCTCAATAGGCCATATACTAATAAATCTATGATGGAACATACTGCTTTTTCCAGGCTTTATCCTTCAAATTCTGGCCTTATTTGGGGGTTCACTATTTTTTTTTAACAATCTGGGGCAAGAGGGGACTATCAGCAAAAGATAACCTAAATCAGAAGTGTGCTCTAGAATAGGTGAACCTCCGAATCAATTTCAATTTACGATCCATCTCTCAGCTTCACCAAATGTGGCCAGAAACTGGACACCCCCAAACTATCCTTCTACCCTGGGGAGGTGGGAGGCTTCTCACAGTTTCTCCTCTGGAGGAGTTTCACACCTAAACATGTACACAGGAATATCCTACCCTCAAAATTAGTTTCCACAAGATTCAAATATAGAACTTTGCTCCCCATCAAGCCCTCAACTACAGAAAGCCTTCAAATTCACTCTTAGCTTCCTGCTCTGCCTCCAACTCAAGGTAACTGAGCCCTCTAAAAAGTCCCAAAGTGACCTTTATGTCCCCAAACGACCTCAGCCAAACCTTGAAATCACACTATCTCTCCCAAATTAGTACACATGCTCTCCCAGTAGACCAAAGTAACAGAGATGGACAGACTCAAATGTGAGCCCCAGATCCCCCCACCCCCCACCCCCAATTAAGACAACTTTAAAACCAGCTCTGTACTTCCAATTTGGTATCAGCTCTCGAGACTAAAACCAGGCCTTATTGACTATAATAACCTCTATGGCAGGTGACACCCCCAAACTTTGAAGAGCTAACTATCCTGACATCAAAGGGAGCCCTTCATGTTTTCACCTCAAAATTAGAGATGAAAATTGGAGAGCAAATAATCTTCACAAAGTAAAGCCACCTTGTCATCCAGAGTCCCTAGCTATCCCCAATCCCCAACTGGTCTTCAGTTTTGTTTGTTGTGTGTCTGCTTAAAAAAAAAATCAAAACCAGTAAAATAAACAAATGTACCCCACCCCCAAGAACAGAAGGAAGAGGCCTCAGGCTTAGATATGCAGGCCTTCTTGCTCAACTTCTATGGTCCTAACCCCATACTCAAAGAGATCCTGCTTCATGCCTGGGCTCAGCTCTGTCCCTCTTCTTCAAAGGAACCTTGTCCTCTTACCCCAAGGCTCCCCAAACAAAATCTAAGGGTGTGGTCCCTGACTAGCTTCTGGATTGAGTACTTAGTTACCAGCTTCCTCCTGCCCTTTCTCCCCTGTCCTCCCTGTTTACTCCGACCAACGTTCATATTAATGTTCATTGAAAATTCATGGCTACAGACATCTGGGTAGCAGTGTCTATCAAATTAGAAAATAAAACAACCCAAAACTCTGTGTTCCCAGGCTTAAGGACCCCACCTCATCATAATCACTATATTCATTTCAAAGTCTTCCATAAGAGTTCTAGCCTGAGTTTCCTGCGAAGACCCTAACTTTTCTGTCTTCTACCTACTGCCTTACTAAGAGACAGAGGTGCAGAAGAAACTATCAGAAAGAAGGCAGCTAAAGGTTTCCTGTAGCCTGGACTGAATGCATCCTGCTAGCTGGTCTGAGCACATCTCCAGCTGGGAAGAGACCTAGGGTGAAGCGAGGCTGGTGCTCGTCCGCCCTCTCGTGGAAGGATGCAAACATTGCCGAGTTTTGCCTACTTGCCGCGCTGGACCCCGGCGTCCCGCCAGACTCTAAGCGCAGCCGACGGGCGGGTGCTCGAAGCCCTAGTAAGCTAGGACTGATGGAGAGCGTCAGGGCTTTAGGCGGGAGTCTGTCTCTCTGGATCCCTATAAGGGTTGAGAAGAGAGTCGAGAGCAAGAGGCCGGACGCCTAGGTCTCCCGAGCGTCTCTCGGTCCCCACCCGGGGTTTTCCCCACCTCCTCGAGGGGAAGCAGCTGCAAGAGCCGTCCGGTCTCAGGACAATGGAAGGAAACGAACTAGAAATCATATCCGCCCTCTCCTTACCCCGCCTGGTCAGAGCCCCACCTCCCCTTTTTCTGGACCCTGCCTTTCAATTACGCCTCCTTTTCCCACTATCTGAGACCCCCACGGGAGCCCACTAATGCCTCCCCAAACCTGATACCATCTGGATTGTCTATTTTCTTCCTGAATCCAATACATTGGAAAGAGGAGTTTTAGAATATTTCCTTTCTCCCTCAACTGGCTGTTGTCACCCGCCTCCAACAACCAGTTCTCGATGTCCCAGGTCCTCCGACGACTCAAGGCTCCCATGTTACCACCCTCCGTATCACTAACTTCCTCCCCAATTCTAATATTCTCATCCTCGGGTGCTTATTTAATGAACCAAAGCCATCCACGATACGACCACCCCGAGATTCTGAGATACAGTTTGAGACAGAGACCCCGCCCCGGGCTCACCATCTGGAGAGCCACAGAGGAAGGAAGGATACGGACTCACGGGTTCACCCCACCTCTACCCCCGCCCCCGCCATCCCGGCCGAATAAAGGAGCAGAGACCGAAAGAGGAGAGAGACCCCGCCCCCCTCGAGAAGGAGAAGCTGCAGCCCCTGCAGGACAGGGGTAAGAACCAGACCTTGAGGGTATCAGACTTCTGAGTCTCCAATGAGGGCTTGGGGTTAGTTGGTAGTAATACGACTTGAATACCAGGAATTGTGCTAAAAAGAGATGGGGAGTATTGGGTCTAGCGATAGGAGTCGTGTAGATAGGGCGTGGGCTACAGATCACATTTGGTCCTCAGGTAAGATCTGGTACCTGTGACCCAGGCTTCCGGGAAGCAGAGGAAAGGAAGGTAGTGGATGAGTTAACTAGAGTCGAACCAACGGCGCACGGAAGTGCGGGATTCCTCACGCTCGCCCTCCAGGCGGAGGTACGAGAATTTCTAACTTGCTCCAAGATGTCTGCGATCCAGCAAAGGGAAGGAAGCGATCGTTTAGGGCAGGATGAACGAGAGGAATTAAGTGGAGCAGGTGATGCTGAGCCCGCTATCTGATGGCGTTGGCTCTAGGAGTACCCCAGGAAGAAACCATCAGAGAAGAAGGGAATCTGTTTTAGTAATGCCTGGTTCCACTAACTTTTTCGGTGCCTAGCGCAGGCCTGGGTCGCTATGGGTTCCACAGCGGCCCCAGAGGGAGCTCTGGGCTACGTCCGAGAGTTCACCCGCCACTCCTCCGACGTGCTTAGCAATCTGAATGAGCTGCGCCTGCGCGGGATCCTCACTGACGTAACGCTGCTGGTTGGCGGGCAACCCCTAAGAGCGCACAAGGCAGTTCTTATCGCTTGCAGGTTCGAGGGGGTAGGGCTCCTGGGGATTAACTGGGTAAAGAACAGAGTAACTTGGCCGTTCAGAGATAATCCTAAGCATGAAGGAAGCGGGGGGAATAGTGGTCCACACCTGCAATCCCAGAACTGGAGAGTCCGAAGTGGGGAGGGGAAGGGTGGAAAGAGAAGCTTGGGAGAGCATCCAAAAATTGGAGCAGCAGTGCTAGTCGGAAGGCAAGACCCTCCTTTAGTCTCCCAGCTTCTAACATGACCCATGTGTCCTCTCTCCAGTGGCTTCTTCTATTCAATTTTCCGGGGGCGAGCGGGAGTCGGAGTGGATGTACTCTCTCTGCCTGGGGGGCCAGAAGCCAGAGGCTTTGCTCCTCTTCTGGACTTTATGTATACTTCAAGGCTTCGCCTCTCTCCAGCTACTGCACCAGCTGTCCTTGCAGCTGCCACCTATTTGCAGATGGAACACGTTGTCCAGGCATGTCATCGTTTCATCCAGGCCAGGTGAAGGAACCATGGTTTTGTGTTCTCCCTAGAAGTAGTGCCCGGGATAAGGGCAAAGGCAACAATTAGGAAACGGTGTTAATGATCATCGTAATTTTTCTAGCTATGAACCTCTAGGCATCTCCTTACGACCCATGGAGGCAGAACCCCCAAGACCCCCAACAGTCCCTCCACCGGGCAGTCCCAGGCGCTCAGAAGGACACCCAGACCCACCTACTGAGTCTCGAAGTTGCAGTCAAGGTTCCCCAAGTCCAGCCAGTCCAGACCCCAAGGCCTGCAACTGGAAGAAGTACAAATTTATTGTGCTAAATTCTCAGACCTCACAAGCAGGAAGCCTGGTTGGGGAGAGTTCTGGTCAACCTTGCGCCCAAGCCAGGCTTCCTAGTGGAGATGAAGCCTGCAGCAGTAGCAGCAGCGAAGAAGGAGCCACACCTGGTCTCCAGAGCAGGTACAGAATCTAGAACTCCCGAGAGTTTTAGAACCCGGACTACTCTAGGAAGCAGAGCCATTGAGTGGGCATTGTGCCACCATCTGGGCCAGGCTTCAGAGATACTAACCCACCTTAGGGAGTTGACCAAAGGCCAGAGTGGGGTGGGACTTAATAATCAATATTCGCTCACTTCCACAAGGTAGGCCTTGAAGTCTGTATTTTCCAGAAAAGGGGGGAAAAAGCCAATGCCCCACCCCCAATCCCTAACCTTTTCTATGGCTCTTACCATCTGCCTAGACTTTCTCTAGCTAATACCACTGCACGATTCAAATGTGGAACTCCAGCAAATAACTCCTACCTCTTCACACCCCGGGCTCAAGAGTCTTCTCTGCCAACTTCTAAGCAGGCTCATCCACCACCAGGTAAGAGGTTTTCTCTTCTGGCTTCCCTCCTGTAGCTGATCCAGGTCGATCTGGACCAAAAGACATCAGAATAGACCTATTTTATAGTTCCCAAAGTTGACTGCAATCAGATCCCCTCTGAAAAACTTTCACCTCATCAGTCAGAATGTCTGAGAGTGAGGACCAATCATAAATATTTTTAAGCTCTCCATGTACTTCCAAAGAGCAGCACAGTTTGGGAATTTCTGGCCTAGCCCAGTCCGGGACTGAATGATCTGCCCAGAGTTTGGCAGGGCCTCTCTGGCAGTCACCCGGAGTGAGACAAGAAAGGAGAGAAACAGAAACCTCCACCCACTTGTAAGAACCTCCACATACTGTCAGCACCATTGAAATTAGAAGGATGCTACCAAATCAGACATAGTTTACTGACTGTATGGTCGTGACCTGAGCAAGCCAAATGATCTCCAGTAGCCTCCGCAAAAATTGAGGGGTTAAAAAGGCCAACAGACCCTACTAGTGTACTGTTTTAGATTTATGGGCACCAGGGGAGTCCCCAGTAGATAATTAAGATTGTCACTGTTCCCCACCCTTCTTAGGAAGTGAGTTTTTCAGCTGTCAGAACTGTGAGACTGTGGCTGGGTGCTCATCTGGGCTGGAGCCCTTAGCTCCAGGGGACGAGGACAAGCCCTATAAATGCCAGCTGTGCCGATCTGCCTTCCGTTATAAGGGCAACCTGGCTAGTCACCGCACGGTGCACACAGGTAGGAGGGGGTCTTGGTCTTCGTGCACACAGGTAGGAGGGGGTCTTGGTCTTCGTACCCACCGCTCTCCATGGGGCCATCTGACTGGCTTCCTACTTGCAGGGGAAAAGCCCTACTGCTGCTCCATCTGCGGAGCACGTTTTAACCGACCTGCTAACCTAAAAACACACAGCCGCATCCATTCTGGAGAGAAGCCGTACAAGTGTGAGACCTGCGGCTCGCGTTTTGTTCAGGTAAGGAGAGGGACTGGAAGGCGAGTGGGAGGAGCGAAGAGGGTTCCGCCCCTCCCCAAGGCGATCTCAAGGCTCTGCCCCTCAGGTGGCACACCTACGCGCACATGTGCTCATCCACACCGGAGAGAAGCCCTATCCGTGTCCCACCTGCGGAACCCGCTTCCGTCATCTGCAGACCCTCAAAAGCCACGTTCGCATCCACACGGGGGAGAAGCCATACCACGTGGGTACCCTACACAGCCTAATCATGGAACTATCCCTCATATATACTGGGGCGAGTCTTGCCAGAGATGCTAGGTTTCTTGGAAATGAGCGACAGCCTTTAGAGTCCTAATGAATCAGAGACTTGCACCCGGGAGAGGGGTGGGGGTAATTATGTACCTGGACTAGGTACTGTTGTTCCAAGGACCTAACAGGTGTTGATGCTTTTGTTAAGTAAGGCAAGGCCCATCTCCCTGGCGCCCCCAGAGGAAATAGAAGGGCCTCAATGCCAAAAGGCTGATTGTCAGCGAGAGCTGGACAGTTCCCCTTCCTGTCTCTAAAGGGTGGTTGTGGAAGGGTTGGGACCTGACAGACCTGTCCTCCAACAGTGTGACCCCTGCGGCCTACATTTCCGGCACAAGAGTCAACTGCGGCTGCATCTCCGTCAGAAACACGGGGCTGCTACCAACACTAAAGTGCGCTACCACATCCTCGGGGGATCGTAGCTGAGTCCCCCCATCCAAACTCCATTCGCTCCCTAGGTGCTGTGAAAGCTGTAGGCTCAGGCTTGGTTTCCCTGATGGTTTTGATATGGGGGTGTGCCGGGCCACCCTGGTATCAGAAACTGCTGACTCTTTAATTTCGTACTGGGGGAGAGCGGGGGTGGCAGATCCTGGCAAGATCTGCCTCTGTTTTGCTGGTCAAAACCTCTTCCTCACAATCCAGATTGGGTAGCTAGGGGCTGGGGGTGGGGGGGAGACACAAGGGACTTGCTCTCTTTAAGGGAGCTTCCCCCTCCATTTCAAATGAGTTATCTGTAAATATAATTTATTGAGGCCTGTGGTTGGTACCAGGGCCTTTATTCTGTTTGCATTTCCAACTTTCCTCTTCCACAAGTGTGATCAAAAGAGACTGGAAACAGAGGGCACCACTCTGCTGGCAGAGGCACCTAGTGCTTGGTTCTCGCCTTTGGCTTTAGTGTCTTAAGTTGTTTTTTCTTTTCTTTTTTAACTTTCTGGAATTGTCCTTTCTTTTCCTCTCTTTGTTTGCTGGGTGGTTTATTCCTCCAGTTCTAGAACTGGAGCCTTTAGTTTTCCTGGGCTAAGCCCGAGAACATGTAAGGTTGGGTAAGGAACCCTCTGGTATTTTGGATGGTGCAAGTCCTGTAGCAGGCCAGACATGGGAAGAAACCTTTCAGCTCTTTGAGAGTGATGGGAACCTTTTTTGATGAACCCAAAATGTAGAGAATAAATTCCTCCTGAAGGCTGGGAAGGTGGGGGCTGGACTCCTCCTACAAGAAGGCCCAGCATCAACAGCTCCATTGATCTATTTGCCTGGGTTCGAATGCACCATGTCCATCCATCAGACTAAGCCTGCCTAAGGGTTTGCCCTGAACCCATAATCCTCCCATGGGGACTGATTTAGTATCTCCATTGGGAAAGACCTGAAGATCCTTACTAGAGATTATGGGACATTTTCTTATCTGTCTGGTTTCTGAGAATGCTATGACCTAGAGAGAATCAATGACATTCCTTGACTATGAGTCTAAGGAATTCTTTACTGCAGGAGCAGCTGAGGTTGAATGTCCCTTGGGACTCAATATGCTTATCTTCTTTGAATGTGTTTTGTTTGTTTTCTGTTGGGACAGCTTCTGGCAAGTGTCCAGGTTCCAAGAACTTCATCTTTTATGGGTGCTTGGTAGCTTTCTTACCTTACAAAATCTGAGTCTGAGACTCAGGCTGCCCATCATTACACTCCTGTCTGGGACTGGTGAATGTACTAGGACTTTACACGGGAAGGAAAGGGGCTGCCTTTGTTGTCATTGGGGATTATTGCTGGAATGACATACTTAAAAGCCTTCGAAGCCTGGCTGATGGATTGGCCAAAGGCCCCTTCTGCTTGAACAAGTTACCAGATAGTGTTGCAAGGTTGGTTGAAGGCTGCAGTGTAGAACATGTAGATGTTAGGGGTGGAGTCCCAGGGTTAGATGGAGTGTCTGGGATGTTAGTATTTGGGAGCCTTGATTAACAGTCCTGCTTCTGTTGCCCTGGGACCTGTTTGATTATAGAACTTGGGTAGACGGTAATACAACTTGGATTTGTAGGGCAGAGACTCCTGAATTAAGTCAGTCCTTGTGGCCAGCAGCTGGGGACAGGCAAGAAAGCCATTCATTTTTCCTGTTCCCATTTAACTCCCTATGCAGACTTGAACTGTGTGTATTGGGGGGCAGGGGATGCCGACAGAGGAGAGATTGAGGTGATTTGATTTCTGCTTAGCAGACTGGATTGGCACATGGGAAATGCCAGGGGTGAGATGTTAGATCCTGGAAGATCAGATCCTTGGAATAAAGAAGCCCTTTGTGCCATTTGTTGTGTCCTAGGTTTGTGTGTGTGTGTGTGTGTTGTGGGGTGGGGGGTACCCAGGGACCTGGTAAGAGGTTCTGGAAACTGATAACTCGGATTCTGTGTTCACTGCACTGTTCCATCCCACTAGTCCTCAATGGTCCTTGCTCTCCCTTCCCTGCCCCAGCCTTCCGGCTCATTGTGTAGGAACCAGTGACTTCATGAAGTTTATCCGGAGCCACCTGCATCCTGCCAGTCTGAAGTCACTTCCTGATTGAGGTGGGGAGGCTTCGAGGAGAAAGTAGGAAAGAACCTGGGAAGTGCATCTGTGCTAACTCCGGGTTCTTAATGCTTGTGACCAACCCACCTACACTTCCTCATAAACAACTAGCACCAAAGAGGATGACGGGTAGGACTTGGGTCCCATAAGAACAACAGAGGCTGCTATAGCAGCCCCAAGTGGAAGGCTGAGCGTTAGTGCCTGTGTGTCTGCTCCATCTCCGGTTTGTAGCACCTTGGAGTCTATCTAACATCCAATACATGTGTCTTTTCCCATGGCTATGTGTCCAAGATGCACAAGTGTGTTCCAGCCCAAGGCCAAAAGTCACTAAGTCTAATGTTCCCTCCCTCTGGACTTTCCTCAGATGTCATAATGACAAAGTCGATCTCTGAAGCACCCTCACCAACTCCAGGCTGTGGTTGTGTTTTTTCTTCAGTCTAATGCTCTCCCTGATAATCTTATTTTAGTGGCTGCTTGTATTTCTTCATTTTTTTTACAAGACCATAACCTAGGTTATTTTAAAAAAAAAAAAAAAAAAAAAGCAGCAAAATACGAAAACTAAACAAGTTTCTGTCACCTTCCGTTACAGCTTAGCCCCTATCAAAAGTAAGACCAGTTATTATTACTTACCACGTGTTAAATGTACAGACTAATTTAACCCCTGGCAGCTCTAAAAAGTAGGGAGTGTTCTCTCCAGTTCACAGATGACACCAATTGAGAAGTTAAGTATCTTGACCATGTAAAAAGTGGTAAAATCAAGATTGGGACTGTGATCTGATTCTAAAGATCTAAAAACTGGGTTCTTTTGAGATTCAACTATTTCCTATACCATTGCCATATCCTTATTTTGAGTCTATTTATAACAAAACTGTAGACCCAACGCATTTCAGCATTTGATTTTCCATAGATGCAACTGAGAGATGAATCAGGGTTTGGTTTTGCTTGGTGCAAGGGATTGAACCCAGGAACTTCCATGAGAGGCCAAAACCCGGGTTTAGGGAGGGGGCTTTCCATTTTATAAATCTAATTAATTTATTATTGTGCATGCAAGTGTGGTACTTGTGTGCACACACCATGGTGTGTGTATGTGTGGAGGTTAGAGGACAACTTTGTGGAGTCAGTTCCCTCCTTCCACGTTCCTACGAGTTTCATCAGGGATTGAGCTCCATCATCAGGTTCTCAAAGCAAGCACTTGACCCGCTACACCATCTCTCTGGCCCCTCCTTGGGCTTTTGAGGCAGTCTTGTATGTAGTTCAGGCTGGTTTTAAACTTGACTCTGCCTCCTAAGCACCGGAGTAACAGGAGCAAGCCACCACAGCCAAGTTCACTGTTTATTTCCTTAAGATAGGATCGCACTAAATTGCCCAGGCTGGCTTTTACCTCAGTCTGTAGTCCCAGCATGCCTTGAGCTTGCCACCCTCTTACCTCAGTCTCTTAAATAGCTGGGGTTGCAGACAGGCCTGTGTAATCAACCTTGGTTTATATATTTATGTTTATGTGTAGCGGTTTGCCTACATGTATTTAAGTGTAGAGGCTAGAAGAGGACGTCAGATCCCCTGGAACAGACTACAGTGTTGACCAGTGTGGGAGCTGACAAGAGCTGAACGCTGTTCCTCTGAAAGAACGGCAAGTGCTCTTAACTGCTGAGCTATCTCTCCAGCCCTACAGTATGATTTCTTAAAAGCATAGCTTCTAGTCCCATCCCCCTCTTGTTGGCCTCTTTCCCCACTGGTCTGTGTATGAGCCCAAGGTCTTAAGGTCAGAGTCCTGGGGAGCCCGAGGTATAATAAAAGAGAGAAGCCCAAGTTATTGCTCTCACAAGGTGAAGGGGCTGTGCCTGCTATAGCCCTGGTTAGAGAAGAGGCTTGACTGCTCCAGTGACCAGGATCGCTTGTCTCTCTTAAGTAGTTCAGCATAAGATAAACACACACACACACACACACACACACACACACACACACACACACACA
>JANHMN010000002.1:49886038-49920787 GCA_030674055.1 Rhabdomys pumilio
ACACACACACACACACACACACACACACACACACACACACACACACACCAAAAACAAAACAACTGGTTAGAAGGCTAAGAGAAAGCTTCCAGCAGCGCTGAGGAAAAAGTAGGTGGTAATGGGGGACTCAGATGATGTGACTGCCGCCCTTCCTCTCTCCAGTTATTTTTGGTCTCGGTGACCTGCAAGTTTCCTGCTAGTGGGGTCAGAAACGGCAGGAAAAAAATTTCTCATTACAGAAACGAATGCCAAGACTCCTAACACGTCACCCATCCTCGTTCTCCGTTCCCCGCCTCCCCTCTTTATAACAGCAATACTGAGAATTGAACCAGGACTTACTTAGTTGAATAGGGCCTGTAAACCCCCTTTAAATTATTTTTTTTAAATTGAGACAGAGTCTAGCTAAATTGCCCACGTTGACCATGAGCTTGGCTCCGGAGCAGCTAGAAATCAGTCTGCGCTTTCTTATCTTCCCTCTTCCTCGGCAGCCCTGGACTCGGCGGTCTAGAATTTTCAATAGTGCTTTTCTAGTCGCCCCAGGTGCTCTATCAGTTTGACTCTTACCTCATAACCTATCCCTTCGTACTCACGCTGCCTGGCAATTATTGGATCCCTCACTAAGCAAGTGAGTTTCTGCCTGGCCAGGACCAGTTTATCCAGCCCTTTGATGTAAATCTGGAAATGTGATTGACCCAGCACCCGCAGAACCCTCGCGGTAGGTCCCTTGTCACGTGGGACCAATCTTTCTCATGCCCCTCCCTACGCATGCGCCCCTCTCTCACTGCAGGTCCTGAACAAAGCTGTAAACCCCGCCCAGCCCCTCCGGGTCCACCCCCTGCTCTGGAGACCTGCATCCTAATTGGCGAGCCAAGTGTTGGATATTGTCCCACTTAGGCAGGTGTTGAAGCCTCAAAGATAACATAATTCACAACCAGATTACCTCTCGTTAGGGTTGTGGCCCCAACCTGGTTTTGTTTTCTGTCCTCTAAAGAAATCATCTGGCTGGAGTCTGGATCTGAACTGCGGGCTAACCCCGCTCTGTGTCGGTGGCTGGTCCGAGTGCATAGGCCTCCCACCCCTTGGGGAAAGGCGCAGGCGCCACATGCTTTATCAGTAACTTCCTAGCGACCAGCCCCAGCTTGGTGCTAAGCGTCCTGCAGGGTGGATGGGAGGGCCAAAGTGAGTGATTTAAAACCCAGATCAGGCAGGGGCTCTTAGGAGCTGCCCCTTTGTTCCTTTCGGAATGGTGCGCAGGGCTGAGCCCCCGGACGGGGGCTGGGGATGGATGGTGGTGCTCTCAGCGTTCTTCCAGTCGGCGCTCGTGTTTGGGGTGCTTCGTTCCTTCGGTGTCTTCTTCGTGGAATTTGTGGCGGCGTTTGAGGAGCAGGCAGCCAGAGTCTCTTGGATCGCTTCCATAGGGATCGCGGTGCAGCAGTTTGGGAGTGAGTGCTGCGTCCGGGTGCGGTGGCCTGCCACCCTCGGAGAAAAGAGGGAATTTGGGGACCAGAAAGGGGAAAGGGTCGGGAGGATGCTGAGGGAGGATGGCGGAGACCACCTCGCAGAACCCGTTCCAATTCCCCAGGCCCAATAGGTAGTGCCCTGAGCACGAAGTTGGGACCCAGGCCTGTGGTGATGACTGGGGGCATCTTGGCTGCGCTGGGAATGCTGCTTGCTTCATTTGCTACCTCCTTGACTCACCTGTACCTGAGTATTGGGCTGCTGTCAGGTGAGACCCTGGGTAAGGGCAGAAGTCCAAGGCCTGGATCTTAAGCCTCTGGGTTTTCACCTCCTTCCTCCTCTTTCCAAAAGGGCGTAGGGAGAACCTATGCCCTGAAGGGAATTCTTAAACTGAATGACTAAATCAGAGAAAATCCAGAGAACACAAGCCCAAACCCATCCAACTGGAGTGAAGAAGGGAGGTTTCTTTAAGACTGTGCTAGATAACGACCGAAATAGATATTGTTGCCTACTTAAAAAATAATAATGAAGCTTTCAGTGTTTATCGATGCTTACACACCTGGGCAAAGGAAGATTAATGTAGCCAGAAACAGTAGAGATGGGGCTCTAATTCCAAAGTTCTGTGTTAGTTCCTTTGGGAACACTATCTCTTGTCTTCCCAGATCCCTAGAGCAGCAGTTCTCAACATGCAGGTAGCCATCCCTTTGGAAGAGTTGAACGATCCTTTCATGGGGCTCATATAGCAGATACCCTGACATCAGATATTTACATTACGATTCATAACAGTAGCAAAAAAGACAGTTAGGAAGTAGTAATGAAAGTAATTATATGGCTGGGCGGGGGAGGGGGGGGATGTCACCACAACATGAGGAACTGCATTGAAGAGTCAAAACAATTAGAAAGGTCGGGAACCACTGCCATGAAGTATGTTAACCCCATTTTGCAGATGAGGTGGTTGAGCCTGGGAGAGTAAGCAGAACACACAATGTCACACATCTAGAGAGTGTTAAAGCCAACACTATGAATACTCAGGTCTTTGCCAGTCCAAAACAGGGGGCCTAGTCTGTTACAAGGTAGCGTTGGGATTGCTGGGTGTTCTAAGGACTTTCAACTCTCACAGCCTCCTGCCTTGTTTTCCTTTTGACAGGCTCTGGCTGGGCCCTGACCTTCACTCCGACCCTGGCCTGCCTTTCCCGTTACTTCTCTCAGCGTCGATCTCTGGCCATGGGGCTGGCCCTGACAGGAGTGGGCATCTCCTCTTTTGCATTTGCCCCCCTCTTCCAGTGGCTGATTAACACCTATGCTTGGAGGGGAGCCCTCTTGCTAGTGTCTGCCCTCTCCTTACATTTGATGGCCTGCGGTGCTCTCCTCCGCCCACTCTCCCTGACTGAAGACACTGCTGTGGGTGGCCCTGGGGCCCAGATCACCTCCCTCCTCTGTCATGGTCCCTTCCTCCGGTACACTATTGCCCTCACCCTGATCAACACTGGCTACTTCATTCCCTACGTCCATCTGGTGGCCCATCTGCAGGACCTGGGTTGGGACCCACTGCCTGCTGCCTTCCTACTTTCAGTGGCTGCTATTTCTGACCTGGTGGGACGTGTGGCATCTGGTTGGCTGGGAGATGCAGTCCCAGGACCCGTGGCAAGACTTCTGATGCTTTGGACCACCCTGACTGGGGTGTCACTAGCTCTGTTCCCTGTTGCTCAGGCTTCTACAACCCTGGTGGTTCTAGCTGTGGCATATGGCTTCACATCAGGAGCCCTGACCCCAGTGGCCTTCTCCGTGCTTCCTGAGCTGGTGGGGACTGGAAGGATTTACTGTGGTCTGGGCCTGTTGCAGATGATAGAGAGTGTCGGTGGGCTACTGGGGGCTCCTCTATCAGGTAAGAGGATGGGGTTTCAAACTGGGCCAGGATGTCATGTTGTATAGTTGGAAGAAGGAACTAGTTCCACGATGGTATATGTTATGTTAATAGTGCCCTCTAGTACTTAAACAATGTACATACTGCTTAGCCAATCATAATAGTCCTGAAGTGGACAGGACAGAACTTGGGTCTAAGAAGGTCTGAGTGGGAAGACAACAGTGAAATTGCAGGCTTGGTTTTCAGAAGACCTGGCTTGGCCTAACATGTCAGTGTCTTTTTTTTTCCTTTGTCCCAGTGGCCCTCTGCCCCAGTGTCTGAAACGTCTGGTTAAAGTTCTCTGTGCTCAGGATGCCAGAACCTTCTGATCTTTAACATCTTCCTCTTAACTATTAACTGAAGGCTTAAAAGGGTCACTGTTGCCAGAACAAAACACACAGATATGCTTGACTTAATATGGCTCACCAACACCTACAGACTGGTTTGGAAATCCTTTCTGCAGGGAGAGTGGCAGCCAAAATGACCGTTTGAGGCTGTTTAAGAAATTCTAGTCTCCCAGGGCGGTGGTGGCGCACGCCTTTAATCCCAGCACTTGGGAGGCAGGTTCGAGGCCAGCCTGGTCTACAGAGTGAGTTCCAGGACAGCCTGGGCCACACAGAGAAACCTTGTCTCAAAAAAAACTAAAAAAACAAAAAAATTCTAGTCTTATCTTCATCCAATCCTACCTCGGATGGAAGTTCCATCTCTTCCAAGACAGTGGGTTTTCCTTTTTCCTTTGCCCACAAATGGGTCTTGGCCATTAGCCCCAGTGTGCAGATCACCCATGTATGTTTCTTTTTCTCTCTTGGACCCAGGCTACCTCCGGGATATGACGGGCAACTACACGGCTTCTTTTGTGGTGGCCGGGGCCTTCCTACTCGCAGGAAGTGGAGTTCTTATCACCCTGCCACATTTCTTCTCCTGCATCTCAGTTTCTACCTCCAGACCCCAGGACCTTGTGATAGAGGCACCAGATACCAAAATTCCCCTGCCCAAGGAGGAGGGGCGGGAAGAGGATTAAACTCCACCCCTGAGAACAGTTGCCGTGGAAACTAGAGCTTGACAGTGCCAGGTCTCTGGCCTCATCAAGGCATTCACAGAAGCACAGTGCCTTAGGATTCTTGATCCATCTCCTCTAGAGCAGGCCCAGGGTCCCTACAATTTATGTGCCAACCGTTTGTATTTTGTTGAGTACTCAACCTATCGCTGTCATTGCTCTCCTGAGCTTTTCAGAAGGCTCCATGAGATCTCACTCCACTGAGTTCTGAATCAAATTTGAAAGTCAAAGACCAAGAGTCTTCTCATGTTTTATATGTGATATCTGGTGTCCTTTGTTTATAAAACAAATAAGGAAACTGGACAATAATCGTAACCTCAAAAAGAGCTGAGGACCTTGTGTTTGGGGCAGCTAATAAGACCATGACTGAACAAAGGAGTGGAGATGTCCATGAACTCTGATGACCCAGAGTTTTTCCCTCCCATCCACTTATCTCCCTCTTCTCCGACATTCCTGTGACACAGGGGTGGGGGGGGGTACATTTTTAAGAGAAAGGCATATGTATGGAAGAAGGCAGCTTGTGAGCAGAGACTGGAACTTATAAAGCTAATGTGTCAAACTGATAAACCTAAGAGTCTTGTACTTTTGTACAGAGCCTCACCGTGTAGCCTCGGCTGATCTTGAACTTGAGAACTGGCCTCCCAAGCAGTAGGATCGCAGGTGCTCACAACCATACCCACCCAGATGGAGTTTTGTCCCTCCTAGGCTAACAAAGGCAGATCGAAATGCAAGAAAACAGTAAGGCGGTCTGGGAGCTGGGAAGAAAGCTCAGCAGTTAAGAGTACTTCCTGCTCTTCCAGTATGCCAGAGGACCCACACTAAGCGGTTCACAGCCACCTATAATCCAGAGGATCCGATATCCTCTCCTGGAATCCATGGGCACCCACACACACGGTATACATTCACACAAACACACACATAGAAGGAATAAAAATCTTTTTAAAGGTAGGTCTGAAGAGAGCCCAGCAGCTAAGAGCACTAGCTGCTCTTCCTGCTCATCTGTTTGGCTCCTTGTGCCTACACCCAACAGTCCACGGCTGCCTGTAAGTCCAGCCCCAAGAGATTTGTCCTCCACAAACACATATAAATAAAAGTCATAGAAGTTCAAGTATGAGGTTTAGGTATGCCCTTAACAAACTGGAACTGACTAGCTGACCATTTTTCAAAGATCCTCTTAAGGCAAGGATTTGGATAAATAAAAACTGGACAGACATCATTCCTCACCTCCAGGGCTGCTGGGACCCTGTTGCTTTCAGCTAGTGGGTTTTTTTGTTTGTTTGGTTGGTTTGGTTTGGTTTGGTTTTTTTTTTTTTTTTTTTTTTTTTTTTTTTGATATCTTAGAGATTCTTGGGGTCGTGAATTGGCTAATGGAGCTCTCAAGAAGCAAAGATAAAAAATCTTTATTAGGGAAGGGGTCAACCAAGAAAATGATCAACAAGTGGTATCCCGGATGGAGCCAGCGCCCCCCGCGGAGAGCAGAGAGACTTGTGGAACTGGGAGCAGCTCCCCCCTCTCAGGTGGAGGGGTAGCTGGAGGTGAGGCTGGACGGCAGGAGGGGAGGGCTCTGGGCAGCCCCATATAGATGAAGCTGCCGGAGAGGATGAAAGAGCTGCACACCAGGAAAGAGGCACTGAAGTCTCCTGTCTTATCCCTTAGGAAGCCTAAGAAGAGGGCAAAGGAATTTAGAAGCTTGGCATCCCAAGGGCGGAAGAAGACAGTCTTGAGCGAATTTGCCGGCTCGGCCCTTACCTGACAGAGGAGGGCCCAGGAGTCCCCCGAGGCTCATTAACATCATCACCAGTCCTGTGGCCTGCACCACACCTCCAATGCCCACCAGCCCCGGGAGCACACCGAAAACCAGTGGGGCATAACTCCCGGCGCTCAGGCCATAGGCTCCAGCAGCGGCTAGCAGAGGAGCCCCCCAACCCTCCTCCGTCCCCACAGTGGGCACCAGTCCCACTGCCAGTACCCCTAATCCAGTCAGAGACCCAAACACCACCAGAAGCCGCGGAAGGGGCACCCAGCCCTGGTCTGCCAGCCATCCGCTGACCAATCGGGCACAGGCATCTCCCACTGCAGCCACAGCCACCACCAACGCTGCCCCGTAACCACCCATGCCCTGATCTAAAGCGTGCGGACCCAAATGCACGTAGGGGACAAAGTATCCTCCTCCAATCAAGGCAGTGCCCAAAGCAAAGACTGAAAAGGCCCGGCGCTTGAACAGACCTAGGCCGAGGGCAGCTAGGGGGGTGCGAGGTGGGGCCAGCGGGTCACCAGAGAGAGCTAAAGGTCGTAGCAAGGCGCCACAGGGTGTGAGGTGAAGGGTGACAGCGCCCAGGAGGAGCAAGGCACCCCGCCAGCCGAAATTATCAAGGAGGAACTGCAAGGCAGGTGCCAGGAGCAGCGATGATGCCCCATTACCAGTGAGTGCCAACCCTACCGCCAAGACTCGACGGCGGGAGAAGTACCGAGAGAGGGTACCCAGGGCTGGGGCGAACACCAGCGCCCAGCCAGAGCCTGCAAATGGATAGGACAGGATGAGGGTATAATTATGGCTTTGCCAGTAGTATTCCTTAGCTCCGCTTCTCCCCTGCACGCGGACACGGGGACACACACACACACTCTCTCTCACACACCGCCTTGTACAGTCCTCTACCCTATAAGGAGTTCCTGTCCCTATTATCACCCCTTAAGCATACGGGCATCTCATTCTTCTTACCAGCTAGGAGGCCCAGGCCGAGGTAAAGGTGCAGGAGGCTTCGGGCGAAAGCCGAGAAGACCAAGCCAAGCGAGGTTAGGACTCCCCCAACCATCACCACGGGGCGTGCCCCCCAGCGAGTGCTCAGGGCGCTGCCCACTGGGCCTAGAAGGGGGCGGAGTCAACGAAGACATGCCCCGGGACCCCCAAACTATCCGCAACATTTCTCATTGGCTGTTTTGCCTGGCCTGGTAACTCCTCCCTTTGACCTCAAGACCCACTCTTCTAGAACTTGGTTCCACTAGTAGCTCTCAGGTTGTCTGGTAATCAAGTCTGCTGTCTCCCATCACTACATCCACGGCCTCTCCACCCGGTGCCCGCCTCCCACCTCGGGGGGCCCCCCCTCACTGGCTGCCTGCTGCACGGCCAAGGCCAGGGCGCTGACCCACGCAGTATCCTGGGCGCTTCGTTCAAAGTGCTCCGCGAGGTCGGGGAGGGCAAGGCCCAGGGAGCGTAAGAGCCCGTAGGAGAGCCCGTTCACGGCGAATGCTGCGGCCGCCACCACCCAGCCCCAGCCCCCGTCCGGGGGTCCGGCCGGCTTGGGGGTCATCGCCGTCTGCTGGGGTGGGGAAACACCTGTGAATGAAGTCTCCACGCCTGGGCCTCCGCTAGGGAGCTGACGTCCCTGAGATCCAGCCTCGGGCTGCTCGCCCAGGGTGGGCACGTCGCCCGGAGCATGGGCACGGGAACCAGGCCTAGGGATAGAAGTCCTGGGTGCGCCTGAGGTCCTGGGATGGGGGGCAGCAGAATCCCCCAGGCCAGGGGCTCTCCTTCCCAAACCCTCTTTCTCTTACCCGACCTCTCCCGGCGTTGGGGGGAGGGAAAGGGCGAAGGTGGGCTCGGCCGGATTTTCTCCGCGCTTTCCGGCAGGCAGAGTTCTGCCTAGCAGCTAGCCTGTGCAGAGATGGAGCCCAACTTGGACTGCGCTCTCCGGTAAACAGAGATCACCACAGGGGCCCGAGCCACCTGGGACACGGGGTGGGGGTGGGGGTGACTACCGAGGGCGGGGGAAAGAGAGACAGCCAATCCACCCGGGCCTGGCCGAGGCCTGACGCCGAGTCCCACGAGGATTGAATTATCCACACACAACCCCCAGCCCTGCATGGGGAACCGCGAGGAATGAGTTTGCCTGGTGGCCGCGCCCGCCTCTCCCCGCGCCTCTCGGCGCCGCGGGGCTGACACCCACGCACCTGCCGACGGCTGCGCACGCAAGAAGAGCCGGGTTGCAAGCCTTGCCCGGCCGGCTGCCCACGCGTGAAAATAGAGGTGGTCTCCAAAACCTAAATGAGTTCTTGGATTCTCAGAATTGTTGCTGAGGATCCTGTAAAGCTCCGACATCAAATCACTGGCCTCCAATGGACAATAACAGCATGCCCTCCCTGGGAAGGAAGGCGACTTCTCAGTACCAAGACGGGTGATGTTCCAGACAGTCTTTACATACTTTGTCATTTCATCTTTACAATATCCCTATGAGGACGGCACTGTCTCCATTTTAACAAATGGAATAGCTGATCTTTAAAGAGGTTAGGTGTTCTACCCCAAACCGTTCAGCTTCCAATAAATAAATAAATAAATGGAAATATTTGAATTTAGGTTTATCCTATCCTGTGAGGATACAGGGAGAACAGACCTAGGCGAGAACAGAACTGTACACAGAAACTGGTGCAGTTGAGGGAAATAGCCTGGAGACAGATTGATGTGAACTGTCGTGGAAAAGGGCAGAATCCATGCAGAGCCACAGTGCGTAGGATTCTAAACCAAGCAAGGGTGGCTGGGAATAGCTGAGCTCTCTGCCACCAGACTCGCTAAAGACTTAGGCTAGATTTTTTTTTATTTTTTTAGCAAAGAAGGAATTCAGAGAAATAAACTCAGGTGTTTGTCTTGAAGTTTACCGAGCATCCTTCTTTAGTAGTCGCTATTGCTTCACTTCAGCCATTTGACTCATTCGGTTTAATCATTAAACAATGTCATTGAAATTTCAGCGATTTGCAGGTTGGCGCTTATATCAACCTGTAGCCACAGGGTGGCAGTGTTTCCTAATTGATGAGAAGGTATCTACCTAGAAAGGGAAGAAGCATGACGCATGGCTCAGAAGTCGTCGTGTAGACAGACTTTCAACAGCACACCATTGTGTGTGGGTAAGTTCTCATAACCATTAAAGGTGAGCCAGGCTACCTTCCCATGACACTCTCCCACCCCAAGGAATCAGCTTCCTGCCTGCTCCACAAGTTCACTTACAGAGACTGGTACCGGCAAGTCCCTTTTTTCAGTTCTAGGTTTTAGCATAAATTGTATTTCTGCTGAAATATCCTAGAACAGAAGACCATGAAGGTTTGAGGCCCTGCCACATACACCTTAGGAAAGTGGCCTCACTGGATTCACCAGCCAGGAGCTACCTATGAAAGCCACTGGAGTGGTGGTGCCTGCAGGTACTCAAGACACCAGGGAGGCAAGGAACAATTGGTTGATTTCTTGAGAAGGTGGGTAAGGAGGACTCTGCTCTCTGTAAGTGGAGCCCAGCCAGCTGAAAGGAATGGCTATCTCCGTGGTGAAATAGAAATACAGCCAGAGAGGAGACTATTTCTGGGTTGTACCAAATAATGTGTACTTTGGCAGAATGCAAAATCTAGAGCCTAGGGTGATTGGTTGCGAAAGGGCATGTTCCTCTTCTTCCAGAGTTGACATGTGTTGTTCATGGAGGTGATGAATATTGGAAAAATGGACCCCCAACAAGACTTATCGCGCTTGACTTTCGCTTAGCTGAGCACAAGTGTCTGTTTCCTTGTTTTTTAAAATGGTTATAATAATAGTTACCTGATAGGGTTGTTGTAAGGATTAAATTCGTCATGGTGTATGCATGTGTAAGTAAGAGACTTAGAACAGTGTCTGAATAGGATACGTAATTGCCCCCACGGTCACCACTGTAGCTCAGGGCAACTCAACTTGACTCTCCAGGTTGCTTCCCTTTGCCAGGTGGCCACTTCAGACTGGAAACTGATGAGAAAACTCAAGGCCAAGAAACCACAGCAATCCAGGGAGGTTTTGTAGAGTCACATGGGTTATAAACTATGAGTGTTTTTAAGAAAATTAAGTGGAAAATGTGACTCCTTTTCTCTTTGGGGTGTGGGAAGGATGGGGCTCATGAAACCCAGGCTGACCCCAAGTTCACTGTGTAGCTAAGGGTGACTTTGATCGTATGTTACCTCCCAGGTGCTGGGATTAAAGGTAATTCCCAGTATGTAACCTCACATCTGGCCTTTTCTCCTTCCAAGCTAATTGTACAACCATGTGTATTGTCAGAAGTTCTATCTACTGTGAAGAGTTCCCTTCACCTGTGCACTTTAAGGTTCTCTAGTCCCAGACAGAGACTGGAATGCTGCACATGTCCACTTTCAGGTGGTGCCTTCACAGCATGCAGAACATCTGTAAACAGGGGTCTAGTCTTTTCTTCCTTAGTCAGCAAACCATAAGGCACACCTGATGAAGCTGTAGGTGTGTGTGTGTGCTGGGGACAGACAGCATTGTAGAAGAAGTAGGAACCAGAGGCATTTGAGCAACTTCTTCGTGTCACTTGCTTGTGCCTTCAGGACCTGCTCGGGCCCAAACACATTCATACCAGTTCTGTTCAGTAATGGACTGAGCTCTGCATGCCCAGCTTCATGGCTTGGTGGGTCAGATAGCACCCAGCTCATGATAGGCAGTTCATATCCCACGGTAGCCTGGTTAATCCATCATCAAATGTCAAATGTTTAGTTTCCACTAAGGCCCAGTAGCAAGCCCATGGCTGTCTGCAGATGACGATGAGCCACGTCTCCCCTGTGATTCACCTACCGGAGTCTGACAGAGAGCGTCTCTATCCTGCACCAACATCTCAAGTACCATCAGGTCTGCTGCATTTCATGGTCCAGGTGGTAGAGCACTGAAGAGCCTTCTCCTGTTCCAGGCTCCACACAAAGCTAGCAGCTTTCTGACTCATTCAGTATCTGGGCTGGTATAACACACCCAAGTGAGGAATGTGCTGTCTCCAGGATCCAAATAGACCCACTGAACATTGTGCTTCTTTCTTGGTAGTAGTAGGAGCCAAATACAAAAACTTATCCTTCACCTTAGACGGAATATCTCTGCATGCCCCACACCACTGGACTACTGAAATTTTCGCTGAGGTAGAAGACCCTCGACTTTTGGTTGGATTTCTTTCCCATCCTCTGATTTGCATATGCATTACCAATGAGTTCAAGTGGTTGTTACTTCCTGATAACTTTGTTCAATTAGCACAATGTTGTCAATGGAGTGGACTGCTGTGTTATTTTATGGAAGAAAAAAAATGTGTTCTAGATCACTTCAAATTAAGTTGCCATACAAGGCTGGAGAATCAATTTACCTTTGAGATATAACAGTAAAGGTATTACTGGACTTGTTAGGTGAAAGTGACTTGTTTCTGGTGGTGGTCCTTGTGTACATATGCTAAGAAGAAAGCAACTCCTAAGCCAATGGCTGCATACCAGGTTCCAGGAGATGTGTTAATATGCTCAGATAAGGGCACCACATCTGACAGCAATTATAATTGGAATCACTATTTGATGAGGTTTGTGACATTCAACTGTCATTCTTCTTGACCCGTCTGTCTTCTGCACAAAATAGAAGAGGGATAATAATAGAGGTATCACAGGTTCAAGGCCAGCCTGAGCTATATAAATAGCTGCAGGTCAGCAGTACTGTTGTGGAACTATGTCCTTCAGGGATGATGTGGACATTGCCATCTTGACACCAAAGCAGCTGTGGCTACCTGTGTGAGATGTACACTAACATTTCCTTATGTAAGTTGGGGGAGAGACTCACAAAGTTCCTGTGGAGACACATGGAGAAATTACCTGGAGGCACTCAGGTGGTCTACATGGCACCCAAAGGCCTCATCACTTCCTGAGAATATGCAAGTGTTGAGTAATTGCTGTAGAGAAAGATTCTTGTTTACTGGTCTAGATGTCAGTAAGTCACCCTGTCATCCCTTCAGGGATGTGCCACTGGATTTGGTTTGGTTTCACAGGGATGAGGACGAAGCCCAAAGTTTTCTTAAATTCTTCCTCAGCCATGCTTCTGTAAGTAGTCCCAACTAAACTCATTGGTTCACCAAGCTAGATTTCAGTAGCACTTTTTTTTTTTTTTTTTTTTTTTTTTTTTTTTTTTTTTTGGAGGACGGAGGTTGACAACAGAGTCCTACCATGTAACTCTGGATAGCTCTGGATAGCTTGAAACTTGCTACATAACAGACTAAGCTGCCCCTAAACTCTCAGAGCCCTGCCTGAGGATGAAACTATGGATAAGGTACTGCGTTAGAGGTGTTCACCTCCATGCCTAGGTGAAGGCATTTCTTTTGACTGTCTTCAGTGCTCTAGCTGGAGTGAACAGACTCTTCTTTTTAAAACATCTGTCCAAGAAAATTATGCACCAGTTGGCACCCAGACAACCACACAGTGGAACCCAGCTGCTTTGGAAGAAGCAGCTGCCTTGTCTCCCACTATGGGTGGGTGATGAGATATGCATAGAAATAAACTGAATGTGGAGTATCTTCAGAGGCAGCTCTGATGTAAGCATCCTTCCCTGCATAGCATATCATGGTATCTTTCTTGCTGTAGTAGCAGTTGAATTGTTGCTGTTATGCATCTGAGGCTGTGTCATCCCAAGGTAGAATGTCTGTGGAAGGGATCCTAGTATGGCCACCCTCCTCTATGTGGTACGGAAAAACACACTTCCTTGGTGAAAGGCATCTGCCCCATAAGTATGAGAATCATTTCCCAACCCAACCAAATGGCCGAAAGAGTGGAGAATACATGACAATCCCCTGAAGCCATTTATCTGGGACAAGGTCATAAGAAAACTTTGGTAGAAGTTGTGTGACCTTTGCTATGATAATAAGGCTTGAGGGTTCTGAAAGATGGCTCAATGGGTAAAGACACTTGTCATGACCCGTGATGACTTGAGATTGATTTTCTACACCCACATGGTAGAAGAAGAGAATCGACTCCCACAGCTCTCTTCTGATGACACACATACACACGTTTGCACACACATGACATATAATTGTGGCTCGACTGTCTCGGGGGGGACGGTAAACTTGCTTATGTAAGGGAGGAATTGGAACATGAAAAGGATGTTTGGTTTCTATCTTTTTTGATAGCCTCTTAATTGACAGGAAATGTGGGAGAAAGAAGGTATTGACTTGCAGTTTCTTAGGGTAGGGCATATAAGGCATATAAGAGAAGAATACAGATTAAATCTGTGTTAAATAGCCTCTCCTGAGATCCAAAAACTTGGAACCCATGGGACAGAGAATCTGGCAGTGGGGAGTGAGTGGAGGTAGGGATAAAACTTAAATAATGGTCCAGTGCAGAAAACCACGATAATCAAAGACCTACTTCCATGTTTCTGGAAAAGACTTAATATGGGACATGAAGGTGAGTAGAGTCAGTCTGAGTGCTGTGGAATCGAAGAAACTCAGCAATACAGCTATTACTTCATTCTTGACTCAGAGCTGTGTATCTGACACAATAAGAGAGAAATCAGTCCCATTGAGGACATTTGGTTATTACTGGCTGAGGTCCCTGAGAGTATCAGGGTCTGGAAGATAACAGAGGAAGGAAGCATTACTGAGGGAGTTGGGTGTAGGAGAGGCAGTGTTGGTGGTGAAGTTCCCCTGACCCGATAGGGCTGTGTGCACAGGAGGGTTAGAAAAGAAGTTAATGTAGCCGGAACCTCAGGCCCTTAGTGATTTTGCTGAGTTCTATGGTGGGAGATTTTCTTTACAAGATAGAAGAGCTGGTGGATCTGAGTGACTGTTGCTGGCATGTAAATCATGTCCGTAAGCTGCTAAAGCAAGCAATACAGGATGCAGATAAAGAAAAAACAGACACTGGGCTTTTCCAGGTCGCTTGAAATGAAGTGTGGCAAGATTTTTGTGGAGTTGGAGTCCCTGGTGGGGAAGCTGTCAGGAGGCCAAAGCCAGTAATTATGAGCCTTCTGGGGGATAAAAGAGTGAATGACAGAACTGTAAATGTGAGACAGAAGATGTTCCCAGGAGTTCCCAGGATCACCTCACCACAGGATGCTGAATAAATACAGTTCTTATCCAAGGATGGAGGCTGCTCACCAAGCCCTGGGCCCTTTGGCAGGCAGTTATGACCATTAGAAAGGCAGCATCCAATGAAGAACCCATGAAACCCAGGCAGCCAGAACCTGTGTAGCAAGCAGTAGTATATACAGCCCTGCTCCTGGTTGCCTCATACAAAACAGAATAGTGTGAGCCAGACTCATTGAGCCCTTCTGGTGTGAGGAGATGCAGTGAGACACTGCACCAACTCCCAAGGTGAGGAAATGGAATGACTATGGAGAACGGGCATGGAATATAGAAACCTAACAGGCCAGTGCCTCTCATCCGTGATACCAGAGCCAGAACTGACCTGTAGAAGAAACAGCGGATGCAAGGTGACAGAATAGTTTCATGCTGTCTTGGACTTCACTGACGTTATTTTCTAGCAACCCCTTTAGCGACTGAATCCCAAGGTCAATTGGCATTTGCTTGAAATGTTTGGCAGTGGTACATCCTGCCCACCGTTTGCAGAGAGGTGTAATTATATGACGGCAGCCTCGGAATGTTTTACAGGTTTAGAGAGTGTGTATTTGAGACTGCCATGAGCACGCCTGACGAAGCAGGCTGGGAAGGCCATGAGAGGGCCAGGAGAGCGCTGGTACTTGGGAGGGTCAGGTTGCCTAAGGTATAAGTGACGCCCAGGAAGATTGATAAAGATCTAACAACATCGAATGCCTTTAAGTTAAGACAATGGTTAAAGACTTTGAATGGGAAAAGGTATTCCTAGATGCTGTAGGGTTATTGAATGAAAACCTCAGTGTCCGAAATGGGCCTCCATCTTATGAAATGTTGGTCAGAGGTGTCCCAGGGGCCCCTTACACAAGACTGGCTATTGCCACTGTCTTGGGTCCATTCCAGCACTCGCCTTTGAGATGCTATTGCTGAGGACATCACACACTTTAGTTACAGGCTATGGAGGAATCAGATTGGAACTGAACTCAGAGCTCCTTCCATTCTCGGTGGAGTCTGCCGTGCCTGAGGTGCCATGTGGACTGCTGAAGGAGAATTGTCATCCACAGTCTTGTTTGGTTATGGAGCCTGCATGCTATATACTATGACAACCAGGTAAGATACACCCACGGGCACAATAGTGGCACAGCTCTTCTGAGTGCAACCAACTGCTTTCTGGTTGGATTTAAGGCCTAGTCTCCAGGAAAGGACACATAATTGATGTTATAAGACAAAAATAACTAGCAGAGAAATTACTGCTTCTGTTTCCTGAAATGGATGGGATGTGCCTGTCAAAACTGCCTTCTAAACATTTATGTTTACACCCCTAGGTTATTGCTCTTTTTGGTCTTGGCTAGGGAAGCTATTTTTGTAGAGTGAGTGGAAGTTACATTTATACTGTGGAAAGTATACATGGTTATTACTGCAGTATAATGGGTCAGTGATCAGCCTTAAGTGGGAAAAATAATCAGGCATTTATATCATCTTCTCCAAGGCTCAGACAACATGGCAGAAGAGAGAGTGGGAAGAATGAAGAGCTGGAGAAGAGGGTATACGGCTGTGGAGCTGTCTACTCTGGACATGACAGGGCTGCTTCTGTCTTGGAATCAGGTGGTCGTCTGCATGAGGCACTCACATGACTGGGCCCACTAACATCCCCATGGGAAGGTGGAAGACCTCACAAGGTCGCATGAGTGCAGTCTGAGGGACTCATGGGATGTCTCATGCACTCATCTTTCCTCGAGGATACGTAAGTGGATAATAATTGCTGGGAAGGAAGACTTTTCTCCCTTGCTGTCATCCATAGCTTGCCTGTGCTCCTGTAAGTAACCCAATTGCTGTTTAACTAGGGTGTTTCTTCTTTGTTCAGTCATCATTGCATTGTCTGCGGGTGAATAGGTTCACATTTCCCCAGGAAAAGTCATACAGACTATAACTATATATAGAAAGCCCTGCTCTCTCTCTCTCTCTCTCTCTCTCTCTCTCTCTCTCTCTCTCTTGTGTGTGTGTGTGTGTGTGTGTGTGTGTGTGTGTGTGTGTGTGTAGATATCTATCATGTCCATCACTAGCCTTAGGAATAAGGAGACATGCATTAATAATATATGTCTTTCCTCTCCTAGCTCCCACAATCAAATCAGAGAAATAGTCACAGAAAAGAAATCTCAGCACAAGAACAAAGAAAGACACTGTAGAGTGGCCCACGGGAAGATCCAGCTCACTTAGCTTGGGCCTGCTTGGAGGCTCCACAGAAGAGGATCCCTTAAGCCAGGCCTTGAAGGATTAGTCGGAGTTTGCCAGATGAATGTGGCGGGTAGGGGGCATTCCAGGCAAATGGCACTTGTTGAAAGCTTGGCACATTGTTTCTTGTTTGCTGAGCTGTAAAAAGTTACTGTGTAGGGCAACGATGTAGCAGAGTCTTGAGGCAGGGTCCTGCCTGAAAGGCCTTGAGGCCAAGCAATGTAAATGTTTACCAGGAGACTTTTCCCCTTAGTTTCCATGGAAGGAGGTGTCACTAAAATGGGCAGCTGGACACTAGAAGGAGGAGTCACGCCACAAAGAGGTAAGGACAATATAGAGAATAGGCTTTTACGCCTGAGAAAGTTCTCAGCCTTGGCTTTAACTTCAAAATTCAGCGGGAGTTTTACATTTTACTTTGATGAATAGTTACAGGAAACTAGTACTTACACACTGTCTCCTCATTTCAAGAAAGAGAAAACACTCCAGGAAGAGGCACACAATTGTTCCAAGCTTTCATTTGCCCTGGCACACTGCCATTAAGGGTGACAAACCCTTGAGCTGAAGGACTCCTCCAGAAAGTCTCCCCAGACCATACCTACACCAAATCTGCTTATGGCAGTGACTCTCAGCCTTCTTATGGCTGTGACATACAGTTCCTCCTGTTGGGTTGACCCCCCCACCATAAAATTATTTTTGTTACTACTTCGTAACTGTAATTCTGTTACTGTTATGAGTTGTAATGTAAAGAGCTGTGTTTTCTAATGGTTTTAGGTAATCCTTGTGAAAAAGTCATTCATCCCCATTGAAAACCTCTGACCTACTCTGTGTGTTTGTTTGCTTGAGGTTGGGTCTTGCTGTGGGAAACAAAAAATTTCGGGGGAGGGAGTCCAGCGGCAGGGTCCCATGGCAGTCTGGCAGCAGTCCCGGTGGGCTTCCCACACCGCCCACATTCAAGCAGACCCCATGGCTGCGTTGGGAAGGTTCCAGGGTTCCAAAGGCTGGGAACCTGGTGGCAAGACCAGGCGACACGTGGAGTCTGGTTTTCCAAAGCTTTTATTGTTCATGGCGTGGTGAGTGAGTGTAGATGGTGCAGGCACCCCCCTCTCCCCCAAAAGCCAGGCTCCCCTGGCTTTATAGGGAGGGAGAAAAGAGGAGAGGGAATAACTTAATTAGCCATGCTCCCCAGCCTTTAGATAACTCATTAATATTTAAATCTCTGGAGATGGAGACCTCTACCTGTGTCCTATGATGTGATTGATAGTGCAGGTTAAATGGAGTTACCTCGTCCAAGGCCCGACATCGACATCTTGTTATGTAACTGAGGCTGCTCTGAAACTCACTATGTAACTGAGGCTAGTCTCAAACTCGTGATTCTCCTGCCTCAACCTCCCATGAATTGGGATTGCTGGGATCATCAGCAGGACTGGCTTAGTCGGCCTATGTTAGCCTCCTTCCGAATTCTCTAGCTTGCCAGGAAATTGTCTGCTTTTCTTTGGCTCCCCAGTCCCTTACACTACGTTGTTCCTACACCATGAGACTTTGGAAATTGGACCTCAAAATTTTAATCTCTGAGGCTTTCACATCCGAAGATGGTAAACTGATGAGTTGTTAAAGGAGACACATACCTGAGACAGAATGTCTGAGTGAGCGAGCAGTCAGTGCCTGAAGCACCACAGCATGGTGCCTGACCTGCTTCCCCATGTGGAGAAGACACAGAGGTAGGTGAGGAGCCAGAGAAGGGCTTTAGTTAGGAAAGCTGTAGGGAAGATGGAGGACTGTGTAGACAGTATTTATTTTGGGGACATAGGATCTAGGAGTATGGCTACAATAATGAACTCTAGTGGCTTTTATAGGAGCCTTGTGAATCCTTAAGGCCTTCTGCCGCAACCTCTGTGAAGCCTTGTGCTCCCCACTTCCCCTGTGTACGTGTATCAGGGGAGCAGTCTGCAAAGATGGCTAGGACTGAAGAGCAAGAGATGTACGTCATCCACAAGAAACATTACTGTTTGAGGAACTCCAAAGCAAGAGTCTTTCTAGTATCAGCTTAGTTATTATCTTGGGCTTCCAAAACTTAACAGATGCGCCCCCCCATCCCTCCCTCCCCAGTGCTCCCCCCACTTCCCCAGCTCACCCAGTGACCAGGTCACAGGAAGTCAGAGTTCAGATGCACAGCCTGCAAAAGAACATGACCTGGGAAGGAGGGAAGGACGTATTGGCCCAGGTTTGAGGTTCAGGGCCAGAGGAACACTGCTGAGACAGGTAACGATGTTGGAAGGTTGTGAGGCCCACTGTGCACAGAAGCAAGTCTGCTTGATGACCTCATGGACTGTCTGGATAGAAAGCCACATTGAGAGTGGTGCGTGGTGGTACATGCCTCTAACCCTAGCACTTGGGAGGCAGAAACAAATGGATCTCTGTGAGTTTGAGGTCAGCCTGGACTATGGAGTGAGTTCCAAGACAGCCAGGGCTATCTTGAAACTCTGTCTCAAAACAAACAAACAAAAAGCAACAGAAGATGAAGGAGGAGGAAGAGGAGGAGGAAGAAGAAGAAGGGAAAGAAAGAAAGCCAGACTGAGTGTGTGTGTGTGTGTGTGTGTGTGTGTGTGTGTGTGTGTGTGTTGTGTGTGAGTTGGGGGTGTTGTTGATTGAATTAACTAAAGCCTATGCTGGGATTGGAGTCCTACCCCACATGAACACTCTTTCAGCTCCTCTACCAAATATGTTATCACAGCCTCTTCCAATCCAGTTGCCATCCTTTTCCTCTCTCACCTGCTCCTCCCTTTTCATTCCTGTTACCATGCTAAGTATGTATGCAGGAGCTGTGTCCTGACTTCCCCATGAAAGCAGTCTCTGCCCCAGCTTTCCTTATTTGAAATATTTTGGTTTTACTTTATGTTCTTTGGCCACAGTCAGTGTTAGAGTTTAAAATCTGTGTCAGATTGTTAAAAATCCACGAGCAGGGCTGGAGAGACGCTCAGTGCCCTCGCAGAGGACAGGCTGCCAGCACCCACATCAAGCAGCTCACAACCGTCTGAAACTCCAATTCCAGGAGATCAGACGCCCTCTTCTGGCCTCTCCAGGCACCTGCATGCATGCAGTGTCCATTAACTCACACAGGCGCTCACACATACACATATAATAAGTCTTTTTTAAAAACCCAGAGATATAAACTCTAGTACAGTTAAGGAAAGAAATGACTGGTTACATGACAGTGTGAAGCTTACAAATTCACAAAAAAGGCTACAGAAATAAGTTTGAAAGGACAGGATTGCCACAAGCCTAAGTGGGTTGATCAAGTCACCGCTAGGACGCTGGGTGTCGCTGCTGGAAGCCATTGGGTCCAGTGACCTTTGCTACTCTTCAGAAATGTTCTCTGTTTCTTGGCACAGGAGCTCCCAAATTCAAGTTCAGAGTCATAGTCATGACTTCTGCATCCTCTGTTCTGCATTCCTCTTCCTTGCTTGACTGAGCCCCAGAAAAGCAAATACCTGGTGTTTTCAGCGTCTGAAGATAGACAAGTTCTGCCTCCTATCAAAAATAATACAGTAAACCCACATCCAGAAGTGCATGCCTGTTATCTCGGATAGTCTTACAGTTAAGGGGGGAGAACGGGTTAAGTTCAAAGTTTAGGGCCACGGTAAGCAACACAACAAGACATTTTATCTGAAAAAATAAGTGAATCAAAAACAAACAAACAAGCCAAGTGTGGTGGTACACGCTTTTAATCCCAGCAATCAGGAGGTAAAGGCAAGAAGATCTCTGAGAACTCAAGGCCAGCCTAATCTTTAGAGCTAGTTCCAGGATAACCGGTGCAGGGATACACAGAGGAAAAAACATTGAAAAACCAATCAAACAACCAACCAACCAGCCAAACAAACCAACCCAAAAAACCTTAGGAGGTGTGTGACTGTGATCCCAGGACTCAGGAGGCTGAGACTGAGAGTTCCCAAGGCCATCCTGGGCTACATAGCAAGATTATATCTTTAAAAGAATATACAAATAAATGAATAATAAGGTGGGGGATTTCTAAAAGGAAGGGGTCCCGACTCAAGGCAGCTCACAATGTCTTTTAACTGTTTTAGTCCCAGTAAACAAATTGTGTCAATCTAAATGGAATCTGAAGTCATGACAACGGCATTATGTGCATCGTGTAGTGGTAACTGGGGCCTGGTGAAAAGTATTCGTAAATATTTTTATATTTTTTATAAAAAGTATTTTTTATGAAAAGTATTCGTTCCAGACACTACTGTCCTTAGGCATCTGTAAAAGAAGGTTAATATTCTTAAGCCAGGATTATGTGGCCCTCCAGCGAATGGAAACCTGTAAGAGACCCATCACAAGTCAGGGCATATCAAAAGTAGGTTCCCTAATGGCTAGTATGGGCATCTCCGCCGCTTTTCAGTCCATCCTCATTCCTGCCCCACCTGTTTTCACCCAGTCCTCTCCACCCCATACTCACTCTGCTCCAGGCTTGGGTGATTCTCCTGTTTGATCTTGTTTGATTTGATCAGGCAGATCAAAGAGGCCAAGAGGGAATCAGTCCTTTTCCTCTCCACTCTGCCCGTCTTTATGCCTCTACTGAGTATTCTGTGTCTGTCTACCTCTCCAGTCCTAAACTGGCACCCCAGCATGCAGCTTACATGGTCTCTTAGAAGATATATCTAGATAAACCCTAGATAACCCCATTGAGCTACAATGGCTTGGCCTGGCCAGGATCTCTACTTAGCTGAGTCATGTGGGCCTAAAAGCCAGAAGAGGGAGGAGACTGGAGTTGGATAACAGGTTTCCCTGCAGGTGTGGGAATGTACACTAGACACCCTGTGGGCACTACAGCAGAGTGTACAGGAGGTCAGCACTTCGGGGAAATAAAGATGCTCCAGGCAAAAACATACCATGTGCAACGCTCCTACCAAGGTGATCTTCTGGACCAAGGAAACAGAGGGGCCTGCTTTCAAGATGAAGGCAGACACCTGGGTGAAGTCCGGTGAGGACTGGTGAGGTCTGGGAAAGTTCCCAGTCTGAAGGTTTCCTGACCTGGCGACTGTGACACACACCCTCTTCTTGTTTTAGATCTTTTTTTTCCCCTCTCCCTTTCAGTGCATTTGCTCTGAACTGAGCTCCTCTTATCTGCCACAAATCTCCTTTGCCCTTGTCCAACCCAGTGTCATTTCCTCTGAAAGCTTTCTCCTGCCCCTGTTTTGCAACCTTAAACACACACACACACACACACACACACACACACACACACACACACACCTGGCAGCCTTTCTCCCTGGGGATTTCTGTGCTCTACCACATTCAGACAAATAGGTTTATGGAGCTTTATGTAACTGAATTTCAAACTCTCAAAGGACCTCCCCTTTCCTTGATCCATAACCAGGAGTCTTTTGCAAGGAGACTGCCCTTCATTCAAAGCGTATTTAAGGAGGGCACTGTTATGATCTCACCTGCGGGTGACTGGAGACATCCTGATTTATAGGGAATGAGCTTACACCTCACTGGATCCAAGGGTTTTGGAGATAAAAAGTTGATGCCGAAGGCTTTAAGGCAGATTTTTTAGGACTGGGGCCAGTGAGTGCTTGGAGCACTGAGCCACGCAGAGCTAAGATTCCACAGTGAACCCCACAATATATAAGGCCGGCCTGGCTGTCTCCTCTTCTTCTTTCTTCTCTTCTCTCTCCTTCTCCTTCCTTCTTTCCTTCCTTCCTTCCTTCCTTCCTTCCTTCCTTCCTTTCTCCCTCTTTTCCTTCGTTTTCCTTCTATTCCTTCTTCCTATTGGAAGGAATGTTTCTCTGTGTTGCCCAAGCTGACCTTGACTTCTGGGCTGAAAAGATCCTCTCACCTAAACATTATGGGTAGCAGGAACCCACAAATATGTGCCACCTCTCCTGGCTTCTTGGTGGCTCTTAAGAAGCTTGTGGTTTCTGAGTTTATTTCCTTGTTATCTTTAGGCAGAGGTGACTTGTCTTGGGGTAAGCAGGCTTAAACTAACCCTTCCCGAGTGTTTCCATAAGTGCTTGAGAGGTGAACAATTTTATGGACTCTAAAACACAGGAAGCAAGATTCTAAAATAAGGAACGTGTCTACAAAACATGACGCTAGCCAGTCAACCACTTTGTTAGCGTCTGTGATCCTGAAGCGTCATTATATTAGGAAACAACTCCAAGGTTGATTTTCTCCTCTCACTGTTAAAGACTTCATTTCATGTCCATTTCATTATGATTCATAACAATTGATGAGCAATCAATTAGCTCTAAATTCATTGGGGGTTCAGGAATTGCCAGTCAAATCATACAAACTCTGATCTCAGCTAGTGAGAATAGTTTATTGAATGCACACCTTAGTACTGAATGCAAAGGACCTCAAAAAGGACTCGGAAGCCTATTTGTACTAGTCTGGTCTCAGGGTAGGCTTTTTACAGGAAAAACCAGGCACCAGCTTCCAAAGTTTAAAGGGCAAGAAGGGGAGCAGTTGGCTTCCTCAGCAAAGTATTATCAGCTAGCCTTTAAGCTGATTGGGTGATGGATGGGCGATGAAGAAGGGAATTTCAGAACACTGAAATAACAGAGAATGAGCATTATAATAATAACTTTTTGTCTTATTAGTAGCATTCTTCGGTGTCAGCCACAAAAACCACAGTGAGCTCACAGATAGGTGAAGGAACGGCTGCCCAGTGGTCAGCTCTGACTCAAGATATTTTAGAAATAACAGTTCACTGTGACCGTTGACTTGAGAGGTCCCATGTGAAGCTCTGTGGTATTTCTTAAGATTAGCGAACATCATGCATAACGTTCATACAGAACAAAACAGGGTATGTGGCCAGCATGTCCTTGAGCCAAGCCACTTCTCTGTGTCAGTGACTGGCAGGCATGTTACAGCAACAATATGAAATAGCTGGCAGGCAGGGAACAAAATGGCTACAGCTATGCTGGGGTGGGTGTCAGAGCATAACAGACTCAGTGAGCTCTTTGTAGATGAATACATTTTTAAAATACATGTCCTTTCAAAAAATTAAGTCACTGAGCCTGGAAGTTCGGGCCAATTAGCCTAATTCCTTTAGAGCTCGAGGCAAGGAAATTGAACATTTAAGACTTGCCTGGGCTATAGAGATCAAGGCTAGCCTGGGCAAGTTAGTAAGACTTTGTCCTGAAATAAAAGATGAAAAGAGCCAGACGTGATGGTGCAGGCCTTTAATCTTGGCTCTCTGGAGATTGTGTTGGATGACAGTCTGGTCTACAAATTGCATTCCAGGCCAGCCAAGGCTACAGAGTGAGACTCTGTCTCAAAAAAAAATAAAATAAAATAAAATAAAAATAAACAAAGAGAGAAAGAAAGAAAGAAGCCAAACAAACAAAACCAAACAAAAGTAAAAAGTCCAGAGAGATGGGCTGGAGACATGGCTCAGCAGTTAAGAGCATTGATATTACTTCCAGAGGTCCCAAGTTCAATTCCCAGCAACCACAAGGTGGCTCACAACCATCTGTAATGGGATCTGATGCCCTCTTCTGGTGTGTCTGAAGACTGTGACAGTATACTCATATGAATAAAATAAATAAATCTTTATTTAAAAAAAGCTCAGGGAGATAGCTTGGCAGCAGAGTATATGTTTAAGATGTGTGAGGCTCTGTGTACCATAGAAGATGTATTAACAGTAAAAATGTTATATTCAGCTAGGATATGAGTATTTTAATACACACAGACTCAAGAGGTTCTGTTGAATGGTAGTTAGAATATGAATCCAGAAAGGAGGCCAGCTACCATCTAGCTCTGCCTTAGCCACTTAGGGACCATATGAATGAGATGTAATGATTATGTAATGATTCCCTAATTCATAGAAAAGATGATGATAGGTCCTATGGTCTGAATGTTTATATCCCTCCAGAGTCCACGTGTTGAGATCTAATCTCCATTGCAATAGTATCAGGAGGTGGGATCTCATGAGGCTATTAAGTGAAGGCGTTGTGAACGAGGTCAGGGTCTTTGTAAAACTCCCTTCTGCCATTTGAGTCCTCAGCTAGACAGTGCCATCTGTTGGCTCTCAGGAGACACTGACTCTGTGGGCTTTCCAGCCTCCAGATTGATGACCAACTCATTTCTATCGTTTATAAATTATTTGGTAAACAGCATTTTGTTAGAGCATTTCAAGAGGGCTGGGGATTGAATGATTTAATATTTATAAAGTGGCAGAACAAATTCCTAAAAAGAAGTAACACTACTTAGGGACATATTTAAATAGACTATAGGTAGGTAGACAGGTGGATGTAGGAGAGCTTTGTGATCCATGAGCATTTAAGTTTTCAGAAAGGTTCTGCCCATTTAACCTGTGAGCCTAGGAGAAAAGGATGTGACTCCTTAGCCATAGCTATGGAAGAATCAGGGCACTTGTCCCTCAAACCCCAAGCAGAAAGAAAACACAGGCACAGTCTGAGCTTACTTCCTTCTTGGGCTACTCTATCTTCTGTTTTATTTGGAGGTTTGGTTTCCCCTGGAAACCGGATCTTACATATCCCAGGTTAGGATTCTCTGAAAGGATCAAAATTGGCCCAGGACACATCAAAACCAAGTTCTCAGTACAAAGGAAATTTATTTGCCCCAAAGGGACAAAGAGCAGGCAACAAGAGACAAACAGGAGACAGAAGATGGGAGAAAAAAGGGGCAAAGGAGAGAGGAAAAGGATATTTGCCAGTGAAGGACAAACGACTGCTTCTGGATAGAGAGAAGATAGATGTGACCCACGAGCAAATAGCAGTTTATAAAGAAGGAGGGGGAACCCGTCCCCCAACCCCTCACCCTCTCTACCCCCACTCTCCACCCCCTGTTAGAATCAGTTGGTTTGCCGGGCAGTGGTGGTGCACGCCTTTAATCCCAGCACTTGGGAGGCAGAGGCAGGCGGATTTCTGAGTTTGAGGCCAGCCTGGTCTACAGAGTGTCTCCAGGACAGCCAGAGAAACCCTGTCTCGAAAAACAAAAACAAAAACAAAAACAACAAAAACAAAAGAATAAGTTGGTTTTGATTGAGCATGTTAATTAGCTGAGCCATTTGATTGCTGGACTTCAGTACTTTGATAGCTGGACCTCTGTAGTCAGCCTCAGGGGACGAAGTGGACAAATAAGGGACTAGACCTTGCTGGCCAGCATTGGGAATATAATCTAACAGTTTATAGCAAGGCTTGCCAGAACCATGTTCACCTTGCTTGCGCCGACTAGGACCCTTCCTTCTCCAATTCACTATGTAGCTGAGCATGGCCTTGAACTTCTGATTCTCCTGACTCTGCCTCTGAAGGCTGAAATTACAGCCTTGCACCACCATACCCAGCTTTATGTAGTTCTAGGAATCAAACCCAGATTTTCCTAAGTGCTAGGCAACTGATCTACATGCTCAGCGCAGGAAGGTGTATTTCTTTTTCTTTTTCTTTTCTTTTCTTTCTTTCTTTCTCTCTTTTCTTTCCTTTTCTTTTCTTTTTCCGAGACAGGGTTTCTCTGTGTAGCCCTGGCTGTCCTGGAACTCACTCTGTAGACCAGGCTGGCCTCGAACTCAGAAATCCGCCTGCCTCTGCCTCCCAAGTGCTGGGATTAAAGGCATGCGCCACCACTGCCCAGCCCGAAAATTTCTAGTAATAAAGAATAAAACTAAATAAAATTGTCCTATTAGGAAATTTGTTAAATCAATAGACGTAATTTCCTTAAAAAGAAAATTTTTCTAAAGAAGAAATTACCAAGTCTATTGAATTTAAATAAAAAATAAGCAAGATACTCCACATACCTTCTATTCATCAACAATTTCTAGAAATTCTAGCAAGTATAAAAATGTACATATAGTCTAAATGCCTAGAAAATAAAAAATATATATATAAAATATAAACTTCTATTATTATGATATATAAACACACACATATATACATATATATATATACTTAGTATAAAATAGTAGAATTAATAAAATTTTGCAAAATGGTTGGGTACAAGCCCTGTAGGCATACAATAGTATCTTTAATTCCCTATGCTAACAACAGGACAACTAACTTTCTTAGAACCTTCCTAACTACAGAACTACCTAAAGGTAGGTTAAAAACTAAGAAAGAAAAACATCTTTTAAGTTAACAACTCAGCTATAAAGAAATCAGTGGGATATTTTTAGGTCTAAAGCATGAATCACAAGACACAAAGGCTGCAGGCATATGAACCCACGAACACAGTGGAGTCCAGGGCATTCCCAAGTGGCTTATGAAAGACAAGACGGAGGCGGGATTATGACAGTAGGCTCAAAAATGACCACAGAATGGACAAAAGAAACCTGGTTTGCCTTATCCTCACCCCTGGGCAGAGAAAGACAAAATATCTCATAAAAATTCAGAACTAATGCCAAGTATGGAGCCACATGCTTTAACCCCAGCGCTTTGGAAGGAGAGGTGGATCTCGGTGAATTTGAAGCCAGCCTGGTTCACATACAGTTCCAGGCCAGCCAGAGTTACAGAGAGAAACTCTATCTCAAAAATCCACCAGCAGCAGCAGCAACAACAACTACTACGTAACTGGAAATGCCTGCTCCAAATCAGATCAGGGCTCACACATTTGACACATCTGAGGTCCAAGATACCCATGGCTGAGCTTCTACAGTAAAGTACGGCCAGACTGGACAGGATCTAGACACTGACCGAAGCAGACGTGAGCCTCTCTGGAGGAAGATATCCTCAAAGCATTCCTGACAATTTTTAAAGAGACAGATTTCTAGAACCAAGAGCTTACAGCTCAGAAAAACACAACATTCTCACTGTGTCTCTGTCTCTGTCTCTGTCTCTCTCTCTCATACACACACACACACACACACACACACACACACACACAATCACAACACAAGACTGGGCATCACAAATGAGCCTTCCGGGATAAGAAACGGCAGAATTAGACTCACATGGAATTTAGTCACTTGAATTTTAGAGGGAATAAAAAGAAACAGGATGAGCAAGCAAAAGGTGAACAGGCTTGCTCACCTTTTGTCTACTAGTGGTAGACTAGTGGGGCCACTGCCAGTGGTACCTGAGGATAGGGCTGTGAGCATGACGTGGTGGATCACCTCTGCTTAGAGGAGTGGGGCCTCCTCTGGATGATCAAGAGTATGACTCATAGTTTACCATGCTGAAATTCATAAAAGGCACAGTCTGGGCATTACAAAGTTGGGAGAACCAGCTTCCAACTCCAGGCAAGGAAGCCAGTGTAAGTCTTAAATAGCAAAAATCAGACTATATGTAACTTAATTCTTTTTTGTCCTCCCCTCCTTTTTTTTCTGAGATGGGGGTCTCTTCATTGACATAGTCCTGGCTGTCCTGGAGCTCATAATATAGACTACACTGGCCTCTGATTTACAGAGATCCTTTTGTCTCTGTCTCCCGAGAGCTGGGATTAAAGGAGTGTACCACCATGCCTAGCCTTCCCTCTGACTTTGGTAAGAGTGACAGACATGATCTGACCTTTAAGGAAGAGACATGCCTCAGTGGTTTAGAGCCCTTGCTGCTCTTGCAGAGGACCCAGATTTGATTCCCAGAATCCACATGAAGGCTCAAACAACCATCCCAACTCCAGTTCCAGGGATCTCTGACCTCCACAGTCACCAGGCATGTACACGACACACACACATACAGGCAAAATGTTCATGTGCATAAAATTAAATAATTGTTTAAGAAAAGAAAGATCATGTTGTTGTGGTGGTGGCAGAGGACAGAGAAGGCAAAAGGGACAGATTCCAATCTCCTATTGAGAATTCTATTAAGACCTCAGTATGGCCTCCATTAGCCCTGAGGCAGAACTGGGAAAGTTCCTGAGATTAACATAGGTAGCCAAAGGGCAGAGAGATGACTTCTGTTCTCATGGCCCCACTGATGTCAGCAGAGCCCCAAGATGAGCAAACTCTCCAGCTTTCCTGATCTTTGTTGATACAAAGAAACAATGGGGTTTAGGGGGGGGTTGGTTTGTTTTTTTTTTTGCAACAGACACAGTTACAATTTTTCTACCAAGGTCAAAAGCTGCTTAGTTTCTAAGTGTTCTATATGACTTTCTGGATCATAATCTTTCCATTCCTAGTTCCAGTTCTCTGTGCTTAGGGTATGCTCAGGGTATGTGTGCGCTCATTAGACTTGGGTGATTGTAATGGTTATAGATATCCCCTAGTGTTCTGAAGAGAGAGTGGATCTATCCATTTTCTTTTGCCTTAAAAGGTATCTGAGCCTGGGAACTTTACAAAGTCAAGAGTTCTACTTAGCTCATGGCTTTAGAGGCTTAAGGGCAAAGGGGTGCTACCGGCTGAGTTTTCCTGAAGGATCCGAGACAGATGAGATCACGGTGGTGTGATCTCGTGCAAGAGCAGTCACGTGTTGATACAGGAAGCCAGAGAGATACAAAGGTCTTTTCTAACGCCCACTCTTGTAGGAACCAACTCATTGTCCCACAACAGCAATAACCTTTTGCGAATCCAGCGCTTTCAATGGCCTAGCTGCCATCTACTTGGCATTGCCTCTTAAATGTCATCCCACCTCAGGAACCAAGCCCCCAATGCCTGAGCCCTTAGGGAACACAATTTGAGACGCAGTCAAAGCATAGCAAATGGCTATGTTGCCACTGTCAGTGCAAATCACCCGGTAGAAAACTGAAGATGCAGTGGGGGGGGGGGCGGTGCAGCAAAGCTTGCTGTGTTTTGTTTAATGGCTTTCCTCTCTTATTCAGCAACTAGTCCATCAAATGGCGGTAGATTGTTCCTGTCCACCCCCGTGAAGTAATCATGCACTCTGTGAATAATACACAATTGAATTGCTTTTTAACTTATAAAACATGACCAGTTATGACTCATTCCGACATTTTAAAGTGTAAGAATTCCGGTGGGACAGGAGCGAGTGACTTGTCTTCCTTTCTACTGAAATGATTCATACATTTCCTTCAGATTCTATTAACCCATGTTATTCCTTTCCCCAGAACCTATATGGACATTAAGTATAAGATAGGAATGTACTCTCATTATAGGCGAGAAGTAGGAGGCACAAGGCCCAATGCACAGTGCCTACCATGAAGCTGGCTGTGATGGTTTGCTTATGCTCAGCCCAGGGAGTGGCACTATTAGAGGGTGTGGCCCTGTTGGAGTAAATATGGCCCTGTTGGAGTAGGTATGTCACTGTGGGTGTGGACTTTAAGACCCTCATCCTAGCTGCCTGGAAGCCAGTCTTCTCAGATGAAGACGTAGAACTCTCAGCTCTGCCTGCACCATGCCTGCCTGGATGCTGCCATGTTTCCTCCTTGATGGTAATGGACAGAACCTCTGAACCTGTAAGCCAGCCCCAATTAAATGTTGTCCTTTATAAGACTTGCATTAGTCATGGTGTCTGTTCACAGCAGTAAAGCCCTGACTAAGACAGAAGTTGGTACCAGGAATCAACAAGGTATTGCTTTGATAGGTCTGGCCATGCTTTTGTTTGGAAAAATGGATTTGGGGACTTAGGATTTGGAAAGCAGTGGAATGCTTTTAATGGGACTTAATGTGCCCTCCTAGTAGAAATATGTAAGACCTTGTCACCGAGGGTGATTTAAATTGTAAGGACCTGGCCCAAGAGGTTTTATTGGAGAATTTCCATACGTGGTCTAGAGACTGTTTTGTGATATTTTGATGCAGAATATGGCTACTTTTTGCCCTGGTCTCTTGAGTCTGCCCGAGGCTAAGGTGAAGAGACTCAGATTAATTGTATTGACAAAGTCTCAAACATGCCCTTCATAGACTTTATTCTCTAGCTAAGTCTCATGAAGAGCATTCTAAACAGGCATAGCAAGCTGAGAAAGGAAAAATATAAATTATATGGTTCAAGTATTAAAATGGCACCAGGAAGTGAAATGAAGCTGAATCCTGTGTTCTCAGATATTAAATTGAATTAAGGGAATAGTGACCTTGGGGCAAGATCCCACCCAGCTACATTTAGGTCCAGGCATATCTCTGAGTTCAAGGCCAGCCTAGAACAGAGCAAGTTCTAGGTGAAGAAAAACTTAAATCCAGGCTTGGTGGCCCACAACTTTAATCCCAGTGCTTAGGAGACAGGCATGCAGATCTCTGAGTTCAAAGTCAGTCTACAGGGCAAGAACCAGGACAGACACGCTTAGGCAGTGAAGGAGCTGGAAAACAGAAAGTTGGTGATGATGTAATAGAACAAGGGGCCATGTTCCAGCTCCAGCAAGCAGAACTCGGCAGCTTTGGCCACATGGCTCTGGCTTTAGAGTCCAGAATAGAAGGAACTATGAGGACAATTGATGCTGGTTAGCTGAAGCTAAGAAATTAGTGGTGATTAACAAGAGACCAGCATCACTGAAGTGAAGTCTTTTGGGAAGTGTTTTTTGAGAGCACAAAGAAGCTGTGTTCCAGAGATAGCCAAGGTTGTACCTCGTACTGTAGCTGTATTTGGTAATGTGTAGGAGTCACCCAGGTGGTACTGGTTTTGAAGGCATGAAGGGGTCATGAAGAGCAGCTGAGGCTTGTCACTGTGAGAGGCCATGGAAGGTCATTGGTGAAGATGCAGCCTCATTTGCAGTTGATGGTCCAGGACTGAAGGGGTCATGCAAAGGAGCTGAGGCTTCACACCATGAAGAGAGCCTATGAGAGGCTATTGGTGAAACCTAGTTGCAGCAGAAGACCCCAGCATATTGGAGATACCAATACCATGGGATGACCACCAAGAACAGCAGCAGCAGTGGAGTGGATCAACCTGAGCTTAGAGGGCAGAGCTGGAGAAGTGATCCCAGCCCTCTGGAGGAGCCCAGAAGATCATGTGTGGATCCCAGACATTGAAACAAGAAAGTGTAACATTGAAATTGCCTTGGAGACCTCAAGATGTTCTAGATGCCTGAGCCATGCTGCTAACAGGGACTGGAACCAGCCCAGGAGAAAGAAGTTTGTTGCAGTCAACAAAGATGAAAAAGGAGTTGGAGATCTGAAGACCACCTTGACATTAGACATGGAGATGCAGAGTTTGTTTGCAGCTGATTTCCTGTCTTGCTTTGAGGATTACAGTTAAGTGATTGGATGAATCTCAGAAGAGACTTTGGTCTTTGGACTTTGAACATTGTTGAGACTGTTTTAGACTATGGGGTCTTTTGAAGTTAGACTAAATGAATTTTGCTTTATAGTATGTTTAGGTGCCCCCCCCCCCCCAGACTCATATGTTTGAACAAGCCTATGGTGGCCAGAGAGTGGAATGTGATGGCTTGTTTATGCGTGGCCCCGGGAGTGGTACTATTTGGAGGTGTGGCCCTGTTGGAGTAGATATGGCCTTGTTGGAATAGGTGTGTCACTGTGGGTGTGGGCTTTAAGACCCTCATCCTAGATGCCTGGAAGCCAGTCTTCTGCTAGCAGCCTTCACTGGCCATGAATCCATTAGACAACTAAGTTCTCAGATGGCTGCCTTTCCTATGGGAAAGGGATTAAACCCAGGGCCTCCTGCTTGCTAGAGAGTATCTGCCGCTGTTTTTTGACCTTTCTCTTTTCATCACAAAAGAAAATTTCAGCCTAGAGAGATGACTAGAGTTAAGAACACCTGTTGTTCTTCCCAAGGACCCAAGTTTGGTTATCACCACACATGTCTGGCATCTCACAACCATATGTAACTTCACTTCCTAGGGATCCAGAGTCCTCTCCTGGGCTCCATGGGTTCTTTCTCTTGGCCTCTAACTCTTTAGCTCTGCTTGGTCTCAAACTAACTCTGGCAATCTGTTCTAATCTTCTGGCTCCTTCTCATTTTCTGTCATGTTCTGTTTTCACCTGAATCTAGTTAGTTATCTCTCTTCAACCTGTCTCTGTACAACTGTCCCAGTAAAACTGCCTCTCCCTCCCCACCTACCTCTGCACTGCCCCTCAAGCAGCTTCCCTTTCCTCTCTCTTCTTGTGAGAGTTGGGCATATCCTGTTCTGTCAAATCTTTATCTGATTCGTCACGTTGTCTGCCACTCAATTAGACATCACTTTCAAACATGGCTGCTTTCTTCTCCAAACTGCCTTTACCTTCATTGTTTGGGATTAAAGGTGTGTGCTAAGGTTGAGCCACACCACAACAAACAATACAATCTTGGGGTTCACAGTGTGATCAAATACCCGGTAACACACAAACACACACACCATACACACTCCCACCACACACACCATACATATACACATACTATACCATACACATACCAAACACAACACTCACACACACACACACACACACACACACACACACACACTACTTCTCTTTCACAGAACCTTCAGGCGACATATTTTCAAGTGTCGCTGGCCAGCACATGGTTACTCCTAAAATAATCATGAATAAAGGAGAAAGCAGGCATGTCCTAGTGGACTTCAACCAATCCGATTCTAGCCCTCAGAAGCAAAGAGGGGAGGGGCTCCCCTGGACTTGCTGCAGCTCCAGACCTGCTTACCCCAATCAAAGGAACAGGAAGTGACCATCAAGAGTATTTGTCACGGAGACAGAGAATGGCAGTCTGTAGTGGGGAAGAGGAAGAAAGGAGAGCACAGCAGAGGGTCGTCTGGGATCCAGCTCTCCCTTCTAACCTCTCCGACTTAACCCTTTATCTGTCCCATGGTTGGTTTCCAAGGCTGCTTTAACCAAGTACCACCACTAGGTGGCTTAAGAAAACACAGACAACCTCTTAATAGACTCTAGAAGTTGGTAGCCATGATCTGGGCAGAGCCACACTTTTTCAGGTACCTGCAGGGGAGAATTCTTTGCTTCTCCCAGCTTCCTGCTGGGCTTCCAGTTACAGCACTTGAGGCTGAGGCTGAAGCTCAGCGATAGAGAACTTTCCAGCACTGGGCCAATTGCAGCTCCACAAGACCTGCCTTTGCATAGCCCCTACCCCATGTGCATCTGTGTCTGTCTTTGCTTCTTAGAAGGACATTAGTCGTATTGGACCAAGGTCCAGCTTACTGCAACATGAGCTAATTTATCATATCATCAAGTAATGTCATATTCTGAGATTAGGGAGTGTTAAAACTTCAATAAATGTCTTGGAGGTTACAATTTAATGCTTAACAGACCCCTGTGCAATGAGTGGCTTCTTGTATTAGATAAGACCAGAGGTTTTCTCTAGTTTGTATTTCGAGAGTCCTAATGTAAGGCATTTTATTTTATCTTATTTTATTTTATCTTATTTTATTTGGCAGGGTCTTGCTACAAAGCCAGGCTGGACCTAAACTCACATTCTTCTTGTTTCATCCTCCCAAGTGCTAGGGCCACACACACGTTCACAGTACTGGTCTCACCCGGACTCTAATCCAGGGGCACACTGTAGCACACCACCCACCTCACGGTCTGATCCCCACTTGCTTGCCTCTAGAAGCAATTGAGAAACAGAGATCGATTTATCTCCTGAAAAGTAGGTAAAGTGGGGAGGATTTTTCAGAAGAGAAGCAGGTCTTAGGTAACTGTGAAGGTTTCTTTGCATAATTAGAAAGCATGCTGGGCAGTAGTGGCGCACGCCTTTAATCCCAGCACTTGGGAGGCAGAAGCAGGTGGATTTCTGAGTTCGAGGCCAGCCTGGTCTACAGTTCCACGACAGCCAGGGCTACACAGAGAAACCCTGTCTCGAAAAACCAAAAAAAAAAAAAAAAAAAAAAAAAAAAAAAAAAGAAAGCTGGCCTGAGACATTTCCTAAAATTGAGAATTTAAGGAGTTTTTTTGGGGTGTGGGGTTGTTTTGTTTTGGGCTTTTCTGTGTGTTTTGTTGTTGTTTGGTTTGGTTTGGTTTTGGTTTTGTGAAAATGCAGCCTTTTAAAGACACCCTCTTTTGTTCAGCCTGCGAGCTCCCGGGTGTGTCGGTGGTGTGTCAGCTCTTTGGGTTGTTTGTGCTTCCTTCTAGTTCCTGTCCCATTTTCTAGATATTGACGGTTATCACACGGAAGAACTTGTCATGAATTAGATAGATTGCCGCACACTCTAATCTATCCCAACTACGCCCTAACTTTTCTGGAATTTTGAGCTGGAACAGCCTCCCTTTAGGTGCCTGGGCCCTGCTGCACTCCAGCCCACATCCTAACCAGGGTATAGTTGTTGGATTCTGTCTTTGTTGTGGGTGTAATGATTAGAGTGTGAACTTGGGGAGCTTGAATGATTTGGTAAACGTTCTCAATGTTTTCCAGCACCATTTAACTGTTGTCTTTGTTCATCGTCATCTTGGTGTGTGTGTGTGTGTGTGTGTGTGTGTGTGTGTGTGTGTGTGTGTG
>JANHMN010000002.1:49920797-49933297 GCA_030674055.1 Rhabdomys pumilio
TGTGTGTGTGTGTGTGTGTGTGTGTGTGTGTGTGTGTGTGTGTGTGTATGTGTGTGTGTGTGTGTAGGGGGTACATGTGTATAAGCATGTTTACATTGTATAGGCACATTTGTGTGTGAATGTGTATAGAGGCTGGAGGCTGCTGTTGGGAGTCTTCCTCAATGGCTCTTCACCTCAGTTATTGAGTCAGGGTCTCTCAACTGAACCAGAAATCACCAATATAGCCACTCTAGTGTGATGATTAGCTTTAACTGTCAATCATATAACCTAAAATCATCTTGGAAAAGAGTCTCAATGAAGGAATGCCTACATTGGATTGGCTTTGTGGGCATGTTTATAGCAGATTATCTCAAGTTAAGTTAATTGATATAGGAACACTTAGCCCACTGTGGGCGGCCCCATTCCCTAGGCAGGAGGTCTTGAACTGTGTAAGAAGAGAGAAATTGAGCTGAGCGCTAGCGAACATGGAACTAGGCATGCTTATGTTCTTTTTGCCTTGCCTTTCTTTTCCTTTTTTTTTTACCACATTTTTTTTTTTTTTTTTTGCTGCTCCCGACTGTGGTGTGACTAGCTGTTTCACACCATCCAAGGCCACTTCTCTGCCAGAATGAACTATAACTGAAATGATGAGTGGAATAAACTCTTCCTTATGTTGCTTTTTGTCAGGAGATTTTTAAAAAAAAGAGTATTTTAAACTGTGCGTGCATGTGTGTGTGTGTGTGTGTGTGTGTGTGTATGTGTGTGTGTGTGTGTGTGTGTGTGTGTGTGTGGTACATGTGTGCACAGATATGTGCAGGTGCCTGCAGAGGCTAGAAGAGAATGTTGGATCTCCTAGGACTTGATGTACAGACAGTTGTGAGCCACCATGTTGGTGCTCGTAAATGAACAGAGGTCCTCTGTAAGAGCAACTAAAAATGATTAATGCTGGTTTTTTATGTATTTGTTTGTTTGTTTTTCGAGACTGGGTTTCTCTGTGTTGCCCTGGCTGTCCTGGAACTCACTCTGTAGAACCAAGTTGACCTTGACCTCACAGAAATCTGCCTGCCACTGCCTCCCTGTGCTGGGATTAAAGGCGTGTGCAGCCACCGCAACAGAAAGGAAACTGGGAGGTCTAGCCAGCCAGCCAGCCAGCCCATCTTTGCTTTCTTAGTGCTAGACTTATAGACAGGCCTCTGTGCTCTTCCAGCATTGTCATAAGTTCTAGAGATCTGAACTCTGGTTATCATATGTATGCAACAATGTTTTATCCCCTGAGCCATCTCCCCAACCGTGTGTGTGTGTGTGTGTGTGTGTGTGTGTGTGTGTGTGTGTGTCTGTGTGTGTTCACCTGGCTACCAGACAAAGGAGGTACTAGATCCCCTAGAACTGTACTTACATGGTTGTGAGCTGCCTGGTGTGGGTGCTGAGAATTGAATCCAGGGCCTCCATAAGAGAACAGAAAGTGAGCCGGGCAGTGGTGGCGCATGCCTTTAATCCCAGCACTTGGGAGGCAGAGGCAGGCGGATTTCTGAGTTCAAGGCCAGCCTGGTCTACAGAGTGAGTTCCAGGACAACCAGGGCTATACAGAGAAACCCTGTCTCAAAAAAAAAAAAAAAAAAACAACAACAACAACAAAAACAAAAACAAAAACAAAAAACAAAAAAAGAGAGAGAGCAGAAAGTGGGCTTGAGAGATGGCTCAGAGGTTAAGAGTACTGATTGCTCTTCCAGAGGTCCTGAGTTCAATTCCCAGCAACCACATGGTGGCTCACAATCTATAGTAAGGTCTGGCACCCCAAAAAAGAGAGCAGAAAGCACTCTTAACCAATGAGCCATGTCTTCAGTTCTTTGTTTTTCAATATATAATAAACATATATATAAATATAATATAGTTATATATATATATATATACATATATATATATATATATATATAGCCAGAGGATGCCAGAGGAGATGCCAGATCCCTTAATATACATATTAAAATATATATTTGTTTTCCAGCACCATTTAACTGTTGTTCATCTTCATCTTGGGGTGTGTGTGTGTGTGTGTGTGTGTGCACAGGGGGTATATATGCATGTTTACATGTATAGGCACATACATACATACACAGAGACACACAGATAAAAAATATAAATGTATGAATGTGCATAGAAGTTGGAGGCTGATATATATATATATATGTTTGAGGCCAGCCTGGTCTACACAGTAAGTTCTAGGACAGCCAGAGCTGCATAGAGAAACCTTGTCTCAAAATCTATTTATTTAGGCAGAAAATATGAGCATTTCAGGAGTCGCTACATGAAAAGCTTGTAATATATTGTATTTGGAATAGTAAATGAGACCTCTGTGTCCCCAGCATCAATGAGATGTGTCACAATGTCCCTGTCCTACCATCAGTAACAGCTGTCCATAGTCATAACCCTATATTGGGCATAAGTATGAGCATAAACCAAGACACCTAAGCTAAGAAGGCTTCTGAATAGATTGTCAGAGAGCTCCTAAGAGAAGAAACTCCTTGCAAGCCCCAGAGCTCTAGAAGGCCACCCTCTAGAAGGCCATGAAGGGAAGAAGAGAGAAAATCAGAAGTCTGACATTTCATAACAACCAGAGCTTCAGTAAGGCAGCTCATAAAGTGAACTGAATGAATAGAAGCCCAGAGATGAGATAACCATTTCTCCAGAGCAGGGCCAGCTTCAGTTCCCAGCAGCCGATGTTCTTGATGAGGGCCTTACTGGCCCCACCTCTGATTCCATCCTTTCTTGTAGAGCTGTGAAGAGTCTGCAGGCCATGGGATGTGCTCACTCCAAGCCTCTCCTGTTCTAAGCAGCCTGTGGGTGCCTGTCAGCCTGGATCATCTACTCCACACAATCTCAAACGTGTTTCAGAGCCGGTGTTCTTCTCGTCTGTACAGTAGACTAGGCTGCTGGGATGGGTTACACTATGTATTGTATGGAATAATACGATCTGATCCTGGCAACACTTACAAGCATTCTCATAAAGAACTAGTGTGCTGTCACATCAAGCTCTCTGAGATTTCTGCTGAGAGTGTCAGGCTTTCAAACTACTTCGAAAACGGAGAGCTAATAACACCAGGATTTATTTTAAAATCTGTTTTCGTCTAAATGTTACACAAAAGTTAAGAGGTCTTCTTCAAGACCAATAAAACACCTTCAAAGTATTTAACAATCAAAGCTCAGAGTCCCAAAATGTTAAAAAAAAAATAAAAAAAAGAAAAAGTCAGAAAGAATAGCCAATATGTTGGCCCTTGCTCTCCAAAAGCAGCCAAGACCCAGGAAATGACAGGATCCCTCTAAAAAGACTCTTTGTCTTTACTAAACCACACCTGCCCTTTGTCAGAGAGGCCACAGAGATCCTAGATGTTAAACCCCAGCCAGTATGTACCCTGCAGAGAAAGTCACTAGAAGTAGATAACTGTCTGTTGTCAGGTGGAGACGGAATTCTGCCTAAGCAGGAACAGACCAAGAGGAACAGGCAGGCCGCATAAGCAAAGGCTCTGCTCTTCACACCACCCTCCACATTTAAGCCAGTTCTCTCTCCCTTTTTCCCAAGCGAAGGAGCAGGGGAGGCCCTAGCTTCATCAGTTCAGGTTGGTTTGGTGTTTGGATTCAGTAGGATAGAACTACATATGGCCACACTGAGGGATGGTTCTACTCTACAAGAGAAGATACATGTTCCCAATGGGTTCAATACAGTAAGTCACTCACTTTTGTGGTGTGTGTAAGACAAGTGGCCTGAGGTAAGAATATATATCAGCCTTTGGGTACAGTGATCAAGACACTCATAATTCTTGAAAATTTAAGGACCGGAAGTAAAGCAACGGGGAGAAGAAACAACAGACTGTGTTTCTGGTCCTTTCCTGTCCACTTTCCCCTCCCAGATGTTAAAAATAAGGACGTTTGTGTTGGCAGATCGCAGAGAAAAGGGAGCAGTCTAGCAGCATTGGAGGACAGGGGAGGTACAATCAGTACAGATTTTACAGAAAACCAAAACTTAAAAATAGAACCACATGTGACCTTGTAATCTCATACCGTGTTTACATCCAAAGGATCAGTAGTTAAGGGCACTTGCTACTTGTCCAGGGAACAAGAGTTCAGTGTCCAGCATTCATGTCAAGAGGCTGACAATTGCCTGTAACTCCAGTTCCAGGGGACTCAGCGTCCTTTTCTGGAGCCACAGGAACCTACACACGTTTAGCAAGACACATACACAGTCTGCACACACGCGCACACGCACGCACACACACACACACACACATACACACACACACACACAGAGACACACACACACGCACACACGCACACACAGAGACACACACACGCACACACATGCACACACACGCACATACACACACACGCATACACACACACATACACACACACACACATGCACACACACATACACACACACACACATTCACAGAGACACATACACAGTCTGCACACACGCGCACACACACACACGCACACACACAGAGACACACATGCACACACACAGACACACACACGTACATACACACACACATATACAGAGACACACACACGCACACACACACACACACACACATACACAGAGACACACAGAGAAAGACACATACAAACACACATTTAAAAATGAAGTACCATTATTTTGAGAACTTGGATGAAACTTGTGTTAAGAGAAATAAGCCAGTACCACGTGACCTGACTCATACCTGCTACCTGGGATTTGAAAACATTAATCTCATAGAAGCTGAACTAGTTTCTTTTTGTTTAAAACAAGGTGCTTTAGAACACAACTCAAAAAGTGTTAAAAATTATTTAAGCCTTAATCTGTTAAAGCCTTATTCTGTAAAGTTTGAATGATCTGAACTGAATATGCTTTGCTTTCTTTTTTTTTTCCTTTCTTTTCCACACCATGTACTGTACCAGGAAAGGAAAGACATTACCCAGTCTGGGTTAAATGCGTGTCTGGCCACTAAATCAAGATCCTTTGTTAAAATATCTTCCATGGCATCTTTTCTGGGAGTCTCTCTCATCCATTTTAGGCATCTCACTTGGCTTCTCTATTGTGTCCCTCACCCCAGGCTATTCTGGGGTTGTGTCTCCTGTGGTAGGCCTGTGTGCAGCAACTGTAGATGGATGGCTTCTCATTATCAGCCGGTAGTACTGTCATCAATACCCCACGGGGCCACTGAGTGATGGATAAGGACAGCAGTGAGGACGGTAAGGACTCATGTTGGGAATGGCTGCTGGCGGCTGTGTCACTCAAATGGGTTATGTAGTCACATTACATCACCTCCTAAGCCGCAGAGTCTCTATATGTAGCACTTGATGTTAGCAGTGCCTGCCTGAACTGGGTTGCTGTATCTTCTGAGCCCTGGCACAGAAATGCTCTGATCAGCCCCAGACGTCTCATCAGATTCCTAGTTGCTTAAGGGAACTGGTTACCCTGAAAACCACTTTCCACAAAGACACCTCAAACACAGGGGCCAAAATCCAGGCACACACTTCCAACAGCGAGGAGGCCTTGGATCGGTCCCTGAGCTGGGTGGTTTCCGGTACAGAGGATAAGTTATAAATTCAAGCCCTTTGTCTTCCGGGCCACACCTTGCAAGAAACAACATCGTTTATGAAAACTGAGGTGGAGAGTTATAGGTAGGAATTGTCACAGGTAAGAGACCCTGGTCTTCAAGAGTGTGTGAATAGGGACAACTTCCTGTGCTGAGCTGCCCGCACCTCTAACTTACAGTTCGAACGCAAAGGTAGTTTCCACCGAGATTGGATGGGAGGAAGAGGCAGGAGCCCAAAGTAGGTCAAGTGCCGGTGCCCCTAACCTCTGGGCGCGATGCGTGTAGGAGTGCACGGAGGTTTCTCAGCTGGGCTCCACAGGGTACACCCAGTCCCCTGCCTCTTATCCGTGTTTCAGATCAATCTTTGTGGTATTGTAAATCCAGCAGCCAGTGACCTGGAATCCCTAACTGTGCCCTTCACCCAGGCCTAAGCAGGCCTGCAAGTCATTGACCACAACATGACCAAACAACAATAGGACCTAGAAGGAGGCATTGCCTTGCCAGTCTCGTTGCCCTGAGGTCTGCTGCAGAGCTAAGAAGAATGGACTGCCTGCTGAGCTAGCCTTGACACCTTCCAGACTACTATCTCCTCACCTAGCCTCTGGGTGGTATGGAGAAGAGACTCTGGGGGGTGGGGCTTCCCCTTTATATGTGAAAGCAAATTATTAAACTTCGGGCCTTGATCAGAATACTTTGTCTTGGCCCCACGTTTCTCTCGCTCTCCTTCCTGTTAATTCCTAGGCTTCGTCTCAGGAGAACCTGGTGATCGTGGCTGCAGGCAGCTACACCTAACTCGGTGTGTGGGTAATCTTGAGAGTGATGAATGCTATAAGGAGGATTATGGGTATAGTTTGCCCCACGTCCTCTCCACGGCCTTCTAGAAAGAGCCTCCACTTTTTCATCCTCCCTTGCCCCATCAGATTTTGAAAGAACCTGCTGTTCCTTTAACTGGGTAGACTATAAAGGATCTGCTACTTAGCTACTGGTTTGCTCAAAGAAGTGCTTGTTGGTCCAAAGCCAGCAGGAACTGACAACTGAAGAATGCGGTAGTAATCACGCCAAGGAGGAGCAGGGAGGGACTCCTACCTTTTGGTCCTCAACCTTTAACTTTAAAATGATGATGTAATAGAATTCCTAAGATGCTCCACCAACCCAACTTTATCGAAAAGTCATAGCAACACAATAAAATGTTGGGCGTTAGGTTCCCTGGTTTGTTTTGCTGTTGACTGATGCTGGCTCTGCTCAGCTTCAGCGTAGTGACTTTCTTTAACTAATTACAAAAACATGTGCGTTTGTCGTTACACGGAGCCTCCGATGGCTTGGAGTGCCTGCTTTGCACACCTCTTAGTTTTCTGTTGCTGTGATAAAACATCATGGTCAAGGCAACTAATGGCAGAGTTTATTTGGGCTTATGGTTCCATGGGGGTGAAGGGATGAGGGGGTGAGAGGGTGAGGGGGTGGGGACATGGGGGGATGGCAGGCATGTGTGTGATCCACCAGTTATGGGCTTGGAGTTCTGTCTCTGTGGTGGTAGTGCTGCCTCAGGTGGTAGTGCTGGCACCTTGTCTCAGAGCTCAGAGCCATTGAGGACTGCAACCCCAACTTCCAACTGCTTAAACTTCTCAGTAGATTTGTGTGGGATCCCCTCCCTTTCCACAACCTCCTCCTGACCCCTTGACACGGCCTAGCATATCCCAAGGAGTGACAACTCTTCCTTATGTTCAGGGCTAAGGTGTAGCGGGAGACATGGCTCAGCACTTAAGAGCCACTGTTGCTCTTGCAGAAGTTCGACATTTCCCAGCAACCACATGTGGTGTGGCTCACAGACATTTGTCACCCCAGCTCTAGGGACTCTGATGTCCTCTGCCAGACTCCATGGAGTCTGGAATACATGGAATACATGTATTGGAATACACATGGAATACACACGGACAAAGCATAAACACATAACTTTAAAAAAAGAGAATTTCATTTTTTAAGTAGCTCAGTCTAAAACAATAGACCTTTCTTTCCAGGTGATGACTGGCCACGGAGGAGACTCTCTCTCTCTCTCCCTCTCTCTCTCTCTCTCTCTCTCTCTCTCTCTCTCTCTCTCTCACACACACAAACACACACACACACACACACACACACACACACACACACACACACACGACTTGGTTTAAGGTTTACAACAACTGCAGGCTTCTTCAGCATGGACTGCCCACCTGGCCCACCTTTGCTTCTTCCTTCTGGAGCTAGAACTGTGGGACTGGTTCCTGTTTTTCTGTTTCTTGGTACTGTCAGCTCCGCTGTCACCTCTTTCTTCTTTTGTTCTCCCTTTGGAGTATAACCTGTCTCTGTTGCCCTCACTGTCCACCTTCACAGAGGCACACGGGGCCAAGTCTAACGGTCCACGGTACCCTGCAGATGCCACAGGATCCGACCCATACTCCTGACCCACCCTTGTACCCTTTCCTCCTAGATGCCTGATGGACTTAACAAGGAAAAAAAACCTTCACAAACTGGACATTTTCTTTGTTTGAAATTTTTAAATTATAAACTCCATTCTGAATTTATATAATCCTGTTCAGATTTTCTGTTTCTTTTGGAATTGGTTTTGGTAATTTATACTTTTCAAATATGCATCCATCTTGCCTGTTTTATTAATAAATTTTTGGCAAAAGGCTGTTCATATTTTCCTTTTCCTGAGGTGAGGATGTATAACAATATCTACTTTTAATACTAAAGCAGTTTGATTTTCATATTATTTTATTTATTTTTATTTTTAGAGACAGAATCTTTCTACATAACCTTGGCTATCTTGAAACTCGCTATGTAGACCAGATTGGCCTTGAACTCACAGAGATCCGCCTGCCTCTGCTTCCCAAGTGCTGGGATTAAAGGTGTGTACCACCATGCTGGACCTTTCATATTATTTTAATTGGTCTAAATACTGTCAACTTTATTGAACTTTTCACAAATAGCCTTTGTTATTTGTTTTCTTTCTTTTTCTATTTATTTGTTTGTTTGTTTGTTTATGTTTGTTTATTTACTTATTTATTTAATATTTATGGGTGTTTTGGTTGCATGTATGTCTGTGTACCATATACTTACCTGGTACTCATGGAGGCAGAGGAGGCATCAGATCTCCTGGAACTGGAGTTACAAACAGTTGTGAGCCTCCATGAGGGTGCTGGAAATCAAACCCTGGTCCTCCGAAGAGCAACCAGTGCTCTCAACCACTGAGCCATCTCTCCAGCCTGTCTTCCTTCCTTCCTTCCTTCCTTTCTATCTATTACATTGATTTCTGGTCCTCAGTATGTTCTTTATTTTCCCATGTTACACATAAATTGCTTTCCCCCCTCTGGTTTGTTATGGTAGAATCCTAGATTTTTTAATTTGGATTCTTCTTCTAATGTAGGAAGATTGGCCTTCCGAAGTTCCAATAGAATAGGTTAACCAGTGATCATTCTTCTGTGTCCTCTGTCCACGTAGGCTCAAGTTTCTCACTAGAGAGCCGAAACAAGAAACCACAGGGGATCATGAGGACATGCTCTGTGCAATACTGAGCTGTAATCTTGTTTATAGACTCCAGGACCAGCAGAGCGAAGCATGGGATGACCTAATCCCCTGCAGACTAAGCACTCAACTAATGGAAAAACTACTGCTGGCATCTCAGACCTACCACTGGGTGGCGTCCGTACAACTGAAGTAAATAAGGAAGCGCCTAAGACAAGGGTTTTAGAATATGCCTAAGTGACAAACATTCTGTCAGTTGTCCTGGTACGTCACTTTCTCGTGCAACATACAGATTCAGCTCTCTGTTATTGCAGGGGAAATTCCTTGAATTGTATCTTGAAATGTTTGGATTTTGCTTCAGTGTTTATTGTTTTGACTGTTTTTCCTGCACAGATTACGTCCACATACCGTGTATTCCGAAGCAGGCCTTACATATATTGAGTTTATTTTTTCTTACTTCTAGCACTTGGGTTTTCTGTTTTGTTTTGCTTTTGCTTTTGAGTGTGTATGTGTGTGTATTGTACATGCATGATTATAAGCATGTTCATATGTCTGTGGGGGTGGTGTGTGTGTGTGTGTGTGTGTGCGCGTGCGCGCGCGCGTGCGCGCGCGCACATGTTTGTGGAGGTCAGAACTCAGCGTCAGATACGTCTTTGGACCCCTGTCCATTCTATTTACTGATTGGCTGGTTTTCTTTACTTATTTGCCAATTGGCTCACAGCTTCAGCTAGTCCAGCTAGCCAGCTTGCCTTGGGGAATCCTCCCGAGTGCTGGGCTTACAGGTGGGCCACTGTGCCCAACCGCTTACATGAATACTGGCGATCCTAACTCCGGTCCTGACCCTCGAATAGCAAGTCCTCACCCAGTGCGGCTCCCCCGCCATCCATTCCTTCACACTGTCTTTCACGGTGAGTATCCTGCACACCTCTTCCAATTTCATTTCCATTTTTTTCCAATGTCTGTGACTTTTCCCCACTTCTCTCTGAAATCTAGTCCACACCTTAACTGCTCATGTCCCACAATCTCCTTCATGACCTCGTAACTTTCTGCTCTCTCATTTTTCCTTCATCTGACAATTCCCTAATTAATTTTAAAAATTCATACCAAGCGTTCAATCACAACTCGAACTGCTCCATGACAAGGAAATGTCCCAGAGAGTATGCTTCCGCTGTTGGCAATGTCTCCCACTCGCTGTTCACCACGGTTGCCTTTTCTTTGGCACATCTAGTCCGGTTGTCAGTCACTGACTCAGGCTTGTCACCGGATGGGGAGATATTCCTGGGCCAACTTTTGGCACCCTTCACATCCTGGCATCACCAAACCAAAGCTTCCCCTGTGCTGTGAAAAGAACAGGCCTGCGTTCTCCAAACAAGGCTCAACTGTGAGATTCTCCGTCTCAGCAGACAGACAGTGAGCCCCCAGCTTGGCTCTCCACGGTTTCTGCCATCACCACACTCCAAGTGTCGGGCAGAATTCCTCAACTTCAGGAAACAGTTTGGTGTTTTCTGAAGAGTAACTTGGGTTTGCACAGAACTATAATTACAACATTGATTTAATAACGTGGCAGTTTTAATCTTTGCATTTAAACGCTGACTTAGTTGACCTGTTGCATGTGTGGTATGCATATGGCATGTGTGTGTTGTCTGTGTGTTGCTTCTGTGTGTAAAATGTAAAACAAGAGCGCTGGATAAACTACGCGAGTACTCTTGAGAGTTTCAACACTCTTGAGTGTAAACTGAAAGAAATTCTTATTATAAAACCTCATCATAATTAGTACCAGTCTCCAGTCCCCAATGTTTTTCAAAGAAGTCATGTCCAGAGCTGTGACTATCTTTTGAAAAACCGTTTATGTGTATGGGTGTTTTGCCTGCATATGTCTGTGCACAATGTGCATGCAGTGCCCAAGGTGACCAGAAGAAGGCGCTGAATCCCCTGGAACTAGAGTTACAGAAGGTTGTGAGCCACCGTGGAGGGGCTGGAAATGAAACCTGTGTCCTCCAGAAGAGCAGCCAGTGCTCTGAACTTCTGAGCATCTCTTCAGCCCATCTGATCCTCTCCATCTCCGATGCAGTGACATCTGAGTCACACTATTTGTTACCTTTGAACCTTTTGAAGAAAAAGAGTTCCTTCTTTATCTCTTAAAAAAAGTCTAAGCTTCATTTTAGCCACATTCTTTTTTGTAAGATTGATTCTCATTCTGTATCAGAAATGACAGCTTCTCAAATCCCAGGATTTAAATGTGGCCTTTCGTCTTCCCACAAGGCAGGTATTAGTAACACATTGTTACTAACATAAAGCGTATGTTGGAATAGAACATTTTTTCCTCCATGAAAAACTCAATGTATTGGTCAGTGGGAAATAACTTTAATCAAAAAGAATTACATTTTCTTCCCACACATCCCATTATTAGAAAATGACATTGTGACCCATTTCACTGAAAGTCAATATTATGAAATAGTTATACAAAAAATATCAAAGATAACTTAAACACGAAGGCCAGGCTTATATAATAAACCAGGTGGGGTGGAATGCTTTTTGCTTTCAGAAATCTCTCCTTGGGAGCAGCTGCCAGAGCAGCCCTTCCATGGCTCTCAGAAGCACCATTCTTAGCTTGCACTAGACAGGAACAGGAGGACTGGGCCTTGGCCAGAGGCACAATGGAATTGTCCCTCAACTTTCTTTGAAGAGCATTAGTAACCCCTTTAGCCTCTTGACACCCCTCACACAGTGGGCACAGATAGAGCCATCTCTGTCCCAGAATTGGTGGTCTGTCTGTCTGTCCTGCTTGGTTGGTCCATCTTCCTTCCCAGTGGTGGCTGTATTCATATCATCTGCCGTGGGTCTCTGAGTTAAGTTGACTAGGAACACTTAACACCCCTGGTTCCAAAAGGAAGCTGGAGAGTAAAGACCAAGAGGGGCAGGTCTGAGTGGAGACACCAAGGTTGGGCACATCCACATCGCTCCAGGACTGGACCCTTGAAGGTGCAGGGAGCATATAGCCTTGGTGAAGAGAAAGGAGAGCTAAGAGGTAGACGTGGAAGTGAAGGGGGCCAGACGGTCAGCATGGTCATGGTAAAGTCACAGCGAGAGCCTCCATTTCCAGTATCCTAGGTAGTCTCAGGAATGGAGAGGTCCCAGAAGTGATCCAGACAACTACGAAGGTGGGGTGGATGGCAGCAGTCCAAGAGGAGCTTTGGAAGGCTAGCATGAGAGGTGTTTCTGAGAGACTGTGGGGCACCAGCTGCTGTACTCAGCTGTGTTGTCACAAGCAGATCCTCTTTGTGCCTTAAGTGACCCCTTTTCTGCTTGGAACCACCATGGTCATCAGAAGGTTCCAAAAATCCCCCTCTTCTTCCTTTCCTTTCTCAGGAGTTTCTGGCCTGATGTTCAAAGCATTCAAGCTTGAGTCATCTTGGTATTCTTTCTCTTTCTTGACTATCCAGACAC
>JANHMN010000002.1:49937869-49980756 GCA_030674055.1 Rhabdomys pumilio
GGGGCTGGAGAGATGACTGCTAAGAGCAATGGCTAAGCTTGTGGAAGACCAGGTTTCCAAGCCCGCCACCCACATGGCAGTTACCCACTATTTATAGTTCCAGTCCCAGGGGAAATGGCACCCTCTTCTGGCCTCTATGTGAACTGCATATACACAATGCAAAGACATATAAGCAGGTACTTGACTACCCTGCAATAATACAACAGCCTACTGGATAACCCCAGAAACAGACATGGGATCACACGGTATTAAAAAGCATCTATAGGAGCTGGAGAGGTAGCAACATTTAAAAGTGTGAATAAAATCATCCAGGCATGGAGGTACATAATTTTAATCCCAGCATTCAAGAGGCAGAGGCAAGTAGGTATCTATGAATTCAAGGCCAGCTTGGTCTACATAGCAAGTTCACGGTTATCCAAGGCTATGTAGAGAGACGCTATTGCAAAACAAAATACCATTAAGTCTGAAAAAATTAAGTCTGAAAAACGGGTTTCCAACTATGGATTCTTAACTGTGCCTATAGACCCTAGACCCTTTAGAGGCATGGAGAAGAGCAAAAAGCTCTTGAGATTCTCAGTCAGAACAGTGTGTGTGTGTGTGTGTGTGTGTGTGTGTGTGTGTGTGTGTAGACAGAGGACAACATGCATGACTTAGTTCTCTCCTTTCACCATGTGGGTGCCAGGGATCACACTTAGGTCTTCAACCTTGGCAGCAGGCCCCTTTGCCTGCTGAGCGGTCACACCAGACCAATATACAAATCTTAAAGGGTCCATCCTCCATCATCTTCTTCCAGTGATTTGAACACGGAACTGACAACTCTCTGCTTTTCCTTTTCCCAAGATGATTTACAGAGGCTCCTCTTGTTTTAGTTTTGAGATGGTTTCTCACTGTACAGCCCTAGCTGACCTGGAACTTACTGTGCAGCCCACAGATGGCCCTCCTGCCTCTGCCTTCCAAGGGGTGAAATTACAGGCATGAGACACCATTATCCTAGACCCACAGTTTTCTTAACAATGTGATAATAGACCCCACAGTTACTGAACACGGAGCTCTCAGGAACTCAACCAGAGCTTTGATTAATTTGTCTCTGTAAATCTTTTGGGGATGCCTGGTTACCCTCTCACACTTTGAATTTGCTTTTACTCAGTCAAAGAAGATACACGTTAGATTGTGGTCTGCATAGTTTTTCATCTTATTACCCAATTTTGATAGGAATAAAACCAGGCAAAATCAACAAAAAGTATTTAATTTTTGTTACATTCAAAAGTTGCCTACAATAAGCTTCACACTGTACAAAATATCACAGATTTCAACAACCTCATTCTCCCAAACACCACACTACACAGCTCGAACACAATGGCTTCTCCTTGCCTTAAAATTCTTGACCAAAAAAAAAAAAAAAATCCCCAATAATGTTGAGACCAGGTAGGAGGATTCCAAACTCCAGGCCTGAGCAGCTGAAACCACTGAAGAAATAAATTACTTGGAGAGAGTCCTACTTATCCTTGGCCAAAGTTTGTCTCGCAGATCCAGCCGTAGGACCTCTGGCAGACATTATCATTCCAGCGGCCATCTGAGGTGAAGTGGGCACAGTCTTCACCCCCTCCCAGTCCGTGTCCATACCAGTTATCTGGCTGCTCTGGGGCCCAGTTCCTATGAACAAACACAGATGTGGCCTCTAGAAACCAGACTCTAAGCCATACCCCCAGATTCTACCACCTACACCAGGGCCAGAGCCTTGGAAGTAGAGGAAGTCCCAGGTAAAGACCACTAGACCAGGGCAAATGTGCAACACACACTCACTTAAAGCCTTTCTCAAAGTCGGTCCCATCCACCCATCGCCAGGGCCCGTTTTGGTCTGTTAGGCCGATCCAACTGACATCATTGGCTAAGCGATTCTGCAGAAAATTCTAAAGAGAGAAAAAGGCATGGTAACCTCTCCCTTAGACCAGAGAGCCTCCCAAAAAGAGCCTGCCGGGGCATCACCTGCTCCTCCAGGGAGTTGACCACCACCAGGTGAGAATTCTCCAGCTGGCAGTACTTGTCAGCTTCAGGCCATGACTTCTTAGACTGAGAGAACCAGTAGCAGCTGCCTTCATGCTCCGTCCAGTAAAGGGGGCAGCAGCCCACTTCCGAGTCTAAGAAAAGCAAAGCAAAGATGGAGAGCAGAGGCAATGCCTATCATGTCCTTGCCTCCCAGAAACTAGAGCAAACCACGCCCATTGCCCTTCTCACGGTTATTCTTGAGGTTGGCGAGCTGGCATGTCAGGGCCTTCAAGTCCTTCCCCAGCTGTTGCACACGATCAGTTATTTCAGACAGATCTGGGACACACAGATGACAGTGACAACAGTGCCCTAGCTGTGGCATTTGCTGGTGCTCAGATGTTCTGCACAAGGCTCAGTCTGGGAACATCTCCCTCCACACACTGCGCATGCTCACACCCCCTCTCCGTGCCCAGTCTGGGACCAGCTCCACACACTGCGCATGCTCACACTTCCTGTCAGTGCCAAGAACTTCTTCACACACTGTGCATGCTCACGGCACAGGGGAACCTCAGCCTCACCTGTTTTGAGAGCCTGCTCCTTCTTCTCCACTGTGCTCTCCAGAGAAGCCACCTTCTGGCTCAAGTCTCGGCCTAGAAGAGGACAGTTCAGCACCAGGGACCTGCATTCACCCACACCCTTCTGCACACTCTGGAGACCAGGGCCTCTCACCTGTCTGCAGCTCCTGCCTGTGGTCCTCCACCTCCACTTTCAGAGAACTGATCCCTCCTTGCAAGCTGTCAGCTGCAGAACAAGGAACTGGAGCTCAGGACTGTCCACCCTACCCAGCCCACTCCAGCCTAGAACCCCGTGAGAGCCCAGCTTACCCTTGGAGTTCAGGGTCTGGAATTCAGTCTTTATCTTGGAGGTGGTGTTGTCTAAAGTGGCTCTCAGGGTTTCTAGGTCCCTCCTTAACTTGGAATCTGATGAGGACAACATGATGATGAGAACCAAGGTCTCTCAGGTCCACTCTGTGCCAGCACTAGGCAGGGCACTTTGCACACAGAGTGACACACTCTGCCTCACAGCGACCCAATGGGCAGGCATTGTTGTTACCCAATAGTGCACAAGCATAGGCCGAAGCTGAGGGGGTGAGGCGATGCGACTGTGTAGCCCAAGCACAGTAACAGGTGACAGGGCCAGCGGCTGTCTGACCATGGGTCCTCCATGTCCCCACCAGTGTCCCCACCACTGCTGTCATCTATTATCAAGTCACTGTCCCTGTGCTCCACTACACTTGTCCTTGCCATGGCCCTCGCTGCTGTCCTTCCGTGCCCTCTGCGATCCCTGCCCTGCTAAGTTTCTCTCCCTCCACCCACCCAACCCCCACCCTGTATTCCTCTCTTCCCTGCAACCCACTTTGGGATCCAATCACGGAGACAACCAGCAGCAGCAGGAGGCTGAGGCCCAGGGAGAACAGGAGGAGGTGGGTCCAAGAGAGGATGGTACACAGGAGGGACCTGAGAGGAGCTGCCGAGAGAGAAGGGGGTGTCACGACTCCTGATCCAGACTGTAAGAGACAGAAGGGGAAGAACGGGGCTACAGGAGGGGGCAGTGAAGACTTGTCACTGCGAGTGTACGGGGCATAGCCAGAATAATATGGAGCTCCAGGTGCCCTGGCATTTAACACCTCTAATGCATTGGAAATTTGCAGAATGTCAGGCCTTTCATGACTCTGAGGATGTGTTCAACACCCAATCAGAAACAAGCACATGGTAAAGTCTTGTGATCGGAGCTGTTGGTGGAGATTCTGGGAGGACACAGATAGGGGCCGGCAGGTTCCTAACAGGTTCACACATGTCTGCAGATTGAAATAAGTGAGCACCCCTCCAACCCCAGCTCCCTGCACTGCACACTTCTGGTCCCCCTATAGAGCACAGGAAGGCAAGTCCCTGAGGTCTTCCTTGTCCCTGTCTTCCTGATCACCTTGTATCCTCTTCACTACAGGCTCTTGGTGCTGAGTCCACCATCCACCAGACTCAAGTACACAGCTCCATCCCGGGTGGACACACAGACTGTGGACATGTGAAGTTGTTGAGAGAGCAGTGTCTGCTCTTCTCTCACCTTTACCAGACTCTTGTTTTTTCTCCTCGCTCCCCAAGTTCTGGAAATTTTCATATGTCATTGTCATGCTCGAGCAAACACGAGGCCTCTGGGGCTGTCTGCGCTGAACTGCGACACCAGGATCCAGACCAACACAGAGCTGGGACCAAGGAGAATGCTAGAAGCAGTGTGGAGCTGAGTTAAAGCCTAGGACCGAGGTCAGATATGCCGTATGTTAGAGCAAGAATAAGAAGGCCTGGAGAGGGCTCAGTGGTTAAGAGCTTTTGTGGCTCTTTCAGAGGACCTGGGTTCTGTTTCCAGTATCTACTTGGCGGCTCACAGCCATCTCTATTTCCAGAAGATACGATACCCTCTTCTTACCTCTGTGGACAACAGGCACACACGAGCACACAGGTACATGCAGGCAAAACTCTCACACACATTAAATAAATAAATTATTAAAACTGAAAACTGAAAGAGATGTAGATTTAGCTCTGTGGTGGAGCTCTTGCCTCACAAGCACAAGGACCTGGGTTCAGTCCTCAGTTCCAGGGGAGAAGAAAGAGAGAGAGAGGAAGAAGAAGAAGAAGAAGAAGAAGAAGAAGAAGAAGAAGAAGAAGAAGAAGAAGAAGAAGAGGAGGAGGAGGAGGAGCAGGAGGAGGAGGAGCAGGAGGAGGAGGAGCAGGAGGAGGAGAGAAGAGAAGAGAAGAGAAGAGAAGAGAAGAGAAGAGAAGAGAAGAGAAGAGAAGAGAAAAAAAGAAAGCAAATTGAAAAATTAAAATGGGGACTAGCATTCTGATTCAAACACCCAAACTGGATTTGGGGTTGAAGCTGAGATTAGCATAGGGCTGGGGTTTGGGAGGATGATTGGTAGCGGAGCCAGAGTTGGGGCTCATCTGGGTCTTTGCCTCCTTTGGGATTGAGGTATCCATAATCCAACCTAGAGTTCAACCAGAGGAAATAAATCCTGCACTCTCTTCTTGTATCTCTTTCCCCTTAAGGTCATGAAAGCGCAAAGTCCTCCCTCTCTGTGATGCTTCTTACACATTCCCTGTCCCACTAGTCTCCCTGACAACCCTGGCTGGCCCAGTTACCTGTGTGAAGTCTTGGCTTCCCTGTGCAGTGGTGACCAGAGTCGGGAACGCAGTCAGGGTGGAGAACTATATCCTGGAGGGTTGGTGTGGGAGGGACCAAGCAGATGCCACTATACACATGACAGAGCCTTGCTGGGTTTTGTGCCCAGTGGTCTGTATTTTGGGGCATCCTATTTTAACTCTTGACGGTAAATAATACTGAGTGGATAGTAATTAGGTTGTGGGGGTGGAGTTGGGTTTGGGACTAACTTCGTACTTGTCCTCAAGGGTGTGGCTTCTCCCATTCCTCTTTCTGGGAGATCTGAGGACTTCCTCATTTTTTAGAGTGTTGGGGTGAGGGGTTGACCAGAAAGAACAGTTTGTTGTTTTGTCTTTTGCCTTACATCTTCATTTAATTCCTGCCTATATATTTCCAAGAATCGTCCGTATCTCATCATTAACCCTCAAGCACGTTCCCATCACGAGTCCACAGCATCTGACTACTACTACCCATTAGCTATCGAGGCCTCCTTCTCTCTATTTCAGATAAAAATCATGAGTTGGCAAGTCAAGAAAGAGCCTGCACCCTAGCTGAAGTCCTGAACTATGGGTTGATGTTTCTGGGTGCTAGAGGGCTGGTTCATGCTTTGGGGTGCTCAGATTGGAGGGGGCTGTTGCTCTGGGATTTGATTACTAATGGCTTGGCACCTGTTGGCTTGTGTAACCCTGAGCTCCTAGAAGCAACTGCGGGGGTGAGTGCTGGCTACTGTCACCAATCTCAAACCTCAGATGTGAAGACCCTTGGCCCATATGGCTTAATATCTCCATGTAACTCCTGCTGTGACCATGGCTTGTGTGCAGCCCCTTGCCTTGGTATTTCACAGGCTTTCCTGCAATAAGGTATCCTTCTGTTACCTTTGCCACCTCTCCCTCCTGCCACCCTTGCCAAGCCACTCTTTGGAATCACTTAACTGTCCTCTTGCCCCTGCTGTGGCACTGTCTCCCTGTCACGTTGCCAGCGCAGCCTGCTTTACTGTCGATGAAAATCAAGAGCAATGAAAGAAAAGGACATTGGGTGAAACCTTTAACTGGGTCTGAGTTTGCAATATCAGGGGCTTTCCATTAGGGTTTCTCCTTGACAACTAGAAGAGTGAGCCAAATAGCCTGTTTCTTTAGCCAGAAAGAGGGCATAGCAAAGGTGTTTTGGCCAATCACGACATATTCCTTCATGCAAATAGCAGGCTGTGTGTGCACCAATCAGATGCTGTCTTCTGAGCCAGCTGTGGAAGTGTTCTCTCTCTGACCAGGGTGAAAATGGCTGCCAGGATTCACTGGGGCTTAAGATGGCAAGAAATGTGGCACAAGCTCTTTGAGTCTTACTTGCCTACGATAACTGGAGTTGACAAACGGCTCTGGTCACTATGCGGCTTCTGCTTGGCAGATCGTCCTCCCCTCCTGGTAGCCTGGGTATCAGAGAGGCTCATACCTTTCACTGTCACTTAAGTTAAATTGCCATAGCCCCCAACACCACAGCTTACTGGAAGATAATCATTTTAAAAGATTGCTACAATAAAAGCTAGTCACTAACATGCAGCCCTTCCCTTATGTTAATAGTTCAGTTCCTACAAGTAACATACGTGAGTGGTATTTGGGTAATGGACCAGGGGATTAGAGCATTTTGTGATGTATCCTAAGCCAAGAGGCTCATGAGGAAGACAGACAGAAGCCAACCCCCATGCTGCCTGCCATCCTGGCCTGGCTCTCTGAACACATTCTGTCTTCAGAACACGGTTTCCAGTTCACTCTGCGAGCCCTGCCAGTTCCCTGAAGAGGCTGTCTTGAATCTGCGCACACATCCCCTTTAAATGAAGGGCTAGTGGGACTGTGTTCTGGATCGTGTTTGTTAACATGAAAGCGGAGAGGAGATTTCCCTCTGAATCAGGGGTGCTTCAGCTGCCCGTGTCTCATTCCGTCACACGGACAACCATTCATCTGTTGATGTTAAACGCGTAGGTCGTTTCCAGTTTGGGTCTGCTCCTGCTTTTGTTAGTGTTCTGATTAACATGCTGTCAATCAAAGATCTACACTTCACTTGAGATTTTCGAGGTCCTCCCTGGGCCCCGTGTTAGAGCCTTGGTCCCCAACTTGATAATACAGGGAAACAGACAGTGGGATATCCAAGAAGTGAAGCCCAGCAAGATGTCTTCTGGACGTGGAAGATGAGAGGATGGGGTGGGGTAGAGAACAGGGTCGTGACCTGTAAGGGGAATTATGGAAACTCGACCCCTTTTCTTTTCACTTTCCCTTCCTGGTCCTTAGATGAGGGTTTTGGTTTTTGGTTTGGTTTTGTTTTTCAAGACAGAAGTTTCTCTGTGTAGCCTTAACTGTCCCAGAATTTGCTCTATAGATCAGCCTGACCTTACACTCAGAGATCCACCTGCCTCTGCCTCTGGGTGCTGGGGTTACAGGTGGGCACCACCAGCACCATGCTTTAATGAGGGCTTTTGTCTGCCATACCATCCTGCCATGATCACATGTCTCACCACAGACCTGGAGCAATGAGGCCTGTCAATCAGGGACAGAATCATCTAGACTCGTGAGTTAAAAACACAATTACACATGAGCAAAAATAAAGTCTTTTGTCCTCGTGAGCTCTCCTTGCCCAGGCATCTGCTTTAGTGAAAGAAAACTGACCAGCACAGCTTGGTTTCTAGAAGACAACCCTGAGGCCGAGTCTAGGTTGTGAACTGTCTATTATCAAGCATACCCAGAAGGGTGTGGAGGAGGGAACAAAGCTGAGGGAGACTGGATCCAGTTTTAGCTGTCCATTTGGAGAACTTGAAGGATTCATGTGACATTTCCATGCAAATTGTTCAGCATTGGGCTGACAGAGATGGGAGGTAGCAGGCTTATAGAAATAGGATTTTAAAACCCCAGGGAGGGACTAAATAATGCTTTGTTAACTCTAGATTTTCTTAATGTTGGTGAAAAGGGAACAACAGCAGCTGAGAGACACTGGGTTATCAAAAAAAAAAACCTGAGGAACTAGGACAACCAATACATTACAAGGACGTGTTGATATTAGATTGGAAACCTGCAATAGTTTTAAGATGGGGATGTGGTTATGCTTATGTATCGACAGGGAATGAAAAAAACGTAGCTACACTGTGGCTTAGGCATAATGAGTAACCCTGCTTCTAACGCAGAGTAAACGGCAGATTATGTAGAGGAAACAGGGTTCGCCATGTTGCTTAGGGAGACTGGCAAAATGGCAGCTACTGCCGCTGGGAGGTATCCTGCCTTGCTCCCAGCTGGGGTTTTTCAGTTTTGTTTTATAGTTTTCATATATACTATTTTGAAAAAGTTTAATGGGGAACCCGATGATTCTCTTCTGTTAGAGATGATGACAGGGTTGACTTCGCATTTAGAGACTCTGCAGATAGAAGCAGAAGTGCTTGGGAAAGAAAAAGGGCCACTGGGAGGAGACAAAAGTTCCAGCTTGGAAAATGAGATCAGGAAAGTACCGCACGAGGAAAGCTGGAGGCAAACTAGGCTGGAAGGTAAACTGTCGCCTCCCCCTGCTGATAGAGGCCTGCTGGAACAGGCAATGGCACAGCACAACAGGTTAGTGTACAGAGAGTCCACTACCAGAGGATTTGCTTGGGCCTACACAGGCACCTTCAGCCTTCCCTGTCTGTGCAGCATCTGCCTGCTGCTGCTGATGGTGGTCAGGCTCATAGTGACTTGACCTGGAGACTGATACAAATGTCAGATTTAAAGCATTTTAAAGAGGCAATTATAATGTACAGCTTACATCTACCTTTGTCAAAGAAATGCTAACTAACTGGGCTACACAGCATAGGGTGAGCCCTCAAGATTGGAAGGGATTGGTGTCAGCTGTTCTAGAAGCTGGTCAACAGTTACGATGGTTGTCTTGGTGGAGGCACTGAGTCACAACACTAGCACAACATAATTTAGCAAGGGGAATAAATGTTACTAAAAACCAGCTGCTTGGTGAAGGGTGTTATGCTGACTTACAAGAACAACTCCAGTCTGGTGATGGTGTCATTGTCATGTGGCCACTTTAAGAGCTTGGGATTTGGTTGAGGAACCTGGGGAAATAATCCACCTCATTACTAAAATAATACAAGATTCTGGAGAAGCCTTCACAGAATTCTTACAAAGGTTGAGTTCTGCTGTGAATAGAGCTATGACAGACCCTGAAACCAGACAGTCATTCATAGAAAGACTGGCATTTAAAAATGCGAATACCGGTGTCAGAGAGCAATCAGACCATGGAATGCACCTGGAGCCCCTATAGATGAGCGAATAAAGGAGACAATTGATATTGGTTCTCAGAAGTATAATGCCAACATCGTAGGGCAAATCATAGCTAGAAACATCAGGAATCAAAATGCTTGATGTTTTAATTGTGGTGAATTTGGTCATTTCCAAAGAAATTGTAAGGCTAAAAGATCCAGAGCTCAAAATAACAGGTACATTGACTCTAAAGAATATGGTAATCATAGGAGAGAAAAAGCAGGTTCTGGTAGCTGAGAGCCACAAAGGCTTCCAGAGTATTGTAGCCATGGTGGAAAGGGCAAACACTGGTCAACTGGTCTAAGAGAGACATAAGAAGTAACCCCTTGGTATCAGGAAACAAACCGAGAGGACTGTCAGCTCGAGGCCCCAAAGCAAATAATAGGAGCCATTCTTCTTTGGTCAGTCAGAAGGAACCAAGCAGGCAAGACAATCAAAAGTAGATATTTCTGATCTTATGCATGCTACAGAAGGAAATGCAGCTTTGGGTCTGGCCACAGATATCCCTCTTACATTATCCCCAAAAGTTGAATGTTACAAATTAACTACTGGTGTATAGGGTCCCCTACCTTCAGGGACAGTGAGATTAATCTTGGGAAGAAGTGGATTAATTTCTCAAGGATTTATTGTGCATCCAGGTGTAGTAGATGGGGACAGCAAGGAAGAAATAAGAATTACGGCATATGTGAAAAAGGAGATGCAGGGGATGGAATTGCTCAACTGTTGCTGTTTCCTTACCTCAAAGGCAAGGCTGCTCTAGTAGAAAGGACAGGGGCTTTTGGGAGGACTTGAAACTGTGTGTTCTGGCAAACAGTAGTTAATGATCAGAGACCCAAATGAATGGTACAAATGAATGGTGTTGACATAGAAGGTTTGGTGGATACAGAGACTGATGTTAGTATACTTTCCCCAAAGTCTTGGAATCCAGATTGACCACTTCAGAAGGTTTACTCATAATTTATAGGAATTGGTAAGCTATCACGAATAAGACAAAGTGTTCAATGGATTACCTGTGTGGGACCAGAAGGGCAAACAGGGAAGTTGAGACCTTATGTGGCTGACATACTCATAAACTTATGGGGAAGGGATCTTTTACAACAATGGGGTACTCAAATTAGAATTCCTGCAATTCCAGGGAAGGCAAATGAGGAAATTAGAGGTGATGTGGTAGGAGCTCCTGGGGAAGGTATCAATACAGGTGATAGAGAATAATTGCAGGCTGTGCCAATGGTCAAAAACCAGGACGTCACAGGGATTGAGTTTCCAGACTTCTAAGAGGGGCCAGCCACTGCTGACATACATACCAACAGTCTTGCTCCTGAAACGGTTATCAAACCAGCCTCATTGGCAAGAGCAGTGGCCCATAACAAAAGAAATACTGCAGGCACTTGAACAACTGGTACAAGAGCAACTGGAGGCTCAACATAGAGAAGGGTCTACCAGCCCATGGAATTCCTCTGTGTTTGTTATAAAAAGAAACCAGGTACATGGAGGATGGTGACAGATTTAAGAGCAGTTAACAAGGTAATTCAACCAATGGGTCCTTTACAGCCTGGACTTCCTTTACCATCTTTGTTCCCAAAACCATGGCCTATAATAATAATTAACTTGAAAGATTTTTTTTTCTCAAACCCTTACATGAGAAAGATAGGAAAGGTTCGTTTTCTTGGCACCTACTTTGAATAATAGTCATTCACTAAAAGAGCTACCACTGGAAGGGACTTCCACGGGGAATGTTAAACTTTATGTCAGATTTTGTGCAGCAAAATACTCCTCCATCTACCTGATTTCTTTTTACAATGAAAACAGTGGGATTCCATGTGTTGGCAGACTCATTGGGAATGACTTGTAAGCAATTTCCTTGATATATCATTATATGGATGACATTCTGTTGGCTGATTCTGACAAAGATAATTTAGAAAATATGTTTAAGATAACTCAAAGAATTCTGCCACGCTGGGGGTTATAGGACTGCTCCAGAAAAAAATATAAAGAGGAGATCCACTTACTTACCTTGGTTATAAAATCAGTCAACAAAAAAAATTTGACCACAAAAGATACAGACCCATAGGGACCAATTACAAACAGTTAATGATTTTCAAAAATTAATGGGAGATATTAACTGAGGCCTACAATCAGATTAAGTACATAAAAATTAAGTAATTTGGTTCAAACATTACAAGGAGATTCCAATTTAAACATCTCAAGATGTCTAACAGCTGAAGTAGAAAAAGAGAACAAAGATTGCAAGAGGCATATGTAGATAGAACTGATCCTAAGCTGATGTCTCCAGTCCCTTAGCTCAGTAGACAGCTAATGATGAAACAAAGATAAGTCTCTCAGTCTTTACCAAGCAACTATGAGTATGTAGTACATGATGTGGGTACACCAGCGTGTGAACCCCCTGCAGTAGCATTCTGTACAGAGGCTCAAGCTTCCACAGCAGGGAGAGGCTGTGAAGTGCTTGGGCATGCAGATGACTGAGAACTTGTGCATGGCTTTTTAGATCCCCCACAATACACTTCAGCTTCTCCAGTCACCTATGAAAATCGTAATCATCCTCAACAGAAAAATACAAACTACCACACTAGTAAAAGCCAGTTGAAAGGATATGAGGCCTTCGTTACCCAGCAACCAAGAGAGGGCTCGTGCCTTCGAGTCTCTTGGTGTTGAGACTCAGGAGTATAGCAATTTTAAAGGAAAAAAAATCACAAAAATCTCACCTCAAAGGTATATGAGGGTTAGAGTAACCTTGAAATGTTTGAGCCTTTTGACCTAAACCTTTTTTAGTTATCTTAGGAACATTAATTATTTCAGGTAATACATGTATATGTGTAATGCATGGAAATATCAAATGTGTTGCCAAGGCAGATGTGAGTGAGAGAGAGCTGAGAACTGCAAACCCCTAATGGAATCAGGACAAACGCATTTCCTTAGCTAGTTCCTCATTTCTCTTAGTTCCTTTTAAATCTTTAATTTTTATGAAGGGTCAGGTACCGGGTAACAATCAGCTAATTAAGTAAGGCCCGATCGTTAGATCTAGGAAGAGAAGAACAAGAGGACCCATGGGGCCAGTGGGTGAGGTGGCCAGCCGTGGAATCCAATCAAACCACCTACAGAACAAACAATTGTTGGCTTTTTAAATTTATTATTTATAAGGGCTATTATAATGTATAATTAGGTATAACTTATTAAATTAGATCAACTTTTGTAAACCTATTATTTAGATACAGCAGAGCCAGTAAAATTTTGTGTTAGTGTCCAGTCTTAGGGAGCCATCAGCATTAGCCCTGTAGGAAGCATCAAGGTTAATATTACCATGAGTCCAAATGGAGAAAGAGGCTTAGTCCTCATCTCCAAATGTCCACAGCTGAATTTCTTAAGCTTTGTCATGTGAAGGCCCATTATCTTCTGGGCTCCTAACAGCAGCAGGGCTGACGAGCTAGTCCTGCCTCATCTAAGGAAGATGGCCTGAGAGTCTGGGCTAGGCTGGCTTTCATGGTCCGTGTTCCCTTCTCAGGCAGTGGGGTTGTTTGTTTGTTTGTTTATTTGTTTTTCCCAGGTATGAAGGATCCACGTGTGTTTGTACTTGCACCTGCTGGGTTGATTGGCCCTGTAACAACCTCTGTCTTGTAATTATTAAAACTCTCTTGAGGACTTTACACAGCATCAGGTAATTACCTTTTTAGTCCTGAAATTAGCTTTTGCTGTCAGGAGAGGAATGGAAAGCCACAGTAGAAGGCATGGCCAGTTGAACCAGTATGCAGGTCCCACACCAGTCAGGTGGCAGGCTTAGGCACAAGGTTCCCCTGTTCACAGCATCCTCATAAGTCAGTACAGGAGACACTGACTGAAGAATAATTGTTTTTTACCTCTACTGTCTGAGACGTTTAGGATGTGTGTTCTAAGATCCTCTACCTGGGTAAAAGAATCCACCCTGTCATGTGGACCATGAGAATTCATCCGTTCTATAGACAAGGAGGAGGCTTTCTTGGGCAGGCCTACCTGGGCAGAGCTGGGTAGGCCTACACAGCCAGAGGTGGGAGTAGCAGACTGTGGCAAGTCCTCTCTCCCTGCGTCCTTATCCTGCACTGAGGCTAACATGTCATTTGCTCTGATGGGGTCTCAGTGAGGTCTGGGTTCACACCACACAGAGACAAATGCCAGAAGTGGGAGTTTCTAGACAGGTCAGGTGATAACAATCCCGCTTATCTAAGAAAAACTTCTGAGATTTGATCTTAAAACGGTGAGCTTTCTAGTGGTTTAAATTTATCTTCCCAAATCCCAAGGAATCTTTAAAACTAACCTTAGACCTTAGGGAGGAAAAGAGAGGAGGTTCCAGAAAGACATGGAGAGAGATTGTCCTTTTCAGGAAAAATGGATAAAACACCAGCAGGCACAGCAGGGGGCAGGGGGGAGCTGAGTGAGTTTCAGGTCTATTAATCAAAAGATACTGTAGAGTAAAAAATTATAAAGACCATTTTATGAAATATATATAGGCTTTTCCTTTACCCTGAGCAAAAGAATGCAGGCTCCAGAAGGCGGAAGTGAATGTAGGATTTCAGGGCTTCACTGCCCTGGGATACATCCCGGGAAGAGTATTAACATTCCTCAAGCCTCAGGGAAAAGAACCCACCTGTGGGTGGGGAAGGCCCAAAGCAGGAAGACACATTCCTGACAACAAAGAAAGATGCAAGTCACCTAGGTGGGACTGCTACCGGAGCAAGTGAGAAATAGTTTAACCTGAAATAGTCGGTAATAACATGGTAAGACTACATTCTTGAGAAGAATGAGTGTGCAGAGTGATTTTCACATGATCCTGTATCATTTAGGTTTGGGCTCCTATGGAATGTTTCGATATTCTTATGTTATGTATCCTTGACAACCCCTCACCCCCCTTCCCACTCCCCTGGTTTGTGGTTTAAAAACCCTCCCCAGACTGACTGGCTTTGTCAAACTGTACTCCTGCGCGAGTGTGCAGTTTGGCTGCCAGCTCCCTAATAAACCTCTGCTAATTGCATCCAGTAACGGTGTCTTGAAGTTTGTGGGTGTTCGAGACTTCCCGAGACTTGAGTAAGGGTCTCCCAAATTTGGGGGTCTTCAATACCTCTACCCTTACAGGAGGAGAGGGGTATGTATCACGAGGTAGCATGCTTGATTAATATGCTACCTATGTTACATGGCAATACTCCTATAGACTCTGGATAGGGGAATTGAACTCATTAATGTTTGATCAAAGTCAAGATACTTTGGGCCCTTTCAGGAGATTGGATTTCTTTGATGCTGTCCCACAGCCTTCTGCTCGGGGCCTGAAGGGTCTAGGTATGTTAACAGCCAATAGAAAAGCAACAGAGAGCTGGCCACTAGAGAGGAAGAAAGGGTTTTAAGCTAAATCACTTAAGAGTTGTAGCCTTCTCTTTTTGGAAGGATCCCTGTGCCCCCTTAGTTCCTAGCAGGCCCTGGCATGTGACAGACAAATGTTGGCTATCCACCCATGTCTTCTTATTGTCTTGAGCTTCCAGTCCTGGTTGCTGAACAGAGAGAAGATCAGGTCTGCCAGCTGGAGCTCATCAATATGTTTGGTCCTATGTGCCCTATGGATAAGGGCCAGTCTCTGGATCTTCACCAATTACCAAGTTTTCGGAGAAATACAACTTAACTACAGAGCAGTCTTGTTTTACCAGAAAGCTATATTTAAGATAACTTAATGACTTTTTTCTTTGAACTTGAGAAATTCTGAGAAATATCAAAACTATTGATGACAAAAGACTTGGAAGACTCGTGGCTAACAGTTTCACAACTAGGTCTGGAGAAAAGCCTTGCTGACTAAGAGTCCTGGCTAAGCTCTTTCATAGGACCAGAATTTGCTTCCCAGCATCTGCACTGAATAGACCACAACCTCCTGTAATTCTAATTCCAGGGGACCTGAAGCCCTTTTCTTGCTTCTATGGAATAGACACCTGCATATGTGCATGCAAGTGCACAAGCACACACACAGACAAACACACACACACACACACACACAATTACAGAGGAGAAGGGACATATACACATAAATAATAAATCTTTTTTTTTTTAAATTACAATTAAGCTGTTCTCACTGAACAGACTTTGGAATGAGATGTTATGCTGAGATCAGCAATCCTTCAGTGTATTAAAATCTCTCAGCGACTGGAGAGATGACTCAGCAGTTAAGAACACTGTTGGTCTTGCAGAGAACCTGGGAATAGGAACTGGTATTGACCCCCCAAGACCAAGTTCTCAGCACAAAGGAGATTTAGTTGCCCCAGAGAGACAAAGTGCAGGGAATAAGAGACAAAGACAGGAGATACAGGATGAGGGAGAAGAGGAAAGGGTATATATCTGGGGGCAGGGGGATGAACACAAAGGACTGCCTCTGGATGGAGAGAAGACAGACATGGCCCATAGGCAAATGTCAGTTTATAAAGGACAAAAGGAAACCCCGTGTTAGGATGAGGTGTTTAATTTTAATTGGGCATGTTAATTAGGTGAGCCAAAGGGGGCTTTTGATTGCTGAATTTTAATACTTTGATAGCTGGACCTTGGTAGTTGGCCTGAGGAAGAGAAAGGGACCAAATAAAGAAAAAGTCCTTGGAGGTTAGCTTTAGGAATGTAATCTAACAGTTGGTTTTTAACAAGGAAGAGGGAATGTGGGAAAAAGACAAGGCCAGCCAGAGCCATGTTTGCCATGCTCGGGCTGGCTAGAATCCTTTTCACTAGGTTTGACTCCCAGTACCTACATCAGATGACTGTGATAACTACAGTTTCCGGGGATCTGATGCCCTCTTCTGACTTCTACAGGTACCCACATGCATGCAGTGCACATGCAGATGAACAGGCACGTACACGTCTTTATAAAACCTTATTTTATGTGCATCAGTGTTTTGTCTGTGTGTATGTCTGTGTAAAGGTGTTGAATCTTGGAGTTGCAGACAGTTGTGAGCTGTGGGTGCTGGAAATTGAACCCTGGTCCTCTGGAAGAGCAATCAGTGTTCTTTTTTTAAAAGTTTAATTTAATTTTTTTTTTACACTCGAGATTTTATTCCCCTCCTGGTCCAGTCAGTGTTCTTAACCACTGAGCTATCTCTCCAGCCCGGACATATTTTTAAATTTGTAATCTTATCTTTAGTTTTTCTGACTTTAGTTATATACACATATATAATAGCATTTTCTCTCTGCAGAATGTACCCTCAGCTGTTGGTCTACAACTTCCTTTGAACCTTCTGATTTCCATCTTTTTCCAGTAAAGGAACAAAACCCTTTCTGATTCTTTTGTTGTTTTGAGACAGGGTCTCACTGGCCTGGAACTTGATATATCCATCAGGCTGGCCTTGAACTCACAGAGATCAACCTGCCCCTGCCTCCCAAATGCTGGGATTAAAGGCATGAGCCACCATGCCTAGCCCTTTCTGGTTCTTAAACATCCTCTTTATTTTTGACTTTCACAGTGAAACCCCCAACCCACAGCCCAGTTCCTATCTCTCTTCCCACCTGCTTCCTTCCTGCTTTGTTTCCTTCCTTTAAAATGTGAACATCTTGATTAAAAATCCTTCCTCTTTTCAACAAAATGCTCTATGCTTCTTCCAATTCCTTCACCAAACTCCAGCTTTAGCTTCCTTCCTGTGCCACTGTGCATTTATAATTACAAACACTAATTAAAGTTTTGACACCTTCGACAGACTCAAGTACACCAAGCGGTTTAGAGGGTTTCCGTTTAGCTTATGCTTTTATAAAAAATAGACACAAGGACAACTCAGGAAAGGAGGCATCGGAACAATTTTAATTTACCAACAAATCTAAGTCATTCCATCTGTCAAAACTGCCTCAGTCCCATGACCCGTGATGCATCTGAGCTAACTTTGTAGTCTTAATTTTATGTATATGCCCACTTGTCTGTAGCTGGTTTTAAACAGAGTTTCCTAGGGGGCTTTACTTGCCTGCCTTGTAGGCACCATGTGATGGGAAGCAAGCTACAACACTCAGAAATGTGGGAAGGCAGAAGACTTACCAACCAGGAAGAAAAGGGAATCAAAATGATTCAGAAACGATTCAGGCGTCTGCCTCCCAAATCTCCACTGTCACTGCCCATGGAGGGATATCTTTGTCTTTGAGTCTTTTTATTTAGGTCATTGTGTGTGCACTTGTGTGCAAACTCATGTGTGCCACAGTCTGCCTTGCAGAGAGCAGGCGACAACTTGCAGGCATTGTTTCTCTCCTTGCACCCAGTCAATCCCAGGGATTAGACTCAGATCATCAGGATAGCTACACGTGCCTCTGTCCACTAAGTCATCTCACAGGTCCTTGTCCTACAGTTTAAGGGACTCCTACTTAAGCAAGGACTCTATAACGTTACACATGATCTCACTGTTGGTGAAATTGCAAGCTATTGCAGCCACTCTGGAAATCACTGTAGAGAATTTTCACAAAGCTGAAACACTCCTTGGCATATGCCCAAAGGACTGGACATTCTACTTCACAGACTCTCGCTCTGTTCCGTGTCCACTGCTGTTGTATTCACAATGGCCAGGAAACAGAAATAGCCTAAATGCCCTTTGACTGAAGAATGGACAGAGAGATTGTGGTGCATATACATGATGCAATACTATTAAGTTGTAAAGAAAAATGAAATTATGAACTTTGTGGATAAATGGATAGATAGGTCTAGAAAATATTGTATTGAATGAGGAACCCAGACCCATGAAGTCAAATGTCACATTTCTTTCTTATCTATGGATCCTATTACAAGTCTTCACATGTGAGTCTATAGCCTGGAATAACTTCAGACGTCAGGAAGAGATAAAGAATCCTGGTAGCTCTGGAGAGGATCGTAGGACACAGGAGCTGTGAAGGGGAAACAGATAAACCCAGGGTTGAGAGTTAACTGGGAAGGGGTGAGGGAGAGCACTACAGAGAGGAAGGGAAGGGGGAGAGACAGCGCTGTTTTAAAATGGTTTTTAAAAACCATAGAGGAACATAAATAATGTTTACTTTAATATATAGACATAGCTTAACACACTGTAAATATATGTGCATATGCACACACATATGTTTTGAGTGAAGTTACCCTACTTGGTGTAATGAGACCCCCTAAAGCCCTAGACTGTCTAACAAAAACCCCAGTGCCAGGCACGAGAAATCTCTCTTGGAGTTATTGATGAAGAATCTAAGAAGCTCCCAAATGATTCAGGCTGATGCTACTGCCTTTGGTTGCCCTCCCAGAACTTGAAGACAAGCCCTGGCTACTGAAGACACCACACACTTCAGACACAGGAGGAAGTGACCTGGAAGTCTCCTCCCCAGCACCAGCTCCCATAGAGCTGAAGGTGCTGTGTGAGCTGCCAAGAAAGAGAAGCAGACAACAGTCAGACCCAGACAACAGTCAGACCCAGGTACAGAGCCTATGAACAGCAACGATTACCAGGTCGGCAAGATATTCCCAAGAGTGCAATATCTTGGAAGTAGCCAACCCAAGGCCCACTCACTAGGAGGAAATTCATGCCCGGTTTTACAAATCTAGCTCATTACTCATGAGCAGTGAGGTCCTGGACCCTAGAGGAGAACATACTATCACTTCCCTCAATCAGTATAAATCCTTTTTTTTTTTTTTCTGAGACAGGGTTTCTCTATGTAGCCCTGACTGTCCTGGAACTCACTCTGTAGACCAGGCTGGCCTCAAACTCAGAAATCTGCCTGACTCTGCCTCCAAAGTGCTGGGATTAAAGGCGTGCGCCACCCCTGCCAAGCAAAAGATTATCTTTATTTTTTAAAGATTTATTTATTTTTATTGATATGAGTACACTGCAGTTGTCTTCAGACACACAGTAGAAAAGTGCATCAGATCCCATTGCAGATGGTTGTGAGCCACTATATGCTTGCTGGGAATTGAACTCAGGACCTCTGGAAGAGCAGTCAGTGCTCTTAACTGCTGAGCCATCTCTCCAGCAGTATAAATCCTAACTGTATTCTAAATACCTGTCCTTCTAACAACAGATAAGTGTAAGTGTACCACTCACCCTTATCCAAAAAAAACAAAAACAAAAACAAAAACAAAAAAAAAAAACCTTTTTTCAGCAAAGACCATTACAGAAATTCATAACTTTTCAAAATGTTATGGGGAGCCCACCAGAGATGACTACTCATAGATTATACTCATTTGAAAGTCTTCATTCTGACCAGCTGGAACTACACTTGGGTATTTGGGGACCCAATTGTAGCACTGAGTGTGCAGAGCTCAGAGATTTTTGGGATTTTTTTTTTTTGAGACAGGGTTTCTCTGCGTAGCCCTGGCTGTCCTGGAACTCACTCTGTAGACCAGGCTGGCCTTGAACTCAGAAATCCGCCTGCCTCTGCCTCCTAAGTACTGGGATCAAAGGCATGCGCCACCACCGCCAGGCAGAGTTCAGAGTTTTGAAGGCAAAAACCATGTGCTGGTATCTCACTAGGCAGTTGCAACAGAATCATGGGCAGGAGGCCTTGGAGTAGGGGGAGCTTTGTATTAGTGATCAATTTGATAGACACTAAGATAAGCAGTTAGCTGGAGGTGGGGAGGTTTGCCCAAGCAGGCAGTTTAACAGAGGTAGACTAGCTGGGCATCTGGACCTAGGGTTTCTAGAATAAAGTTGGGTAATTTTCCACTGGATTTCCCCATCAAGGAGATCAGATAAACCTGAAATGGCCTTAGCAAGAATACAAGATGGAGAGCCTCTGCACTGTCTTGCCCTGTCACAAAAATGCAGCAGAGAAATTGACCATGGAGTGTCCAACCCTAGTTGATAGATACATCTACAACATAACCCCACACCTAAGGCTCAGAGAACAGCACAGAAGAGAGACCAAGAAGATCGTATAAGCCAGAGGACCAGGATGTCTGCTGCAAGATAGTGTCATCTCTGTGTGATGCAGGGTCGCTGCACCCATAAAATCTCAGCAATATGCTCCCCTAACCAGGACCTCGAGAACCCCAACTGCCATGTCAGTATGGTGATGGAAATCTCAAAAGGCCCTACTTCTCGATGGAGAGCTACAGCCATTAGTGGCTGCTCAGAGGGGGAGACTCAGGCTTCTACAGAGACAAGCAGATTGATAGATTACCTAACCCCAAGCAGTCAGCTCTAATACACATATGAGCACACGAGCAGCAGTAAGCAGCCCTATCTGGATGTACATATATACACATTTATGTATATATACACATTTAACATACATATATATGAAGCAATAATTCAGGAAGAAGAGGTCATGAACTTGAGAGGGAGTAGGGAGAAAATGGGAAGGATTGAAGGGGGAGAGAAAAGGGGAGACATGATATGAATATAGTATTCATATGTGCCAAAACTTAATTATAAAAAATTATGTTAACACAATTCTTAAAGGGTCCATCCTCCATCATCTTCTTCCAGTGATTTGAACACGGAACTGACAACTCTCTGCTTTTCCTTTTCCCAAGATGATTTACAGGGGCTCCTCTTGTTTTAGTTTTGAGATGGTTTCTCACTGTACAGCCCTAGCTGACCTGGAACTTACTGTGCAGCCCACAGATGGCCCTCCTGCCTCTGCCTTCCAAGGGGTGAAATTACAGGCATGAGACACCATTATCCTAGACCCACAGTTTTCTTAACAATGTGATAATAGACCCCACAGTTACTGAACACGGAGCTCTCAGGAACTCAACCAGAGCTTTGATTAATTTGTCTCTGTAAATCTTTTGGGGATGCCTGGTTACCCTCTCACACTTTGAACTTGCTTTTACTCAATCAAGAGGATACATGTTAGATTGTGGTCTGCATAGTTTTTCATCTTATTACCCAATTTTGATAGGAATAAAACCAGGCAAAATCAACAAAAAGTATTTAATTTTTGTTACATTCAAAAGTTGCCTACAATAAGCTTCACACTGTACAAAATATCACAGATTTCAACAACCTCATTCTCCCAAACACCACACTACACAGCTCAAACACAATGGCTTCTCCTTGCCTTAAAATTCTTGACCAAAAAAAAAAAAAAAAATCCCCAATAATGTTGAGACCAGGTAGGAGGATTCCAAACTCCAGGCCTGAGCAGCTGAAACCACTGAAGAAATAAATTACTTGGAGAGAGTCCTACTTATCCTTGGCCAAAGTTTGTCTCGCAGATCCAGCCGTAGGACCTCTGGCAGACATTATCATTCCAGCGGCCATCTGAGGTGAAGTGGGCACAGTCTTCACCCCCTCCCAGTCCGTGTCCATACCAGTTATCTGGCTGCTCTGGGGCCCAGTTCCTATGAACAAACACAGATGTGGGCCTCCAGAAACCAGACTCTAAGCCATATCCCCATATTCTACCACCTACACCAGGGCCAGAGCCTTGGAAGTAGAGGAAGTCCCAGGTAAAGACCACTAGACCAGGGCAAATGTGCAACACACACTCACTTAAAGCCTTTCTCAAAGTCGGTCCCATCCACCCATCTCCAGGGCCCGTTTTGGTCTGTTAGGCCGATCCAACTGACATCATTGGCTAAGCGATTCTGCAGAAAATTCTAAAGAGAGAAAAAGGCATGGTAACCTCTCCCTTAGACCAGAGAGCCTCCCAAAAAGAGCCTGCCCGGGCATCACCTGCTCCTCCAGGGAGTTGACCACCACCAGGTGAGAATTCTCCAGCTGGCAGTACTTGTCAGCTTCAGGCCATGACTTCTTAGACTGAGAGAACCAGTAGCAGCTGCCTTCATGCTCCGTCCAGTAAAGGGGGCAGCAGCCCACTTCCGAGTCTAAGAAAAGCAAAGCAAAGATGGAGAGCAGAGGCAATGCCTATCATGTCCTTGCCTCCCAGAAACTAGAGCAAACCACGCCCATTGCCCTTCTCACGGTTATTCTTGAGGTTGGCGAGCTGGCATGTCAGGGCCTTCAAGTCCTTCCCCAGCTGTTGCACACGATCAGTTATTTCAGACAGATCTGGGACATACAAATGACAGTGACAACAGTGCCCTAGCTGTGGCATCTGCTGGTGCTCAGATGTCCTGCACAAGGCTCAGTCTGGGAACATCTCCCTCCACACACTGCGCATGCTCACACCCCCTCTTCGTGCCCAGTCTGGGACCAGCTCCACACACTGCGCATGCTCACACTTCCTGTCAGTGCCAAGAACTTCTTCACACACTGTGCATGCTCACGGCACAGGGGAACCTCAGCCTCACCTGTTTTGAGAGCCTGTTCCTTCTTCTCCACTGTGCTCTCCAGAGAAGCCACCTTCTGGCTCAAGTCTCGGCCTAGAAGAGGACAGTTCAGCACCAGGGACCTGCATTCACCCACACCCTTCTGCACACTCTGGAGACCAGGGCCTCTCACCTGTCTGCAGCTCCTGCCTGTGGTCCTCCACCTCCACTTTCAGAGAACTGATCCCTCCTTGCAAGCTGTCAGCTGCAGAACAAGGAACTGGAGCTCAGGACTGTCCACCCTACCCAGCCCACTCCAGCCCAGAACCCCGTGAGAGCCCAGCTTACCCTTGGAGTTCAGGGTCTGGAATTCAGTCTTTATCTTGAAGGTGGTGTTGTCTAAAGTGGCTCTCAGGGTGTCTAGGTCCCTCCTTAACTGGGAATCTGATGAGGACAACATGATGATGAGAACCAAGGTCTCTCAGGTCCACTCTGTGCCAGCACTAGGCAGGGCACTTTGCACACAGAGTGACACACTCTGCCTCACAGCGACCCAATGGGCAGGCATTGTTGTTATCCAATAGTGCACAAGCATAGGCCGAAGCTGAGGGGGTGAGGCGATGCGACTGTGTAGCCCAAGCATAGTAACAGGTGACAGGGCCAGCGGCTGTCTGACCATGGGTCCTCCATGTCCCCACCAGTGTCCCCACCACTGCTGTCATCTATTATCAAGTCACTGTCCCCTGTGCTCCACTACACTTGTCCTTGCCATGGCCCTCGCTGCTGTCCTTCCGTGCCCTCTGCGATCCCTGCCCTGCTAAGTTTCTCTCCCTCCACCCACCCAACCCCCACCCTGTATTCCTCTCTTCCCTGCAACCCACTTTGGGATCCAATCACGGAGACAACCAGCAGCAGCAGGAGGCTGAGGCCCAAGGAGAACAGGAGGAGGTGGGTCCAAGAGAGGATGGTGCACAGGAAGGACCTGGGAGGAGCTGCCGAGAGAGAAGGGGGTGTCAGTTAAATGATCTAAAGCAGTGACTCTCGATTGATGGATTTTGATCCCTTTTGGGGTAGGATGAGTCTTCCTTCCCCAGGGGTCATGTATCAGATCTCCTGCATGTCGATTTTATACATTAAACTTTCTAACAATAGCAAAATCACCGTTTTGACGTAGCAATGAAAATAATCTTATGGTTGTGGGTCACCATAACATAAAGAACTTTATTTACGGATCACAGCATTGGGAAGACTGAAAACCACTATGTTAGAGTTGTGAAAGACACAGGAGGTCCCAGGGACCTTTCTAGAGGTAACTGTTTGCCTCTGGTTATGCTGTAAGAGGGAGAGGCTGAGGAACCGGGTAGAGGTGCTCAAGGCTCTCCCCACTCACGGACCACACAAGTGCTTACCCACAGAAATCTCTCATCCTGTCAGGACCCGTGTGCACAAGCGTGGGAATGCACAGATATTACACTGATGTTCTACACCAGAGTGGAGGACGACAGCGATGATACAGAGGTAGCTTGGGACAGCCAGGCCACCATCGGGGTCCTTAGCCTCTGCATGATTGTGTGTGCAAAGGGTGAGCTACTCCAAACCCAACACATGGTGCACACCTACCATACCCTTCCACATAGCACAGGAAGCCAGGTCACTCGAGTCTTCCCGTCCCTGTCTCTCTGAGGACCTTGTATGTGCAGTGTAATAGGGCCTTGGAGTGGGCCTGAGCACACTGCTGCATGGTGAGCCACGGCAGCACAACCCTTGATAGACATAGACAGCATACACCCTTATAGACATACTTAGAGCAAAGTTTAGAGACTCCATTCCTCCTTTCTTGTCACCTTTTCTCATCTCCTGGTTTTTCTCCTCACTCTCCAAGTACTGGATGTTTTCATATATCATTGTCATGTTTCCACAAACACAAGACTTCCAGGACAGTCAGAACTGAAATGGAGAAGCCAGGGTTCAGTTAGGAGATTGGTCTAAGAAGGAGACAAGAAGCAAGGCGGAGGAGGGCAGGGCTGCAGCTGGGATAGGGTATCCCTGTTGAGAATGAGCCTAGGTTGTCAGGAGGATGTGTTGGGAGCTGACTTTTAGCAGAAAGCGGCTAGAAAGCAGCTATCATCTTTGCAGCCATCTGGAGCCATATACCCTGAAAAGAGACTTGGTTTTCAACAGCCTACAACAGCTGAACACACTCTGATAAATATCTTGTTTATCCCACATAGCTTGTTTTGCTGTTTAGTGACCCCAGCTGCATGGTGCACGTGGTAAAATGTCTTCACCTGTCTTCTCCTGCATGTGCTTATAAATACCCAGGATTTCCTTGTAATAGAGTCAATAAGGGTCAAGAGGAGTCAATATGCGCCGAGAAGAGAGACAATAAAGGGAGACAATAAGAGAGAGACATGAAGTGAGACAGCCCTGACCCGTGGACTAGAGCAACAGGCTGGGACATTTTGGCCCCCAAGCCTGGCAGAGTACAGGTCTCAACATTTTGGCGCCTGACGTGAGGCTCCAGTAAGCGGGATACAGTGAAGGACGCCTCCGGAATTGGTAGCGATCATTCTCGCTCCTGCGCTGGAGAACCAGTCAACTGATGGAGCTGCCTTGGCAGTGGTGCTCAACGCTAGACAGCAAGAATGAGAGACCCAGTGAGAGAAATTACTGGAAGAAGGGTCTACCGAGAATTCAAAAGTGAAACAAAGGTGATTGCAGGGAGACCAGTGGGTCATAGTAACAAAAATGGGACAAAAAATAAGTGAATAGAAACAGATAAATAGATGAAAAGGTTTTAAAGACTAAAGGAGTAAATTGCAGGCTGCTCTGAGTCAAGAGAGCCAAACAGATAGATAAATAGAAGGTTGCTCCAGGCAGAGAGCTGAGCAGAGTGATAATGTTAATTGATTTAACTTTTAAAATGTGTGTGATTCTGAGTTGTATATTTTTCCTCTGGATAAAAACTCAATGTAAAGGTTTTTCTGCTTACTGGCTTAAGGAAAGGCTGACTTGGGAAAAAAAAGATTTTTCTATGAGTTTTCTCAAGAGGTCATTAAGGTAGTAGTTATATCTTCCAGAATTATATGGATCAGATATGACAGAGGTCAGACCTCCAGAACACTAGATTCCAGAGAATCAAAATAATTATCTTGATACTAAAATTTGTTTTGAGATTTGTATATTACAGAATACACAGCCTTGGTGAATGAATCCTCTTGTCACCTGCATGTTCACTGATGCCCTGGACTTCCAGCTGGATGCAGTTAAGACAGACATCAGAAGCTTATCAACTTCCCCTTCCCCTCATCCCTCTGCTAACATTTCAACGCCCATACTCAGCTTGAAGAAGTTAATGAAGAATCAGCGCCCCAATTCCCTGGACTTGGGGACTGAGGTGGTTAATATTAGGCTGTCTTTCTAGGGAAAAGTAATGGTTTTATTGGAACAGGAAAGAAGAGCTAAAATTGATTACACAGCCATAACCTATTGGTAGAAATCTGTATAATTGTTACTAAGTTGATGCAAATTTAAGGATTTCATTGGTATAATTTTTTCTACTGAAAATTTGTGGGTACAAGGCTTAGACCTTTTACTTTTCCAACAGGGGAAGTTGTGTGTTGCCTTAAAGAGTGTTGCTTTTATACCAACTATTTAGGCATTAAGTTTCTTGTCTCTTGGGTTCATGCTGTTCAACAGACTGATGGCTTTTGTACGGCAACAGATAGCAAATGAAAGCCATACAGGTCCACTATTACAGGCTGGAAGTAGGGGACTCTGAAACCTCTGTCATCAAGACTGACGTGGATTAACCCCTAATTTATGAGATAAGCTGGATAGTCAATGACTGATAAGAGAACATACCGAGACCCTTGCCCCTAAAAAGGGAGGCCTCACCATCCTAAGACAGGTGCTCAACCAATGGCTGTTGAGTATCCAAGGACGGGAAAGGGAAGCTGAGGTCCTATGTTCCAACCTAGGACAGGCTTGGTTTCCATAAGTTTTCCCAGCCTTCCCTTTTGAAAAAAAAAATTAAAAAGGGGGACCTGTTGGGAGCTGACTTTTAGCAGAAAGTGGCTAGAAAGCAGCTATCATCTTTGCAGCCATCTGGAGCCATATACCCTTAAAAGAGACTTGGTTTTCAACAGCCTACAACATCTGAGCACACTCTGATAAATATCTTGTTTATCCCACATAGTTTGTTTTGCTGTTTAGTGACCCCAGCTGCATGGTGCACGTGGTAAAATGTCTTCAGCTGTGTTTCCTGTTTATGCTTCTAAATACCCAGGATTTCCTTGTAGGTGTGGTGTAGTAGTCGGTGTGGTGGTGTGTGTATGGTGGAGACAGTAAACAAGTCTTGACTACAGATCCTCTGGCTTGTCTCTATTCCTCGCATCTCTTCCCCTTCTTCCCCCCACTCTCTCTCTTGCTAGACCCTGACCCATGGACCGGAGCAGCAGCGCAGGCTGGGACATTTTGGCCCCCAGTCAACAGACAGAGTACGGCTCTCAACAAGGATGGAGATAGGCATGCATGTGCAGCTGAAGCTGGATGTGAAGTCCGAACTGGATCGGCCTTTGAGGAGGAGTAGAGTCTGGGGCTGAAGCTGGAGGTAGAGTCACTGCTAAGGACTTTCCACTCTCTGCTACTTTGTGACTTGATCACAGAGGGAACACACAAGTACCCTCAAACACTACAAATGCTGTGTGTAGAAGGGCATTCTTCAATTTACTTTGAGAAACCCGATGTGCTGTGTCTATCTGTCTCTCTTGGGAGGCCCTATGTGACATTTCTATGCTGAGGGATCTCGGATGCTACAGTACAAGGGAAACTGGCTTTTGTCTAGCATGTCATTTCAAAGTGATAGGAAACTGGGTAGGTTTTTATTTGCATCACACAATCATTTATTTGTATTTATGGCATGTGTGTGTACACGGAAGTCAGAGGCTCATAAATAGGGGTTGGTTCTCTCCTTCTACAGTATATGAACTCAAGTCATCAGGCTTGGCAGCAAGCTCCTTTACCCAAAAGCCATCTTGCTACCCCAACAACCTGGTTTTGTTTTCTCAATAATGTCAATAACTCAAGAACCAACCTGACCATCTGAAATATATCATCGTCAGAACTCTTAGCATTTTCATGGCCACCTATAAGTAAGTCCAGTATCTTTGTGTGTAGAAAGAATGAATAGCTAAATTTTCATGATGGTTTATGTTTCGAAGATATAAAATATAAATGACTTAGAACTCCCTTTTAACACTCTAAATGAACAAAATCATACTGTTCTTTGGAATATTTGCAGATAAAAATTAAATGTTAAGATCTTTTTAAAAAATGTCACTGCTCTGGTGGCGCACGCCTTTAATCCTAGCACTTGGGAGGCAGAGGCAGGCGGATTTCTGAGTTCGAGGCCAGCCTGGTCTACAGAGTGAGTTCCAGGACAGCCAGGGCTACACAGGGAAACCCTTTCTCGAAAAAAAAAAAAAAAATGCCACCGCTGAGTTAAGAAGACGCTGTTGACCTGGAGTCTCATCCTGAGACTGGCACCAGTACCCAGTCGGGTTGGGCCTGGGCTTGCAATAAAACTGGAAGTTAAGACGTAAGTGTGGGCACTTGGGGCAGGACTTGTATGAAGATTAATTTGGGATCTGGGATTGGAACGGGTTAGGGTTGAAATAGGAGCTTAGGTTAGGACTGCAGTAGAGCACTGTGGGGTGCTCAGTAAGGTGCTTGTCAGGCAAACATGAGGACTGACGTTCCATCCCCAAAACCCGTGTGAAACAACTGGGCATAGGGCTGGAGGGATGGCCCAGTGGTTAGAGCATGTAGCGTTCTTTCAGGCAACCTGAGTTGGCTCCTGGCTCCCACAGTGGGCAGCAAACGACAGCCTGTGACTCCAGCTCCAGGGAGAGCCAACTCATCTGGCCTCTGAGGGCACCTGCACTCACATGCACTCAGCCAAATAGACCCACATGTACATATAATTCAAATGATAAAGTTTTAAAAAAAGAAAAATGCTAGGCATGGTGTCTGAAAATGCTACTAATCTCTGGGAGAGTCAGAGACCGCTAGTTCCCTGAACCTTGCTGCCAGGTCAGCCTAGTCTAATTAACAAGTTCCAGGTCAGTAAGAGACCCTAACTCAAAACAAAATAAACAGAAAGTGAGACTGGAAGATGGCTCAGAAGATTAAGTGCTCATTGGACAAGCGTGAGGACCCGAGTTTGGACCCCTAGCACCTGTGTAAAGGCTGGCTGTGGTGACACACTCCTGTAACCCCAGTGCTTGTGGGAATGGGGCAGAGAGAGATCATGAGAGCTCCCAGGCGGATGTACTAGCTTAAAGGACAAGCTTCCTCTTCAGTGAGAGAACGTGTCTTAAAAAATAAGGTTGAGAGAGATAAAGATACTCCATGTCAACCTCTGCCCACCACGTATGCATGCAGGAATGCACTTACACACATGGTACACATGCATGCAGTACACACACACACACACTTGCACGGTGCACACAATGCATATGATGTACACACGCGTGCAAAATGAGTAAATTACAGCCATGGTTGTTCTTTGGTCTCCTCATACATGTGTGTGTGTGTGTGTGTGTGTGTGTGTGTGTGTGTATATATATATATATATATATCTTCACACACATGAACATATGTATTTTAAGAACTATGGTTTGGATCTAGAATATCCAAAGGTCTGTTAAGCAAAGAACTGAGGTTAGAGATGAGGTTAGAGTTAGGATGGTGATCGGGTGAGAACTGGGCCAAAGACACGGTTGAGTTTGAGTCTTAGTCTGCCTAGGGATGATGGATGCTACAGCCCACACTAGAGTCCAGTGCTGGTGCGCTCCCAAGCCTTACACAAAGCCTGTCTATATCTGCATACTTCCTTTCACCCAAGGCCTAGAGCCTTTCCCTCCCTGCATCCCCTTACACATTCCCTGCCCCACTGGTCTCCCTGGCAACCCTGGCCCAGTTACCTGTGTGAAGTCTTGGCTTCCTCATGCAGCAGTGACCAGAATCAAGAACTCAGTCAGGGTGGAGCGCTATATCCTAGAGGGTTGGTCTGTGGGAGGGACCAAGCAGAAGCCACAGACATGTCCGAGCTTATTCAGTCCTTTGCGTCCAAAGGCCCAATGGTCCATTTGGGGAACATCCAAATCTCTCAGCTTCTGACAGTCAACACTGAGGGAATTGGAACCTGAATGTGAGTGGGGATTACCAGTGTGAGGGCATAAAACAGGATTCACTTCCATCCCCCAGGGAGTGCCGTCCCACGTTTCTCTCTCTTGAACCTCCTAGGACTTCCTCATTTTTAACTTGGTGGGAAGGGGGGGTTACAACAGAGGGATGGTCTGTTTTCTTCTCCTATGCCTCTTATCTTCATTTGCTTCCTGCCCATGACTTTCAAGAAGATCAGCGCCTCTGTCATTGAGCACCACTGCACAAGAGTCCGTTCACTGCTCATATTCAAAACCTGGTGATTCCCTGACACCTGAGTGTGAGGACCCTAGCCATTAAGTTCCATCTTCACATCCCTCACTCCACCCAGATGGACAGAGAGGATTAGAAACCTTGTCCTCACCTGACGTGGAGAGAAGGGATAAGGAGGAAAAGCATTTTGTCTTATTAAGCATCGATTCTGATAATTGTTATCAAGATGAAGTTATAATTTCTTAAATGGTACAAAATTTACTTTGATTTCAAATTTAAGGTTTTCATTGGTATGAGCTTCTTTATAAAAGTGAGATGAATATTGTTACCCTCATAGGCATTGTGCCTGTGTAACACATCTAGGAATACAAGGCTTAGACCCAGTCTTTAACTTTTTAAACTGATTTGAGATGGTTAGCCTGTGAGTTAAGGGCCTACAGCAAATTCATGGCTTTGAGTTTATTGTTAGGGTGTTTTCTATATTTTATTTAGAAATAGCTGAGAGGAGTTAACAGACAACAGTCCAGATTATCTTACGTGGATAGTTGGTTTTCAAAATGTCAGAAGTCCACAGAACTGATGTTACAAACATTTCTTTATTAATGTTCATTTTGATTAGAGACCTGTCTACTCCTGACAGCTCCCTGTCTTGGATTCTAAGAAGAAATTGAGCATCTTTGGAGTTATTCCAGTTGTGGTGAGACAGCCACTAGGCAAGAATTGCCTCTTTCCATCTACAGACAAATTACTGTCCAGAAAAGGACACACTTGCAGAATAGTTGACTGATTATGTCTGCCTAGACAGAGTAATCAGCCCTTAGTAATTCTGCATCACTAAGGTCTGTCAGATGATCCTGGGCCAGAAGGCTGAAGATCAGATGCTCCAACGTTTTGTAGTATAGGAACTGTCCAGGTGTTCAGTGGTCTCTATAAATTGGCTAAGTTTTAGAAGCTGTGCTTTGTGCTTCCCATAATTTCAGTTAACTCAGTCATTCTAGATTTCTGATGGGGTTGAAAACTTATAGTCTCATAGTCAATCCTGGCTATTTACTTTGAGAGAAAAGATTTGAGTGGATGGTTTTAGCTGACATTCATTCTAAAGCCAAGAAAAAAGCCAGGTTCAGAACTAAGTGTTTTAGTTAGGAGAGATGACAGAGGTTCTGGTTAGTCAACAAAATGATAGACTGGGTATTAAGACTATCTTGTACCTCACTAGTACAAATTGGTATAATTATGCTCTAATTGTATTTTGAGAGAAAAGTTTTATTTTAACAGGAAGGGTGATATGTAGGAGGAGCTAAGGTGGGAGGAGTACGGAGAGGAAGAGAAGGAGTAAGGAGAGGAGGAAGAGAAGGAGTAAGGAGAGGAGGAGAAGAAGGAGAGGAGAAGCTAGATGATGAGAGAGAGAAAAAGAAAGAGGGGGGGGGGACATGGAGGCAGATGTTCACGTGTCTCCACCAGTCAAAGATAGTTGATATATCTAGGATGGGTATTGGGTTACACTTCTGATTGAGCATTACCAAACTTATAAAGCCTTTGATTAACTTTTTTAAAAAAAATGTACAAAAGCAAAAAGGAAAAGGGGGCAGGGGATAGGGGCTTTCTAGGGAGGGGAAATGGGGAAAGAGGGGGCATCTGAAATGTAAATAAAATACCCAATTAAAAAAAAAAGAATTAAAAAAAAAAAGCATCGCTGGGTGGTAGAGGCAGGCAGATTTCTGAGTTTGAGGCCAGCCTGGTCTACAGAGTGAGTTCCAGGACAGCCAGGGCTACACAGAGAAACCCTGTCTCGAAAAACAAAACAAAACAAAAAAACAAAACAAAAAAGCATCGATTCTGTGCAGGAGGGTATTGGTTTCCACTAGAGCGTCGAGAGGCACTGTGGAAGGAAACAGCTGAAGGTCAAACACCACGGTATCCAACACCCAGCCTCGCTCTCTGTGCCTGCTCAGCCTTCACCATGTTCCTTGTCAGCACCCGGCTCCTCAAAACACATATTCCTTTCAAATAGGAACCTGAATGTTGAAAAGCAAGGAAAAACCTTCAGGTGTTTTTGTTTCTTTTCTTTTGTCATTGTTATTGTTTGTTTGTTTTTTTATTTCGAAAGCACTGTTGTTTTGAGACTTATTCGTTTTTACTGAATTGATATGTGTCAGGACTGTTGTACACATTCAGTAATGAAAATACGCTTCGTTTGGTGCCATCGATGCATCACAGCCGCCAAGATGAAGTTCCATCCCTTTGTGACTTCTGATCGAAGCAAGAACCGCAAACAGCATTTCAATGCACCTTCTCACATTCGGAGGAAGATCATGTCTTCCCCTCTTTCCAAAGAACTGAGACAGAAGTATAGTGTTCCATCTACACAAAGTGATCCAAACATGCAGGAAGAAATACATTATTGACATTGAATGAGTCCAGCAAGAAAAGGCTAATGGCACAACTGTCCATGTGGGCATCCACCCCAGCAAGGTGGTCATCACCAGGCTAAAGCTGGACAAGGACCCCAAGAAGATCCTGGAGAGGAAAGCCAAGTCCTGACAAGTAGGAAAGGAGAAGGGCAAATACAAGGAAGAAGATGCAGGAGTAGAGACATCTCATGCACGGCTTTCATTAAAGACTGCTTAAGTAAAAAACCACAACAACCACAAAACAAAACAGCAACAACAACAAAACCCTCTGGGTTCATCTGCATCGTTTTCATCCATCCTTCCATTTAGTTATTCGTGATTTCTCTATTTATGTTTGCGGTTTTCCATCTCAGTTTTGTTTTATTTATTCTGTGATATTTTGACGAGTCTGTATTTTGGTTAGAGCTATATAGCTCGGATATACAGCTGCTATTAGAAGGTAATGAAACCTTTCAGAGGGCTGAGTGGGAGGCCTTTCTTGTCATGGAGTTGTGTGAGATCCCAGCCCTTTCCTCTTTCTCTTTTGCTACATAGCCAGGAACTGGGCAGTTTTGCTGCCACATACTCCTGACATGATGTTGAGCCTTGCCATGGGCACAACGCAGTGGCACCAACCATAAACCAAAAACACAGAAAATCTGACTCCAAACAAGGCTATCCTTTTTATAAGTTAATTGTCTTGGATAGTTTTTATAGGGCAGAACGCTGACTAACACAGGTTTTTGCAAGGTAATAATGAAACTGAATGGGAGAGAGGAAATAGGCTCCTTAGTGAGAACCCACCCTTTGAAAAGAACGGGGAAGAAGACAGGAAGGAAACATGATATGACATCAACCAGCCTGTGCTCTGCACGTTTGAATGATAAAGGCCCATGATCATAACAGTTCCATTTTAGAGAAATGATGCTTACATCAAATCTGTAGATCACATTCAAGGAATACAGTCATTTCCACAATATAAATTCTGTCAATTTGTGAAGATAGGAGTTCTTTGCATCTTTTTGTCTTCTTCATCTTCTTCCTTTAGTTTTTATAGAGGGCACATGGTGATTGTGCTCAGATAAGCATAGAGAAATGTTTGTCTCATCAATGCAGGAGAGGTATACCTGTTTTCTACAGAAGGCCAGGGTGGACATGGATAATAGCCTGGTGATCTGTGCTCTCTGTGGGGCCAGGCCCCCTTCAAACCCCCAGACTCTTATGTCTACTCTTCCTCCCTAGGCCTTTATCTTGAGCACTGTTTCTCAGTCAATAGAGTCACTCCCTAGGGGAGACGTCACATGTGCTTTGTAGCTTAGACCTCTACAGTGCCTGTATGACTTAGAGCACACTCCATCCCTACCTAATCCCTTAGAGCTATAGAACCAGTCTTTATGGAAGAGGTCACATGTACTTTGCTAAAGAATATCAATGTGTCACATCTTAGACTTTATTGTACACGTGGGATTGAGATCATTGTCACCAGAAACTTTTTTCCAAAATTACACTGTACTTAAATGTCTAAAATAAACGGCCCAGTGTCGGACTTCGGAAGTCTGGAGCAGTCCTGCCAACCGAGGCGTGTCGAAGCAGGTTTCCGTTCTATTGCACGAGGATTTCTCATGATCTCAGTCTGCTGGCGGTGGCTCAGGGACTCCACAAGTTTTCACAGAGGAGGTCTTTTGCCTCAGCTCAGATGGACTCCCAGGGTCTTGTATAAGCTATTGTGGGTGGGACTGGTTTCTTGACTTCTTTCAAGGCATGCTCATGATTAGTGTGCAGAGAACATGCCATTTTTTTCAGGAGTCAGGTTGGAATCCTATAACTCTGCTGAGAGTCATCACCAGACCAAGAGTTTCAAGATGGAGTTTTTAGAGGCTTTCAAATATAGGATCATATTGCCTAAAACAGGGATGGGTTGGCTTCTTTTCTTACTGTTTCTACCTCATTTATTTCTATCACCGTTGTCCCAGCTGAAAGTGTTGGGTTTCAGACCGGGGACAAGCGGCTGAAGCACATATTTAACATACCAAAATGGATCTGGCCTCCAGGTTCTCCCAGCATCCCTGTCCCAATCTGTTACAGGACATAGTTAGCATACCCCTGCCCTCTATGCTGAACTTTCCAGGCCAGAAGCTGGGCTTTCTCTCTCCTAGAAGCTCTTCCCTTTGTAATCCAGACATTTTGATCTCTCTCCTCTCTCCTCTCTCTCTTCCCCTCTCTACATTTTCTCTCTTCCTGCATACACACACTCATTCTCTCTTTCTCTTTCCCCTCCCCTCTCTCTGTCTCTTTCCCTGTGGCAACTTCCCTGGCCTCCTTCCTTGGTACCAATGAACTCCCAAGAGCTGTTTCCCAGTCAACTTTCCTTCATATACTTTACTTTGATTTGATTTGACTTGAATTGGCTCATTTCGTCATCGGAAATAATTTATCAGAAAGGTCAAGCACTATACTGATTAAGTTAAGTGAACATTCTTGTCTGGTTCCTGATACAGAGAAAATGCTTTTCCATTTAGTACAATGTTGGCTAGGTTCATGTTAAAAATGTTCCTTCTGTTAGGTACCTTGGAGTCCTTATCACAAGAGTGTTGTATCGGGTCCAGAGGAAACTCCAATTTCCAAAAATGCAAAAAGCAATCCAACTATCCAAAAATGAGCTCAACCTGGATATATGGAAGATTGCTGGCAGTGAGATAAAAGCCAGACATCTTCAGGAACTTGGGAAACTGGTTCCCCTCTACCAAAAGGAGTCACTTCTCTTATCTCTGGCCGGAAGGAACAAATGGCTACCTGTGTGTGCTCACCAGCCTATCAAAGCTCATGCTGGCATCACAAGAACCTGTTACACATTCCAAAGTCCCCCTAGGCCTTCACCTCCTGCTCCACCCTAAACTCCCTCCAGCTCACAGGCTTCCCTCCCCCAGCTCCTCATTCTCCTAACCCAACCAATCCTGCTATGCCTGCTTACACTCTGCTCCTGTTCCTCTCGCCACCGTGTTCTCTCTCTTCTCTGTCCCTGCTAGTCTCTCCTCTCTCACAGACAGTCCTGGCCATACCCAGTCTACTTCTTTCTCTCTCTGCTCTGGACCTTTCCAGACGCCTCTGGCTGTTTTCTCTCTTATATACAATAAAAACCTCCCTCTAAGCCACACCATGAGTGGTCATGTCATCCGTTTATACAGGTTGAAGTTATCCAAGGCCCTTTCTGCATGTACTGGAGTCAGCGTGAGATCGTGGCCTCTGAGTCTAATGATGTTCTTTTTTTTTCTTTTTTTTTGATTTTTCGAGACAGGGTTTCTCTGTGTAGCCCTGGCTGTCCTGGAACTCACTCTGTAGACCAGGCTGGCCTCGAACTCAGAAATCCGCCTGCCTCTGCCTCCCAAGTGCTGAGATTAAAGGTGTGCACTTTAACTGCCCGGCGTCTAATGATGTTCTCTACTGTGCTTACTGATCTGCATGTGTTGACTCATTCTTGTATTCTTGGAATGAAACCAATACAATGATTAATGGTGTTTAAATGAGCAAACATTTAACGTTGAATTAGGTTTACTAATATTGAGAATTTTTTGTGTCTATTTTTCATCAAGAACATAGTTTTATAATTTTCCTTTTTGTTGTTTTCTGGTCTGGATAGTAATGGTTTTTCAGTGTCTCTACATCCAGTCCCTCCCCATTCCCATCTATAACTGTTTTGTGCAGCCATCTTTCACCCAAGGGTGACCCCAGGCTTCCTGTTTTATGATTGTTCCTTGTTTTCCGACTCACAGGGTAGCTTGATCTCAAGTACTCTGCCTCCTTCCAAGACAGTGTCTGTGTGGAGCCCTGACAGGGAAGGAGAGTGCTAAAACAGACTTCTCCAAGGTTGACTTGTCCTACGAAAGTCATGTGACCTGCTCTCAGCATTCTGGTTATTATCATCAAGTGGTCGACCATGGAATCACACACATACAACTAACATTATAAAGACTGAGGAGGTTATGATTCTATATTTAGGAATCCATACATGCATACACACACACACACACACACACACACACACACACACACACTTAAAGAAACAGGCCATACATTTGAGAGAAGTTAGAGAAGATACACGGTTGGAGAGGGGGAAAAGGAACAGGGGAAATGATGCAATTCTATTTTAATTTCAAAATTTTTTAAAAATAAATTCTTTGCAATAATCCCAGTTTTTGCGGAAGTCACTTATACTGAATCTCCCAACTCAATCTTGGGTCTGTAATAACCTTGCACTTGCCTTTTGGCCACGGTGATTGCCATCTTCTCTTTAACCCAGGGCTGCCTCGCTTGCCTTGTAGAAGACACTTCAGGTCTCTCTCCTCCTCCAAGGAGCCAGGTAGACTAGACTTTTTTCTAATTCTTATTACTTCCCCAGGCCTTCAGCTCTTCTGTGACATCTTTCATGGTTTCTGGTGCTCTTCCTTTCTTTGTGTCACTGGTGTAGCGTCTGCCCTGTCTAACTCTCCAACGCTGGTGTCACATGGAAGCTGCTTCTAACCTGCTCTTTTGGCAAGCCTCCCTGTGACTTGGAGTTTTTTGTTTGTTTGTTTGTTTGTTTGTTGTTTTGTTTAGTCTTGAGACAGAAACTCTCTATGTAGCCCAGGGTTTCCTAGAACTTACTATGTAGACCAGGCTGGCATCTCAAACTCACAGAGACCCAGAGTGCTGGGACCTCTCTGACTTTTGAATGAGATCATTTGTAACTATAAATTTCCCTCTTGGGACTGCTTTCATCATATCCTATGTGTCCTGGTGTGTTGTACTTTCATTTTTAGTTGATTCTAAACTTTTTTTCATCCCCTTCCTGATCTCCATGAGTGTACAAGCTCTGTATGATGATTTCCAGTTTCATCCCACATTGACCAGATAGAAATTATTTCAAATTCCTCTTATTTAATAAGGCTTGCTGTATGCCCTAAAATGTGGTCTACTTAGGAGACTATCCGTAGGCTACTGAGGAGTCCTGCTAAGTCCTTTTGACCTATCGTGTCGTGTAACTGTAATGCTTCTTTGCTGCTGCTGCTGCTGCTGCTGTTGTTGTTGTTGTTGTTGTTGTTTTGTCCAGCCGTTGGCTGTGGTTACAACTGGTATTGACAGTACCCACTGTCACTGTTGAGGGTGTTCTGTGACATAGTCTAGTAGGATTCATTTTGTGAAATTGGGTAAGCTCATGTTTGGCCCGTGTATGTTTAGAATTTTTATTGGGTTGTTCCCTTAGCCAGTATAAAGCAATCTTCTGCTCTTGTGGTTAATTTTAAATTCTATTCTGTGAAACATGAGTATAGTTATTTCTGATCACTTTTGGGTTCTATTTGCTTTAAGTGGTTTCTTCCCCCAACTCTTCCACTCTAAGTCTTTGACAACGAGATTATTTCTTGCATACAACTACTGTTGGGCCATGACATTTGTATGTGTATGTGTGGTGGCGGTGTTCACTGGGATGTGTATACGTGTGCATATGTGTAGGTCAGAGATAACCTCGGGTTTCACTCCTCAGGAGTCAACCAGTTTGCATTTTGAGACAGGGTTTCTCACTAAGACCTAGGGCTAAGTGATGAGGCTAGACTAGCTGACCAGCAAGCTCCAGGGGTCCCCTTGTCTCCAGTTTCCCAGAGCTGGGATCATAACCACTCATCCCCATGCCCAGTGTTTTCTGTGGGTGCTGGGGACTGGATTTATGCTTGATGAGATCTAGAATAACCTATGAGATGGGCCTCTGAGTACGACTGTGGGAGTTGTCTTAAGTATATCAAGTGATGTGAAAAGAACGACCCACCGTGGGTTCCCCAGGCCTTGTGTAAACAGGAAAGGGAGTTGAACCTCAGCAGACATTCCATTCAATGTTATCTGCTCTCTGACCAGCTGCTTCAGGTTTCTGCTTCCTTGACTTCCCCACCTCATAGTCTACACTCTGACCTGTGATCTAAAACAAACCTTTCCTTTAAGTTGCTTTTGTCGGGATATTTTTTATCATAGCAGCAGGAAGGGAACTTAAAGCAATCTTCTTTGTCTTCAAGTCCTAATTTATCTTCCTCTTGAAGCTTTCCACTGAGTAGAATAATTTATGGCTGTCTCATTTAGCGTTACTACGGCTGTGATAAAACACAATAACTAAAAGCAACTTGGGGAGGAAAGGGTTTATTCCACTCACAGGTCCATAGAACAGTGCATCATCAAAAGCACTGAGGGCAGGAACACAAACAGGGCAGGAACCTGGAGGCAGGAGCTGAGACAGAGGTCAGGGAGTACATCTGCTCACTGGCTGTTCCTCACTGTTTGCTCAGCCTGCTTTCTTATGGAACCCAGGACCACAAGCCCAGGGGTGGAACCTCAGACAATGGGATGGGCCCTCCCAGGATCATCAATCACCAATTAAGAAAATGCCTACAGGCTTGCCGACAGCCCAGTGTTAGGAAGTCACTTTCTCAATAGAGGACCCCGCCTCTCAGATGACTTTAGCTTGTGTCAAGTTGACAGAAAGCTATCCAGCACAAGGACATGTTGAGTGTTTTCATTTCCACAATTTCTGTTACTTTATTTTGGTATTTCTATCATCTTTTTATTTAATTTCTCTTCTGAACCCTGTATCACTGACCTTCTGTTCAGCCACTTATTTGTGCGCTCTTTGAATTCATTCATTTTACACTCATGTCTTCTTCAGTCTCATTGAGCAATCATCATTCTTGACTGGTTTGGGTTGTATGACATCTACTCCAGCCATCACTGAGCACCCTGACTGTGGAGCTGGGAGCTTTTGGAGGAGCCATGTTGTCTTGATTTTTTTTTTCTTTTACATGTCTTGCATTTCTGCCTTGGGACCTGTGTCACTGGGACTGTCTTTAGTTGGGCTTTTAAATCTCCAGGACTCTTTCAGGTGAAGTACTTACAGTGTTCCAGTGGAGGCAGGATGGCTGGGTGCAAACATAGTTTACACACACACACACACACACACACACACACACACACACATCACACTCACACTATGCCGGGTGTCTAGCCTGGTGGCTGAATTCTTGGTAGTGTGCCTCTGGAGACACCAGGCCCAACCCCCAGCACAGCTCTAAGACAAGAAGGCTGACCACAGAAGCAGTCATAATTGAAGATAAACCCAGCATGAAAATATAGTAATGGGGATTGAAAACCACCACTCAATGACTTAGCAAATAAAGGAGAGTCTATAACATCATGCACACGGAAAAGACATGTTAGGACTTTTTATAAATATAGAAATCATGTCAGGAAAAAAAGGCTGAATTTTGCCAGAAGGAACATTCTGGATTCAACTTCTTCATGTACAAAGTGGTGCCAACACTTTTCATAGAAATACATATTTCCCTACTGAGTAAACTGTTGGCTTTCTTACATGTTCTCTAGAACTCACCAGACACATCATGTAGACATTTTCCTTCATGGAAGGGGTGGTAGTTGAATAAAAATGGCCCCCATAGGCTCATATACTTGAGTGCTTCATCATCAGGGATGGCACTATTTGAGAAGGATTAGGAGGTATGACCTTTTTGGAGGAGTGTGTCACTGGGTGTGGGCTTTGAGGTTTTTATGCCTGTGTTTAATCTGTCTCTCTGTCTGTCTCTCTCTCTCTCTCTCTCTCTCTCTCTCTCTCTCTCTCTCTCCCTATCTCTCTCTTTTTCTTCCTAACAAATCAAGATGTAGCTCTCAGTTACTGCTCCAATGCCTTCCTGCTTGCATGCCACCTTGCTTCTCAGGAATACACCTCTGATGAACTGCAAGCAAGCCTCCAATGAAATGCTTTCTCAGATAAGAGTTGCCTTGTTCATGGTGTCTCTGCACAAAACAATGACTGTCTTAGTTTAGGTTTTATTGCTGTGAAGAAATACCATGACCATAGCAACTCTAGTTTTTTTTTGTTTTTTAAAGATTTTATTTATTTATTTATTTATTTATAAATATGTAAGTACACTGTTGCTGCTTTCCGACACACCAGAAGAGGGCAGTGGATTCCATTACATATGGTTGTAAGCTACCATGTAGTTGCTGGGAATTGAACTCAGGACCTCTGGAAGAGCAGTCAGTGCTCTTACCCACTGAGCTGTCTCTTCAGCCCCCATGGCAACTCTTATAAAGGAAAACATTTAATTGGGACTGGCTTACAGTTTCAGAGATTCATTCTGTTATCATCATGTCAGGAAACATGGCGCCATGCAGGCAGACATGGTGATGGAGAAGGAACCAAGAGTTCTACATCTTAATCCACAGCTGCAGAAGGAGATTGTGTGCCATACTTAGTGTAGCTTGAGCATAGGAGACCTCAAAACCCGCCCTCACAGTGACACACTTCCTCCAACAAGACCACACCCATTCCAACAAGGCCAGACCTCCTAATGGGCTACTTACTCCCTATGGGCTGAGCATTCAAACACATGAGACTATGGGGCCTTACCTATTCTAACCACAGCAGTGACTAAGACAGGTGTCAATTATGAATTCATCTTAAAATCATTTGCAGATTCCCTGTTTCTCTGGGGTCGAGATCAGGCTGGCCTCTACCTCTGCCTTGGCCACCTTGTCTACTCATATCTCCCATTTCTTTGTGAGGCTGAGGATGAAGCAGGGCCTCATGTGTACCGGGCAAGCGCTCCGCCACGGCTGCGTTGTTGAGCCCCACTGCTATTTTAATTAGTTTTGGTAATCTTTATCTTTGAAGTGGGGAGAATCTGGGAGGAGATGGAAGAAGAAAGAAAATGACCAAAGTATATTGTATAAAAAATAATGCAAATAAAAAACCAAATAGGTCTATTTTGAGCAAAATGTTCATATTATCCTTTCACTGTGTATAGAGGATCAATAGCTGTATTCTCTCTTTGATTATCACCCTTGCAATTCTATCTTCATATCATCTCTTCATCAGTCTTTCCATTCTACAGATCTTTGCAAAACAACTGTTGAAGCGGGCATGGTGATGCACCTGTACTCTCAGCACGCACAAGCTGAGGCAGAGAATCATTGCAGCCTGATCATCCTGGGCTGCAGAGACTCTTAGGTTTGGATGTCTCCACTGGTTTTTCTTAGTTTCAGTTATTTTTAGCGTTACTAATGTCAGCTTTATCGTGTTCTTCACTTCCTAATTTACAATCTGCTTATCAACCCTCTTCCATTGTATGGAACCTTCTAGTCTTTGATTTTTGGTGTTTATTTCCTAGTTACAGTGGGCACTCCCATCTGCGGATTTTACAGCCAAGGATCTGCCCAACAGCATGCTGAAAATGTATGGGGAAGAATTTCCACCACAGTGAATGTGCCGACCGTTTTCGTATCATTCCCTAAAATGAAGACGACAGCTATGCGTGGGCTCTCGGACTGCATTAGGTATTACGGTAATTAGAGCGATGACTTAGATAGGTCAGGTGTGAGTGAGGAGCTTACACAGGGATACAATGCCATTTTATGTAAGGGACTTCTCTATCTATGGCTATCAGTGTCAGAGGGGTAATTGGGAATAAATTCTTTACAACTCCAAACAGCAATTATTAAAGCACCGAGTGCTACAAAATCTCTTTCTTCTGAGCACCATTTTGGTGGTGTGTCCTCTTGTTTTCACCCAGTCCAAAATAGTGTCTATTTTATATTATGACTTCTTATTTGAATCTTATAGTTATCTTACTTAATTTTTAGAGATTTTTATGTATGTATATGAGTGATTTTCTTACATGCATGTATTTGTGGTAGTTGCAGAAATTAGAAGTGGTCTTTGAGTTACCTGAAACTGGAGTTATGGATGGTTGTAAGCCACCATGCAGGTGCTGGGAATCGAACCCAAGTCCTCTGCAAGAGCAGCCAGTGCTCTAAATTCCTGAGCCATCTCCTCAGCCCCTGAATCTTACATTTTAGTCTTAAATTTATTACCTAATTTTAAAATGCATGAACTTTTTATGCATCTTTATTGATTCATTTACAATGGTTGACCTATATGTCTACTTTGAACATACAACATTTTTAATTTTAAGTCTTCAAACATTTATTGAGGGCTTCAAGACCCAGGTGAAATGGAAGAAACACATCCCAGTATTTCTCTCCAATCCAACATGTCCTGGTTTGCTTCCTGTTGCTGTGATAAAAACCCTCTGGCCAAAAGCAACATGGGAAGAAAGGGCTTGTTTAGCTTATGGTCACGGCCTGTCACTGAGGGAGATATGAGCAAGAATCCACGGAGGAGCACAGTTACTGCTTCATCAACCACTGGCTCCTCTTCATCCAGCTCTCTTTCTTCTTCTTCTTCTTCTTCTTCTTCTTCTTCTTCTTCTTCTTCTTCTTCTTCTTCTTCTTCTTCTTCTCCTCCTCCTCCTCCTCCTCCTCCTCCTCCTCCTCTTCTTCTTCTTCTTCTTCTTCTTCTTCTTCTTCTTCTTCTTCTTCTTCTTCTTCTCCTTCTCC
>JANHMN010000002.1:49997187-50023194 GCA_030674055.1 Rhabdomys pumilio
GCGTGAGTTCCTGCCCTGTGTGAGTTCCTGCCCTGTGTGAGTTCCTGTCCTGGCTTCCTTAGATGATGAGCTGTATGATGAAGCATAAGCCAAATAAGTCCTTTCCTCTTCAAGTAGATTTAGTCATGATGCTTCCTCACAGTAGAAATAACTCTTTGAGTAGGACAGACTCAGGAGCTCCCTGGTCACTGAGTCAGGGTGACAGAGACCTCACAGAGAGGAGTTGGCCGCTGAGACAGGGATCCCGGAGAGGCTCTAGAAGCTGGACACTTGCCTTTCCAACGTGGACTTTCTGTCCTAGGATTCTGCACGTGAGGGCCTTGTTCCTCATCACCACTGAGCTGATGGTCATTTTCCTCAGAGTCCAACTGCTGGATGTCTTGAAAGTCCTTCTCCATGATGGACCCTAAGGGCTGGAGACAGATCTGGGACTGAGTTGAGATTTCCTTAGAGCTGGAACTTGGGTTTGTGCTGAGAGTCAAATTCCTTTGGAAGGACAAAGAGGACCTGGGTAGCTCAAGGTGAGTGGCTAAGAGGTCAGAGAGTAGTTTGAGAAAAGACTTTAAATACTGCAGGCTCCTTCCTTCCCAGGAGGTGGCCCAGCTGTCGCTGAAGCCACAGCCTTCCTTCCATACTCTCATGGACACGACCAGACTATACATTCTCATCCCTCCACCCAGAGTCCCTAGACCATGCTTGTTTTTAACTCTAGACATCCCCAGCCCCATCTGCCCCCCACTACCTCAGTTACCTGTTAAAGGTATAGAGAGTTGACTCTTGTTTCTGGAGGCAGCCCGAGCCCAAGGAGAAAGAGGGGTTAACCTGGGAGAGCAGACAAGTAGTGTTAGTGGTGCTAGGTGGGAGGGAGAAAGGGCTGATCCAGGTAAGAGCCGGGTCCCTGTGCCTGAATGTCCATCTAACCTGTCACCTCCTGCCCCTGGGACTTTGGACAGTAAATAGAAATAGAAACATGGTTGGAACTCGAGCAGTGAGTAGTGGGGGTAGGGGACGTTTCTGTTCTCACAACCAGAGAAGTTCCCTTGTATATAAGGTCTCCCTGTATGTACACATGCATGCGTGCGTGCGTGCACATGCGCACGCGCACACACACACACACACACACACACACACACACACACGTCATCTCGCCCTTCATTGCACAATGTCAGAAGGGGAGCAGGGTGCAGGTGTGGAGGGGCCAGGATACAGTCTGCTGTTTCTTCTCTATCCCTCCCTCCCCTGTTTCACTTCCTGCCTCTATTTTCCAGAACTGTTGATTTCTCCAAATATCTCTGACCAGGAGCCGAGTGACCTACAGATCAGTTCCCTGTTCTTGCGCAATCTGAGCCTGTGACCCTGGCTCCCAGCCATAGCCACAGTTTCCTATGTGCTCAGCACCAGGCTCCTCAGCTCCAGCCTGACTCAGTCACTCCTCACTCCTCCCCCAAATCCTCCACATCCCCCCCACCCCACAGCTTTATGTTCTCTCTCAAAAGAAAGAAAGAAGGAAAGAAAGAAAGACTATCAAAACAAGCAAAAGACCAATAAGACAGAAAAAAAAACACATAAAAATGACAAAACAAACAAACAAACACCTCAGTGCCATTTCTTTTGCGTTGGCCAGTTACTCCTGGCCCTGGAGTATGGTTGACAGTGACGCTACATTGTAGAAAATGGATTGGGTTTCATTTGCCAATAGCTTCTTGGTTAGGAGGAGGACCTATAGTCCACGCTCCTTCTAGTGGGGAGGGGTCTGATGAAGAGATCCCACTTAGGACCGAGTGAGCGCTCCAAACCTGTCACTCTCTGGACATTGCTCAGCTGCGGGTCTCTACCTCCACTCTTCAGTGGGGAAGTTCTTCAAAACATGGAAGTCACGACCCCAGCACCACACTAAGTCCAGGGACACAAACATCTCTCCTCATGCCCTGTGAGTGCTACACAGGGTCTACAAAGGCTGGGAAGATGACTTGGTGGGTAAAGGGCTTGCTTCATAAGCATGCAGACTTGAGTTGGTAACCCCAGCTCCCTTATAAGAAACCAGGTACAGCAACACACACCTATGTTGCCAGTACACTGGAGAAGGGACAGAGAAGGGCAGCTCCATGGGACCAGTGTGTCCAAACAACAAACTCTGGGTTCAGAGAGACTCTGCCTCAAAAAAGAAAAAACTAATAAGGTAGAAAGTAATAGAGAAAGATACTAAAAAATCAACCTCCCACCTCCACAAGCACTGGCACAGGTCCACATACCCTATGTATGCACGCACACACACACATACATTATCTATATAAATAAGGTTTTCTCATTTAACCCTCATAACATAACAAACACCCTATGAGCTCAATACATTTGCCTCTGGAAGACAGGGGATTAGGTGACTTGGTACAGGTAGCTGATACTATATCCGAATCTGAAATGTTCCCCCAAAAGCTATGTGTTAAAGACTTGGTCCCTAGATTATAACACTATTAGAATATAAGGAAATTATAAGAATGGAGTCTGCTGGGGGATGGAAGAGCATGTTTCAGTTTGGGGAAGCATGCCTTCACGAGGACACTGTGAAATCCCAATTCCCTTTCCCCTCTCAGTTTACAGTCAGAAGCCAAGCAGACTTGCCAGGTGCACGCCCTCTGTCATAATGTACCACCTCACCATGGGGCCAAATCAATAGAATGGATTTATCATGGATTGAACCTCTAAAACCAAGAGCCAAAATAAATCAGTTGATTTATCTCAGATAATGTATACTGGGCCTAGTTCTGTCTACCATTCAAAAGCCAGTACTCTGGACATGAAAATTGGAGGAAAAGAGTCATTTTTATTCAAAGTCTGGCATCCTGGACAATGGGAAGAGTTATTGCCTATGAGAGCCATCTTAGAGAATGCAGGTCCATGACGCGGCTTTTATGGGTAGGAAAAATTATGGTGGGGACTGTAATAGGTAGAATACATTCTGAGTCACACATCCAGATTCCGGAGCCATCTTAATTCCTATGGGGGATGCTTTTCTTTTTCTTCTGTCAGAGTATCTTTACAATAACAATCATCTTTCATCTCCTAGGCCAACTCCTCTAATGCTTTAGAAAGCTGGAGCGATGGCTCCACGTTTCAGAGGACTGATTTCTCTTCCAGAGAACCCAGGTTTGATTCCCCAGCAACCACATGGTGACTCACAACTGTCTGTAGCTCCAACTTCCAGGGCCTTTGGCAAGCTCTTCTTGCCTCCCGAGACACTGCACATACATGATGCACAGACATACAAGCAGGCATAACACCTACATATAAATCATCTTTTTTAACTTTAAAAACTACACTGTTTTTTGCAAATTAAATGAAACTTATACTTACTCTTTCAGTAAATGGACAGAGGTCAGCTATGTGTTTTGTGACAGTTGGAGCACCATTCTGGTGCTCTGTGGGATCATTAGATGACCTGGATTCTGTAAGAGAAAAGTCACAGAAGACCAAGTATTACAGCTCATGTCTTTTTAGTTCATTTCCTCAGGAACTGCTAGCCTCAAAGTTTGAGATACTGAGATAAGAAGCTGGTAGGTCAGCAGGGGGCAGCTTTTACTGAATGAGTTTTAACCTGCTAGACAGCTCCAATCAGAGACTAACATTAGTTTTGGAAGGCTGATCATACCTTGCTACAATGTGGAACCTACAAATTCTCCTGCCTCCTCATCTCCTGCCTCCTCAATTTATTATTTTTTTTTTATTATTTTTATTTTTCAAGACAGTGTTGCTAAAGGCAAAAAGAAAATGCAAACTTTTGCTTTCTTCTCCCAGCTGGATCTACAGTTTAAAGAGCCAGCTGCTTTCTCTGACAAAATTCACCTCAGTCCCCACACTGTATAAAGACAGTTTCCCTTGTCGAGATGAGCGTTATGAGCTGACTTTATTTGTATGAAGGGCTTAGACAGTCCAACAGACAGAACAGCAATTATCTGGGCTTAGAGAGCAAGAGTAGAGAGTTGCTTAGTGGGCTCACATAGCGCTTCACTTTTGCTACATGAAAACACTCCACAGACTGATGGTTGGTGGCTGACATCAATATGCTCAGTGTACCACACTGCACACTTAAAACTGACTGAGATCCAAGCATCACACACCACTAAACCCAACATCTGGAGGCTAATGCAGTCGGGTCACCGTGAGCACCAATGTAGCCAGGGCTGCATAGCAAGTCTCTGTCTAAAAAAAAAACAAAACCAAAAGCAAAAACAGATAGTAGCAAATTTAATGTTTTATTTATATGTCGATATAGGTGATAGATATATACATACATACATACATACATACATACATACATACATACATACATACATACATAGAATTTGAGAGAAGGTATCTCTACATAGCCTTGGCTGGCCTAGAACTGACTACATAGAACCAGGTGGCCTCAAACTCATAGAGATCTGCTAGCCTCTGCCTCCCAGTACTGGGATTAAAGGTGTGTACCACCTCAACCAGCATTAATGTTATGTATATTTTATCACAATAAAAGGTGGTGATAGAGAAAGAGAAGAAAGCAATGTGAAGTGCTGGGGCTAGAGAGATGGCTCAGTGGTTAAAAGCACTGGCTGCTCTTCCAAAGGTCCTGAGTTCAGTTCCCAGCAACCACATGGTGGCTCATAACCATCTGTAATGGGCTCTGATGCCCTCTTCTGTCATGCAGCCATACATACAAATAGAGCACACATATGCATAAAATACATAAATAAATATATCTTAAAAAGAAAAATAAATGTGAACTACTATATTGTGTCAAACTTAAGATGTCATCAATTCTAAGATACACGATTACATACTACTCTTGTAAAAACACTGAAAATTTTTGGTTTTGCTTTGTTTTAAGGTTTTAGTTTTATATGTGTGTATCTGTATGTGGGTTTGTGCACAGGAGTGTAGGTGCCTTTGAAGGCCAGAAGAGGGCACCTGATCCTCCTAGAACTGGAGTTATGGGTGGTTGTGAGCTACCCAGTATTGGTGCTAGGAACTGAACTCACGTCCTCTGGAGGAGCCGCATGGGCTTCAACCGCTGGGCCCTCTCTCCATCCCTTGTTTCCTACCCTTAGAAATTCTACTACATGCTTACTCAAAAAGCCTGCCAGATTCATTTAAATATGATCTTTCTGCTAGATTTCTTGTGTGATAGAATAAATTAAAGTATCCTCAAATATAAAATTAAAGCCAGACCTCGGGGACAAGCACTAGAGAGGAAGGGGCAAGAGGATGAGAATTGCCCTTGGGTTCAAGGCCAACCTAGTCTACACAGCAAGATCCAAGTTAGTAAGGACCACTTAGTAAGGCCTTCCCCCAAAAAATTTAAAATAAATAATAGTTATAGTACTATAAAAGAAATATAAGGGGGCTGGGCGGTGGTGGTGCACGCCTTTAATCCCAGCACTTGGGAGGCAGAGGCAGGCGGATTTCTGAGTTTGAGGCCAGCCTGGTCTACAGAGTGAGATCCAGGACAGCCAGGGCTACACAGAGAAACTTTGTCTCAAAAAAAAAAAAAAAGAAAAGAAAAGAAAAAGAAATATAAGGGGAAGAAGTTGTTTAAAATAGTCTTAAAATTTGTTTCTCTTTAAAGCCACATCTCCTGAGCCTTTTTAGCCTCAGAGTGGTCAAGGACCATGCTTCTGCAAAATCCTCTCTGCCTTTCAGAATACAGCAGGAGCCAACCGTTATCCTCTCTGGGATTTTCAAGCTGTGGACATTCTGCAGCTTTCTTTGTTTGACAAGTGGAGAGCAATGGGAAGTTTTCAGCCAAGACGTTCAGAGGACTGGTGCTTTCCACTGCTGAGTCCCACAAGCTAGTGTGGTAGTTTGAATATGTTTGGCCCAGGGAGTGGCACTATTAGGAGGTGTGGCCTTGTTGGAGGAAATGTGTCACTGTGGTCATGGGTCTGACAGTGTTGGCCTACATGAGCACCTGCACTTGTGCATGTACTGACACACATATACATAATTTTTAAGATGTACTTAAAAAAATTTTTTTTTAAAAAGCATCTTAAGCGGGGAAGGATTTATGCTGTCTGCAAGGACATGGCTGGAAAGGCATGGCAATGGTCAGTAGTCAATAGGAAGTGACCAGTAGACAGAGGACAGAGGGCCATGGAGAATAAACAGTGGGCAGTGTAGAGTGGGAAATAGGCAATGAGCAGTGGGAAGTGGGCAGTGGGCCATGTTATGATGGCAGCAGTGTGAGATTCTCATATCTCAGCAGTGAGTGAGGAAACAGGAACTGAATCAGAACTACAGGAGGTAGAACCTGTGAGTCCCACCCCTGAAGGCCTGTGTCTCCTGTGTCCAAAGGGTCCATGACCTTCCCAAACAGGGCCTCCAGCTGAGTATCAAGTGTTCAAACACATGAGCCTATGAGGAACACTTCATATCCAAATGGTAGCACTCCCCCATCAGGTTATCAGAGTATCAGAGTAACAAGTCAGTCAGACACAGAATACATGCCTAGTAAGCTTAGATCCTTCAAAGACTGAAAAACTAAATAGTGAAAGATTCTGTATCCACATCAAGACAATAACAAGAAGGAGGTTTGTCTTAGATGCATTTCTACTGCTATGACAAAACACCATGATTAAGGCAACTTATAGGAGGAAGAGTTTATTTGAGGCTTATAGTTTTAGAGAAACAGGGATCCATCACCATCATGTCAGGGGCATGGCAACAGAGAGTATGGCAGCAGGCCAGCAAGCATGGTGCTGAAGCAGCCACTGAGAGTTTACATCCTAATCCACTAACACAAAGCAGAGAGTGCACTGGGGATGGTGGGAGCTTCAGATGCCCCAGAACCCACCCCTATTGACTCACCTCCTCCAACAAGGCCACACCCCTTAATCCTTTCCAAACAGTTCCACCAGTGATACCAAGCACCCAAACATAACTTTATGGGGGCCATTCTCAGCCAAAGCACCACAAGGTACAGCTTTAGTGATTATGCATATTTCCATCTACTCAAATCCAACCCAAAATAATATGGGATGTGGGGAATGGAGGCCCTGAGTTCAAGGCCATCTAGAAAATGTGGATTTAGTGCTAAAACAGAACATGGGGCCCCAGGAGAATCATCTTGGTTACAGTACCAGATCCCATACATCCAAACCCACCAGCAAGTAGCTTCGGGCCTGAGCAGCCCTGACAATCCCAGGTGACACAGGATAGCTACGCTTTCCTTCAAGAACAGGAAGGTTTGAAGTTAAGTACGTAGATGACCAAGCGGGCACAGTGCCACACGCTTGTAGCCCTGGGTCCTCCTGAGGCTGAAACAGAGGAGTTGTTTAAGCAGAAGGCCAAGGTCAGATTAAACAACACATTCATACTTCACTTCAAATAAACTAATTAGAGCCTTTCAATCCCAGCACTTGGGAGGCCGAGGCAGGCAGATTTAGAGTTCAAGGCCAGCCTGGTCTGCAGAACAAGTCCCAGGATAGTCAGGGTTACACAGAGAAACCCTGGCTTGGAAAAAAATCAAATAAAACAAAAATAAAATTAAGAAAAAGTCCCATCTTTTTTTTTTTTTTTTTTTAAAGATTTATTGTCGGGCGGTGGTGGCGCATGCCTTTAATCCCAGCACTTGGGAGGCAGAGGCAGGCGGATTTCTGAGTTCGAGGCCATCCTGGTCTACCAAGTGAGTTCCAGGACAGCCAGGGCTACACAGAGAAACCCTGTCTCGAAAAACCAAAAAAGAAAGAAAGAAAGAAAGAAAGAAAGAAAGAAAGATTTATTTATGTATGTGGGTGCACTGTAGCTGTCTTCAGACACACCAGAAGAGGGCATCAGATCCCATTACAGATGGTTGTGAGCCACCATGTGGTTGCTGGGAAACTCAGGACCTCTGGAAGAGCAGCCAGTGATCTTAACTCCTGAGCCATCTCTCCAGCCCCCACAAAGTATCATCTTCTTGTAAAAAAAAAAAAAAAAAAAAAAAAAAAAAAAAGCCTAGTGTTTTTCAAAACAGCTGGTGTATCTGAAAGCAGCTACTACAGTATACTCATATAAATAAAATAAATCTTTTTAAAAAAAGATTTAAAAAAAGCCTAGTTGAGACTTGGAAGGTAGCTCAGCTGTTAAAGTTCTTAAGGACTTACGTTCAATCCCCAGAACTCACCTAAAACATCCAGATTTATAAAAAAAAAGCGTAGGGCTCTCACCTGTAAGATGGGGAGGCAGAGACTGGCAGATCCCTGGTGCTTGCTGGCCAGTGAGCCCAGCCTAATTAGCAAGCTCCAAGCCAATGAGAGAGCCAATCTCAAAAACAAAAAACAAAAAACAAAAAAAAAAAAAATCAATATATTATCAACACCTGAGGCTGACCTAAGGCTTCTAAGAGCACTCACACCCATGTGAGTGCACACCTATGTACTTACACACACACACACACACACACACACACACAAATATAACAATCAATTAATAATAAAAAAAATGACAAAGTAAATCAAACACATGATATTAGTACTTGTGTGATAAATTTGAGAGTAATGTGTATTTGGTATTATAATGTGTAAGAAAATCCGTATGTTAAATTTTTAATTAGCCCTGTAAGTATCAGTTATTTGTTTGTTTGTTGATTTGCTTGTGGCGAGATCTCACTATGTAGTTCATGGCAGCCTTGAGTTTACTAGGTAGTCTTGACTGGCTCAAACTCACAATCCTCCTGCCTCAACTCCATAAGAGTTAGGGTATCAGGGGTACTCCCCTACATCTAGCTGTTAGATTACGCTGTAAAATGGAGTGCCTTGCTGAGTGTAGAGATGCATACCTCAATCCCAGCACTCAGGAGCAGAAGCTATCGTATTGCTGTGAGTTCGAGACCAGCCTGATTTACATGAGTTCCAGGCCTGCTGTATAGTAAGATCCTGTGCTTTATTTTAGATTAAATTTCGTCAATAAAGAAACAGTTGAGTGATTCTTTCTGTACACAACTACCATCTCAGACATCAAAAACTCACCATGACATTGAGTTCTGTATGCCAAGGGCCTGGGGCCCAGGACAAGCCACTTAAGAAAATTCACCATTCATACCAATAACACCCAGAAGAGTCACCCTAAACTCTGTTCTTGTCAAACAAATGGTCCAAAAATAACATCTTCAGCCTCACCAATGCCATCCCAAAAGGCCAAGATGGAAGACGCCCTGCCTTGGTGACCTACATTCACGGTCTCTCCCTTTATCTCCACACAGCTTGCCAGCGCTTAGCGTTATCATGCTTGGTGTTCTTTAGGTATCTTTCTGCACAGGTTTGATGTGAGATACCGCGTGAGCAGAAGCTCTCTCTTCACTTGGAAGCTGCCAGCACCATTCAGGGCCACCCGACAGCTGCACCTGCATGTGGACTCCGCCCCTCCATCCCCCACCCCCACCCCCTCCCCCACCCCGTGAGGGGCTGCGTGAGAGAACAATGTCATTGTTTGCATTGCCTCTCTTGTGTTTTTCCGCCAATGTAAATTCTGTGATCTTGTGCTTCATGAAGGACTTGAGTCTCTATTCCATCTCCATGCCCAGAACCATACCCAAATAAAGGGGGGGGGGGGTAATGAGAGAAAACAAGAGGGAAAAAGAGGGGAGCTGTGTGCAACTCCCACCATTCATACCCTGGCTCACAACCGTCTTTCACTCTAGCTCCCAGGAAGCCAGCATCCCCTTCCAGACTCCACAGGACCAGCCATGTGTGTGATGCACAGACATACATGTAGTCAAAATAGCCATACACATAAAATAAATAATGATTTTTTTTTGTTTTTTTTGGTTTACTTTTTTTTTGGAGACAGAGTTTCTCTGTGTAGCCCTGGCTGTCCTGGGAACTCACTCTGTAGACCAGACTGGCCTCGAACTCAGAAATCCACCTGCCTCTGCCTCCCAAGTGCTGGGATTAAAGGCGTGTGCCACCACCGCCCAGCAATAATAATATTTTTAAATAGAAAATGGGGGCAAATTATATTTTAAAAAATGACTCTCTTTTGGAAACCAGGTGAGGCTTTGGAGTTAAACAACCAAAAGTAAACTTTGAACCTCAGAAAAGTTACTCAAGATGCCTGAATGTTTTGTTTCTTTAGCTAACAAAGATTTGTTTCTAACTTTGTTTCATGTAGACCCGCCTCCTTCTGTCTTATGGGGATTAATATGAGTTGATGTAAGGAAAGAATCTAACACTGAGCCTAACTCAAAGCTCAGGTCATTGTACGCACTCAGTAAAATCTATTCATCGATCTCCTCACCTCTCCCAGTGCTATAGAGAACCCCCCTACACACACACACACACACACACACACACACACACACACACTCCGCCGCCACCCCCAACCCCACCCCCACCCCAGCTCCCACTGCTTAATCCACATTACTCCTCTGGGAATGACACTTCAGGCCCTAGAGCCCCAGAGGAAGGCCCGAGCCTCCAGCAGTGCATCCTGGGAGATGGGAGAAGTGTGAACTTCTCCTGGGGGATTTGGAGACTCCAGCAGTTTGAGGAACCTCAAGAACAGGAAGTGAAAGGAGATGTGGCCTAGAAAGACCTGGTCCCTTCAGCTTAGCTCCACACACCGGCTTCTAAGTCCCAAGAATGAGGAACTCAGAAAAGCCAGCAGGAAAGGACAATTGAGCAGGAAGGTTGACACTTGGGACCATCCCAGAACCGCCAGTCCAGTACCTCCATCGACCCTAGTCCCTGCCTACCACCAACCTAATCCAAGGCTAGTTCCTACAAGGGGAAAGGCTGGGTCCCTGAAGACAGCAAAAGCCCTCAAATCATGAGGGGATTTCCAAGTTCTCTCTGCTACTTTTGTTTCTTCTTCCTCCTCTTCCTCCTTTTCTTCCTCATCTCCTTCCTCCTCCCCTTCCTCCTTCCTTTCGGCTTTTTGAGACAGGTTTCTCTGTGTAACAGTCTTGGTTGTGCTAGAACTTGAGCCATAGACCAGGCTGGCATTGAACTCACAGAGATCTACCTGCCTCTGCCTCCTGTGTGCTGGGATTGAGGACATGCACCACCATCATTTTGTTTCCATTCTAATGTCTTCCTCCACACCTCAGACAACCTAAATGATTCTTTCCTCCATCTGCTCCTTTTCTCCTTTTCTCAGGCTCAACACCCGCCCCCCATCTCACAGTGTTTAAGCATCAACTTTGAGGTAGGTTCTGAGGCCCATTTACTGGGGCTCATATACCCCAGGCCATATACCTGGGGCTGGTCACAAAGCAGGAGAAATTGGGCCCAAAGAGTAGAGAAAGTGGTCAGAGTCCCACAGCCCTGGTCCATTCATGGCCATGTTGTTACCAGAATCTAAAGTTCATATCATTTTAGCTAAAGCCCAAGAGACAGAAATTAGTTGGGGAAAACAGATTATCCAACTCAGCAACAGGAAATCCCTGTGCTTGACAGAGATTTTCTTTCCGGAACACCATTGCCTCTCAGAGCTGGGAGACAGCTTGGTTGGTCAAGTGCTTGCCTTGCAAGTTCGAGATCTGAGTTGGAGCTTCCAGAATCTACAGAAAAAGAAAAAAAGAACTACCAGGCATGGTGGTGCTCACTTGCAATCCCAGAACTGGAAAGACCAAAACAAGGAGGCCCTTGGGGCTCACTAGGCTACTGACCTTTGCCTAGAAGTCAAGTTCCAGGCAGGAGAGAGACCCAGAAGAAATGTGGACAGTACTAAAGAGTGATACAGGAACAGGATCGCACCTCAAAAAAGTTGTGCTCTCTCTCTCTCTCTCTCTCTCTCTCTCTCTCTCTCTCTCCCTCCCTCCCTCCCTCCCTCTCCCTCCCTCTCTCCCTCTCTCTCCCTCTCTCTCTCTCTCCCTCCCTCCCTCCCTCTCTCTCCCTCCCTCCCTCCCTCTCTCTCCCTCTCTATCTCTCTCTCTTACACACACACACACACACACACACACACACACACACGATCTCTTTCTCCTCTTCCAAAGTAAACCCACACCTAGGTCCTCGACCTTCTGAGGCCAGCAGCTGTGTTTTGTTTTCAGACAAACATTTCATTGTGCCAGAATTTGGTGGCACACACCTGTAGTCCCAACCACCAGTAAACACAAGCAGGAGAATCAAGAGTTCAGTTCAAGCCAGAGTGAACTACATAGCAAGAACATGATTCCAAAACAGGAAAAAGTGGAAAAGAGAGAAAATAGAAGAAAAAAGAAAAGAAAAGGAAGGAAAAGGAAAACATGGCTTTTTGAACATCCTTGCATATGAGCTGGGCTGAGGAGGCCCCGCAGAAGCCTCTTATGAATTTAGATTACCATGTTGCTTACCCTGCAAGCCTAATGACCAGAGTTCAAATCCCCAGTACCCAGGTAAAAAAGACAGGCACAGTAACCTGTACCTGCAATCCCAGCTTTGGCAAGTGGAAACAGGTGGATGCCAAGAGCTTTATGGCAAACCAAACCAAACAGCGGGCTTTCATCTCAGTGAGAGTCCCAGTCTCAAAGCAGTGAAGGTGCAGAACAAGAGAGACACCTGACACCCCACTTTAGCTTCCACAAAGGCACACAGGCTAACTTAGATACCCAGACACTCCCGAGCAAGGGGTGTGTGTGCGTGTGTGTGTGTGTTTGTGTGCATGTATGTGTGTGTAAGGATTCCTCTCCTCTATTACAGCCCCACTGTCCATCTTGGATCCTGTTCCATTGGATGCAAGTCGAGTGGTCTCATGCCATTTCAAGCTGTGTGAGGGCCAAGGCAGGGAGAGGGAATGAAAGGTCTTGACATGTTAAGATGTGGCCTCTCTGTGTGGGTCATCAGAGGCGTGTGTGGTTATTGATTGTGAAGACTTGCTTCAATAGTTTCATGCACACTGTCTAATACTATTAAACGTCGTTGTCATCGTTGTCGTCGTCATCATCAGGAGCACTGGCACTAAATCTAAACTCCTTTGAGGTTGCTCTAATCACAGTTAATAACTGAAAGGACATAGACATAACACCTCAGAGAAGGACTAGATGATTCCAGAACAATACTTGGTTGTGCCCTTCCCCCAGGCCTGAGCAGTATATGTAATTAAATCACATGTTTATTTTCTTGAGTTTCCCCTGCTTCAACACAATTAAATTATGTGTTGTAGCCACTGTTTAAAATGCTGAGAAATGAAGCATTCCACTTATATACTCATGGCCAGTATATGGCTCGTGATTTGTAATTGCTTAAAATTGTTCCTTACTTTAGATATAACTAATTCTCAAATTTTATTTATAAAAATACAGGTTAATTTATGAAACATATACTGTTTCTTAACTTTATAAGACATTTAAAAGCTCATTGGATTGTCTGAACCCCAAGACAATGCCAGAGCAGATTTATATACTAGACATATTCTAGGCCTTTCAAAAATAATTGGCCATACAATCTTATTCTTTACAATATCAAATAATAATAGCTTGAGACAATAATTTCTCATTTCTAAAAAATGTGCAAGTTAAATTGCAAGAGCTTGTTCTCTATCTTCAATTTTTTCATAATGATGTTAAGCCTTGAAGACTTGTATGTAATCAATTTTGACAAATAGATGTTACTCATTTTTTGATTTAAAAAATTAAAGTATATACATGTGACTTGATGCCTTTTATACTTTTTAGTTGCAACTACTTTAACAAAAAAAGCAACTAAAAATATAATTAGTTATTGCCTATATTATTTTCCTGTACTTGGTGTTCCATATTAGACTAAGATAGATAATGGAACTGTCTATTACAATTATTTGACTACAGTCAAACATTTCAGATGTTTTGTTGACAATTTAATATTACTGATTTTTTTTTATTATCCTCAAGGACAAAAAATTGTGAAAGAGAGATTATGAAACTTTAAAATAATATTTTTATAACTCTCTAAATATGGGAAAAAACAACTAATGGTGCTTCTTCCCTGGTTTTACAAGTAATTCTAAAAAATTGGCCTTTTTAAACTAGAAAGGGGGAATTATACCCTATAAGGTCACCAAAAGCACACCTTGCTTTGTCTTGTTTTAAATTTTCTGCAAACTGATGCTAAAGGTCAGTCTGCAGTGGATTGCCACTGGCATCCAGTTACTTCCAACTCATTTACCAGGGTCTTGTGGAGAGACCCCTTAACTAATACTTGGTGTGGTCCTGATCCTGTTTTAATTTGTGGTTGTGGATCAGTCTACATTTTTCAGAAAAAGAGAATGGAGCCTTATGGCTGCCTAAAAGACTGGTCCTCAAGTGGACACAGATCTTGAGCCTAATAATTATGATTCTAATGATAAAGATGGCTCAAAATCTTTATCAACCAGCTGATTTAATTTGACATATAATCTCCACTTTTACTGGAGAGTGTTTTTTATCATTACTTAAGGCCACCCACTATATACCTGGTGGCCAGACTTTGTGTCTGATCCCTGCTAATTAGCAATTGGATTAGATACTGAAATACTTCCACTTCCAACCTTATTTTCTACATTGCTTAGATAATCATGTTGCTTTTAACCTTTGAACCTTATATTTTAAGCAGATTGATTGCCCTCACACAGAATCGCCCTCAGCAAGCTCAGCTATTCATCTGGCAGTTACACATCGCTGTGAAGAATTGAATCTAATGCATGCCTACAGGTCCTTTGGTCTGAATGTGGTCTGGGTCTAAAGAGTGAGCCAATGATGGCCGGTTAGTCAATGACGGGTAAGAGTGTTTTGAGCTCCTATAAACCTAAGACAGAGGCATACATCATGAAGCTATGTATGTTTTCCTCAATGACGGGTACTATAGGAGTAATTTTCAACTCCTATAAACCTAAGACAGAGGCATACATCAATATGCTATGTATGTTTTCCTTGATGACGGGTAATATAGGAGTAATATAAATGCCAACCTAAGACATGCACGATCACCCGGCCACTCTAGACCCTAGACGGGATGAAATATTGTTCCCCGTCCAGTTATTGGCACTGCCATCTTAAAAAAATTAAGGGGGGCAGTTGTGCCCTTCCCCCAGGCCTGAGCAGGACTGCAAGTCATTGACCACAACAAGACCAAACAACAATAGGACCTAGAAGGAGGCACTGCCTTGCCAGTCTTGGCGCCCTGAGGTCTGCTACAGAGCTAAGAAGAATGGACTGCCTGCTGAGCTACCCTTGACACCCTCCAGACTACTGTCTCCTCACCTAGCCCCTGGGCGGTACTGAGAAGAGACTCTGGGGGGTGGGGCTTCCCCTTTATATGTGAAAGCAAATTATTAAACTTCGGGCCTTGATCAGAATACTTTGTCTTGGCCCCACGTTTCTCTTGCCCTCCTTTCCGTTAATTCCTAGGCTTCGTCTCAGGAGAACCTGGTGATTGTGGCTGCAGGCAGCTACACTTGGTTTTCTGTTTCTCATCAGGAGTGTGCCTCCAACAACCCAAGACTGAAAACAGATGGGATATCAGACATATTAGCCTATTACAACAGGCATGCCCTGAATGAGACTTGACAAATCCCTGCCAATAAAATGTGAGCTAGTGGGCTGGAGCAATGGCTCAGCTGTTAAGTGCACTTGCTACTCTTCCAGAGGACCTGGGATCAGGTCCCAGTGCCCACGTTAGGCAGTTGGCATCTGCCTGTGATTTCAGTTCCAGAAGATCCTGGTCTCTGTGGGCACTTTCACATATATGGTGCATATATGTACACACAGGCACGTACATACATGTTAACAACAAAAATAACTGAATCTGTTTTTTTAAAAAAAAATATGTGAGCTATTATAGTTAAGTCATCGCCCCATCAGGCATGTGACATGGAGCAAAGCAAACACACAGAAGGAAGGTCACTAATCTAATACCTGCATCTCTTTGTTAGGTTGGTATAATGATTTCAATGAGAATGAGCCCCTACAGATTAATTTATTTAAATGCTTGGTCCCCAATCAATGGAACTGTTTTGGAAGAGTTGGGAGGTGTGGCCTCGTTGGAGGAGTTATGTCCCTAGGGGAAGGCTTTGAAGTTTCAAAGCCTATGCTATTCCCAATTATTGCTCTCCCTCCTTCCCTCTCTCCCTCCTTCCCTCCCTTCCTCCTTCCCTCCCTCCTTCCCTTACTCTGCCTTCTGGTAGTTGTCTCAAGACATAAGTTCTCAGCTACTGCTCCAATATCATGCCTGCTGCCATGCCTCCCACCGTGATGGTCATGGACTCATCCTCTGAAACCATAACTCTCCTATGAACTCTTCTTCTGTACATTGTTTTGGTCATAACGTCTTATCACAGCAATAGAAAATCACGACCCTTGTCTTCAGAAGAGATGGTTAAGATCTTCCAATGGTGGGCAGATCCAGGTGGATCTGAAGAGCAGTTACACATGGCTTCCTCAGGTAGGGCTGCCTTTCTTCTGCCCCCATGAATCTTTTATGTAAAGAGTCGCTGTAAGACTCGGTGAAGCAAAAGTAATGAACAGTGCATTGTACAGGCCTTTCCAACGTTCAGCCAGCTGTTTGTCAGACCATTGAGTTTTCTTGGTTTTTATCAGCACTGTGTCTCCAGGATGAGAGAGAGTGTGGCTTGTCTAGCAGGCCACAGACCCAGCAAGAGCACACTCAAGACCTGGCAAGAGCAAAACAGTTAGTGTGTGGCTTAGTTGCTGTATGTGCTGCTAAGTTCTGGCTCAGCTTCGGACTGCAATAGGTGCGGCACTATCTCAGCTGGTGTCCTTGTTACCCTGATAAAATACCTAACAAAAGCAACTGTTTTTGTTAAATTTTTTTTTAAAGACAACTGTTACCCTGATAAAATACCTAACAAAAGCAACTGAGGAGTCACAGTTTGAGGGTACAGCCCATCATAATGGGGAAGTCAGCAGCACGAACATGAAGCAGCTGTTCACATTGCATCTGAGCCAGAAAACAAAGAACAGTGAATTCATGAATTCACCAGAGACCACAGCCCAGGAGATGGTTCCGCCTACATTTCACATGGGTCTTCCCACCTCAGTTAACCTAACCTAGATAACCTAAAAAAAATCTATCTAGATTTTTTTTCCCAAGATGACTCTGACCACCATCAAGTTGACGGTCAAGATTTACTCTCACAGACACCATGGAGGCTACAGTCTCCAAACAATCATTTCAAAGTAACTTAAACTACTTAGGCTTGCCACTGGAATTGAGAGTGGCTTAAAAAGTAACACTGTACCCTTTAAACAGCTCCTGACAAAGTTTATCCGGAGGCTTTGTTATTCTGTTTCTCCTGCATTGAAACCTGAATGGCAGTTGGAGACTGAACAACCTGTCCGCAGGGGGTCGGAAAGCACAGCCCTTTACACCATGATTCAAAACAGTAGCAAAAGTACACTTACAGATAAGCAGTGAAAGTAATTTTGTGGTTGGGGTATCCAAACACTAAGAACTGTATTAAACGTTCACAGCATTAGGAAGACTGAGAACCACTGACCCAGGCAGGCCTTGTACATACTAGTTAACACTTCCCCACTGAGCTACAGCCCCTGACCCCCACAGCCTTGGTGGGAGGAGGGAACTTGAAGAGGGGAAGCTGGTGTCTATGCACATGCCTATGCTCACATAAACACAGAAGTCAGAAGAGGATGGTCCTATATTGGCCAGGTAGGCTGCATGTCCAAAAAGTCTCACAACGTCTCAAGATAGTACCACCCCCTGGGGACATTTCACTTTCATACCAGAAGCCTATGCAAGGCAGCTGCTTGTCACATTCCAAGAAGCAGAGAGAGCAACTGGGCCAGAAACCAGGCTGAGCTTTAACTTACCCTAAGACCCATCCCCAACTAAGACTTACTTCCTCCAAATAGACCCCAGATCCTAAATGTTCCACTGCCTCTCAAAACAGCATCATTAGCTATCCTAAGTATCAAAGCCCCCAGCAGGCTGTTTCTCTCAGCACCTTATATGGCAGGTCTGTCCATTATGGTTTCCCTTAGCCCTGTGAAAGTCTGTCTCCCATTCCCAGGCAGGGTATAATAGCTAACTGTTTAACAGGTAAAGCAATGGCCAGGGTTTCCTTGTCCAATGCAGTTTTGATAGGTTTATTTCCTACAGTTAGTGACCTTTCTTTCTTTCTTTCCAAACAGCTCCGTGTGTAGCACTGGGGAAAATCACACAGCATCCATGCACTGTCATAAAGAAATATTTGAAGCCACTATCAATGTTTACTTGTTTGCCTTAGGGCTCTAAGCCCCTAGAGAGTGCAATAATTTCAGCCTTTTGTGCAGAGTTGCTAGGCAAGAGGGGATGGACAACTGCTGCTTTATTCCGCATTACCCTAGCATGGCTGCCTCAGCAGCAGCAGCCTTGCATGCGGCTGCTCCATCTGTGAGGAGCTCCCAATCCTGAGCTGTCAGGAGCTAATCAGGCAAATCGGTTGACCACGATAGACAGCAGCAAGAATTTCTAAGTAGCGGTATTTCCGATCAGAGGCAGGGTCTGTTATTGGGAACAGAGTGTCTGACTTTAGGACTAAAGCTGTCTGCAAAACAGTGCTTGGATTGTCCAGCAAAATGTCCTGTTATTTATCCATTAGTCACACCATCATCCAGTGAACATCAGAATAAACTGTTCAAAAGTCAAGTCCTGTGACTCTCATAAGATAGCACAAGTGGCTGCAACTGCTCAAAGACCGAGTACCCCTCCTTTAGATGCATGTTGGTGGTAGTAAGAAATAAGCACACTCCACGGCCATATCATGAGGACCTCTAAACCCATACCTCGCTTTTCAAGGTCAATTGGAAGGGCTTTCAAAGGCAACCTAATCCCAAGACTGATGCCATTCTTAACAATGTCACTTGTTCATTGGCCCTCTGCTGCCCAAAATCAGGACTCAATAGACTCAGACACGTTATCTCTCATACACTGAACTCGTGTGTGTGTGTGTGTGTGTGTGTGTGTGTGTGTGTGTGTGTGTGTCACTAGTTTGGGGTCAGAGGGCTCAGAGGAGATTTGCTCTCCCCACATCTAGTCTATAACTAGGAGGAAGGGGCTAGACTTGTTCTTCGACTCAGGCAACTGCTTTATTCAGAAATATTTCCAACTGGTAATGGTGACACTTGTCTATGATCCTAGCACTTGTGGGCCTGAGACAGGAAAGTTGTTCTAAATTCAAGGTCAGCCTGAGTTTCAAGCCAGCTTAAGTTACAGAGTAAGACTATAGAAAAAAAAAAAAAATGCCAGGCTGTGGTGGTGGACACCTTTAATCCCAGCAGAGGAAGGCAGATCTCTAAATTTGAGGCTAGCCTGGTCTACAGAGCAAGTTCCAGGACAGTCAGGGCTACATCGAGAAACCCTGTCTCAAAGGGGAAAACTGACAAAAGAACTTAAGGAGGGAAGGGTATTTTGTTTGTTTTGGTTTTGGCTCCTGGTTTAAAGGCAGAGTTCATTGGTAGGGGGTTGTTCTGACTAAAATGCACATCAGAATGACTGGCTCAGTGGAGAAGTCACACAGAATTCCCCTTCAGAGGGAGCCATAGTAAGAGAGTGACCCTGACACTGGAGGTGGGACGTGACCAGGCCTTGAAGTGGGGAAAGAAATTAGGATACAGCATAGCCAACTTGATGAGACCTTGGAGAGACAAGAGACAGACAGACAGAGAGAACAGAGAGAGAGATGGACAGGTAGAGAGAGAGAGAGAGAACAAGAGCCTTCCCTTCAATCCTGAGAGCTGTGTTAGGGAGAGCTGCCAAGTATAGCATGGGGAAAGGAGAGATGGGCCTTCAGCTCTCAAGAAACAGAAGCTTTCCTCCCTTCATAGGTTTGCAGGGGCTGCTGAGAAGCCCCACTCCCTCAGATTCAATCTGGCCTTGTCGATGTGGGACAGGGCACGGGGCCCCAAACTTATGTTACTGTTGGAAGGAGGAGGTTATTTGGTAGGAAAACACTCTCTACAAGGCCGCAGTAGAGAGTGTTTTCCTACCAATCCGCAAGGTTGGGGTTGGGGGTGGGCGGTGTTCTGATTTCTAAGAGGGGATCAATGGGAGGGAGCCTGTGCCAGGAGCCTAAAGCAGCTGGCTGCATCCAGTCAAGAAGCAAACAGCCTGTGCATGGAGTGCTGGCACCCATACTGAAGGCGGTTCCTTCACCTCAATTAGCCAAGTCTAGAAAGTCCCTCACAGACACACCTCAAGGTTTGTCTCAGATTCTATATTCTGTCAAGTCAACAGTTGATGTTAACCATCAGACTTTGTTTAAAATCAACCTACCTTTAAGCTTAAAAGATGACATAAAAATGTTTTGGTACACTTATTTTTGTTGGCTTTTTAAAAGATTTATTTCATTCTTAATCATGTGTATGCCTATGGGTATATGCATGTAAAGTCCACGTGCACTTAGAGGCCAGACACTTAAGGTACTGTGGATGCCCTTGGAGCTGAAGTTACAGTTGTTAGCTCCCTGGTATGGGTGCTCGAAACAAAACTCAGGTCCTCTGCAAGAACAGTACACACTCTTAACCGCTGAACCATCTCTCTGGGTCTGGGGCACTCATCTTTATACAAGGAAATCATCTTCTAGGGCTGGGAATATGGCTCAATGGTAAAGCACTTGCCTAGTGTGTGTATGCCTATTTTATGTGTATGAGTGTTCTGCCTACATGTGTAGCTGTGTAACACATGTGTGCCTAGTACCCAAGGAGGCTTGAAGAGGATTTTGGATCCCTGGAAATGAAGTTACAGATGGTTGTGAGCCACCATGTGGGTGATGGGAATTGAACCCGAGTTCTCTGGAAGAGCAACTAGTGCACCTAACCACTGAGCCATCTCTCCAGCCATGGTTAATAATCATGTTTTAAATTCTGTGTGAAGCCTTAGATGTCCCGGAACTCACTCTGTAGACTAGGTTGGCCCTGAAGTTAGGGATCCACTTGCCTCTGCCTCCTAAGTGCTGGGGTTAAAGGTATATGCCACCAAGCTGGGCTAAATGTATTTTTTAAATTGAAATAGAATCGTATCACTTTCTTTCCTACCTCCAGCACCTTCCTCTAACCTTTCCATGTGCCTCCCCCAGTCTCAAGTTGATAATCTGTTTTTCATTATTATTGTTATATATATATATGTGTGTATGCATAAATAAATGTATATGAACCTAACCTGCAGAGCCCAATTTTGTTAGTGGCGTATATATGGTTCAGGGTTTTCACCCTGAACTGGACAAACAATAAGAAGCTCATCCTAAGAGAGGGTGTGTCTCTCTCCCTGCAGTCATTAGTTTCCTGTAGTTTGTCTAGGGGTGAGACCCCATGAAAATTTCCCCTTCCATATTAACATGTCCATCAATATCATCATTGCTCTGGCCTTGTTTACACAGCCACGCCTACAAAAGACTGCTTCACTTCCTGTATCCTGGGTCTTACAACCCTTCGCCCCCTTTTCCACAGTGTCCCTGAGCCGTAGGTACAGGAGTTATGATATAGATGTATTCCACCCGGGCTGGGCCTCCTACAATCTATTGGTCTCTGCCTTGTGTCCAGTTGTGGTCTTCTGTGGGGGCCTCCACTGGCAGTAAGAGAGGCTTCTTTGACAGGGGTAATACTACAGGATAAGACGTAGAATGATGGAAGAAGTTATGCTGGTCTAGCAAAGTGCTGTGAAGTGGAAACGTATCGCTTCTTTGGAAAGAAAGTCAGTTGTGTCAGATGGTGTTTTGCTGGGACAAACACATGAAGGAGTGTTTCCTGAAGCTGACACAGGAGAATGGGTGTTTTGCTAAAGCAAGCATGTGAAAGGACGTATGGTGAAGGATTCTTCGCTAACGACAGGCATGTATAGGCTCACCTTACACTGCATTGATTAGCTCCATTCCTCATGACTCCACAGAGAGAAACGTACCAAAAAAACTTCTGGTGGTGTTCTGACAGCTTCTTGCCACTTCCCTGGACTCGGGCCGACTGGCAGAGTGATGTCAGCTGATACAGACTCACATGCTCAGCCAAGACAAGTGGTGAGGCAGGACCCATGGAGGACACACAATGTTTGGAGAGAGTATAAATGTGTGATGTCTGATTTTTCCATGTTCCTTGCACTTCTGTGTTCTGATTTACATGTCTGTTGGTTTGAGTGTTTCATCTACATTATGGACAATCCTTTATTTTTTAGATTTATTTATTATTTAACTTTTTATTGATTCTTCATGAATTTCACATCATGCACCCCAATCCCACTCATCTCCCCATCCCTTCATAACCACCATTCCTTCCTTGCACCCCCCACCACACACACACACACACACACACACACACACAGTCGCATTGTAGAAGCTGCAGTGTGTCACAGCACACTACAGCACACCCCTCTGCCCACACATCTTTACTTGCAAATGGCAAATGTTCATTGCAATGAGACATTGGACTGGTTTGAGGCCTCTGGCTTCTGCTGTCCTATCAATACTGGAACCTCACTGGGACTCCTCTCAGAGGGCCTGTTGTTGCCCTGTATCATGGAAATCTTGCAGCTTTGGACATGCAGGACAGACCACTACACTGGCTCCAGCAGATCTTAATGGGATAGATGTTGGGGAGGACCAACTCAAAGCCCAGGATCTGGGCCTGGGTGGTCACCTGCCAGCTCTCCAGCACCCACACTACCAGGGCCAGCTCTCCTCCAGCACTGGCCCAGCTAGCTCACCCAATGCTGCAGCTGACAAGGGGCAGAACCAGCTCTCCCACTCTCATCCTCTTGGGAGCAAGGCAGCTCTACTGTGCTGCCCAGGTGAGGTGCAAGGCCCACTCTCCCATCTGCTGCAGCCTGTAAGGGGCAGGGCCAGCTAGGGAGGGTCTTTTTATTGATCACAGCCCCCAGTTTTATAGGCTCAACCCTGAGTCCATCCAACTAAAAGGAAACAAAGCGCTATAGCAGCAACAAACCAGAAAATCAATAATTAATACCAACTTCAGCTCACTATTAGTGCTATATTATTATATATAATTATATATGTTATATAATTATTATAATATATACATTATGATATATTATATCACAATGGTTATAGGGTGGAAAATGACAAAAGCTAAAAATCACTCAGGCCTACAGAGTGAGTTCCAGGATGTCAGGGCTGCACAGAAAAACCCTGTCTCAAATAAAGAAAGAAAGAGAGAGAGAGAGAGAGAGAGAGAGAGAGAGAGCGAGAGCACGGGAGCAGTAAGTGAACAAGATCAAGGAAGGAGACAGGAAAGTCTGAGAGAACAGGGGATGCAAGGTTAAATAAAGAAAAGTGAGAAGCCGAGAAGAATGTTACAGAGGAAAAGAGAAAAGTAAGAGATTAGAAAAAAAATTCAAAAAGAAAACAATCAGACAAATGTAAGAAGGGAAAGAGAAATTTGAAAACATAGGAATAGTTTTCAAAAGCCCATAAAGTAGGGACTGGAGAGATGGCTCAGTGGTTAGAGCACCAGCTGCTCTTACAGAGGACCCAGGATCCATTCCCAGCACCCACGTAGTGGCTCACAATCATCTGCAGCTCCAGTTCCATCATCTCCATGGGCACCAGCTATGCATGTGGTGCGCAGACTTATGGGCAGGCAAAATATTCACACATAAAATAAATTAATTTAATAAACTAATAACAGCCAATAAGGTAAAATCAAGATGCTACTAAATGGGGCTGAAGAAAATACAGGGCTAAAAGATGGGGAAGAAACTAAGAAAAAGAAAGGATAGTGCCCCCCCTGGAAAAAAAAACTGGGGGAAAAAGCTGCATAAAGAGAGGAGTACTAAATGAAATGTTAAAACTGAAAATAGAGTCCTACCAGACATGTCGGGGCCAAGAGACTCCCGCTGAGGAGACTGGGAGGCAATGAGGTAGAACAGCCGTTTCTTTTTGAGTCCTTAAAATCTGAAGACTGTATGCACGGGCTTGGGGCACGGTCAGCTGACTTGTGAACTCTTGTCTTCCCTGTGGTTTATGCTGTTGTTTGAGTCTGTGAGTCTCCCACATCCCCTGGGCCTCTGTTCACAGTGACTGATTTCTTTCTTTGTGAATCAGGAGCGTCCGCTGGCTCCACTTAGCCTGCCATTCTATGAGCTGGGCAAATTCTCTCAGCCTCACAAGACTCCCACATCCTACCCCTGTAAAGTGACTAATGCTTCATTTGGGGTAATGACTTCCCAAGTACGTTCAGTGTGAGAGGCTTCACAGAACTGAGATTGGCATAAGTTCAACTCCTCCTGAGTTCTAATCACTCTGCTTGTGGGGGAGGGGAACCTGGAAGTTCCCCAGCTCTACATCAATGAACGTTGGGCTCCTCAAATCTCTACCTGCTGCCCCAGGCTGGGCTCTAGCAAATTCCAGTATATTTCAGTGGTGACTATCTCCCCTCACCCCGAGGGCAGCACCTTCTCTCTTCATGAACTTCTCTGCCTCCTACCTCGTGCACTCTTCAGCTTGCCGATTGCCAGCTGGCCTGCTCTCTGCAGCTGCTCTCTGGGCTTCCCTAACCCAGGAGCTGTGGCAAGCCAAACTGAACATCCTGGACCTGTGGCTGTCTCCTGAGTTCAGGCCTCCAGGGTAGCTCAGTTTTTAACAGCAGATATCAACTCAAAATATCAACTTACTATGGCTCTCCAAGTCATAGATAAGACAAACTGGGATTTGTCTGCTCCAATGACTTGTCTGCAGGAAGCGTCACTGTCTTCCACAATCTGCAGCTGTGTCTGAGGTGCAAGAAAGCTGCTGAACTAACTGCCTGGCCTTCCAATATCTCCCTCTCCCTCTCCCTCTCCCTCTCCCTCTCCCTCTCCCTCTCCCTCCCCCTCTCCCTCTCCCCCTTCTCCTCCCGTTCCCCCTCTCCCTCTCCCCCCTCCCCCCTCTCTCCCTCCCCCCCCACACACACTTTGCCTACAATTAGGATAGCAGCGCCACCGTGTGGTAGAGCTCCTGTTTCAGGAGCCCTGAAGCAACATTTCGCAACAGCATTTATGCCCCTTTCCTAAATACTAAAGTGAAAGATTAAACAGTTGGTTCTTACAGCTTCTTTAAAAAAAAAAAAAAATCCATAACTAAATTCCTAGGATGAAGTTGACCACCCCGCCCCCACTCCTTTCAAGACTGGTCACTCTTAGAACAGGAAACCGCTTGCAATGAGGTCAAGGAGGCTTGGCCTCAGAAGATACCAGCTTTCTGGTTCCATCCCAGATCTGCTGAACCAGATCTGGAGCCAGGATGTCTGTATTCTAAGTTCAGTGGCCAATGACTGTCTTGTGTTTTATTAAACACAGTTACCTATCTCTTAACAATTCGCGTCCTTTCTCGCTGCGGGTGGGAGTGGCTGGGTCGGAAGTAAACAAGAGCACCTACCCAGAGAGCTACTCCGAGGTGGGGTCTTCCCACGCAGAACAAAAACACTCCCTGGCCATCACTGCGGAGCATCGAGCGGGGAGTAGTCTCCTGCAAGAGGTCTTCCCAGCGTCTCACCCTAGGGGTATCTCCTCAGCCAGTTCACTTAAACCAACTGCCTCTTCGTGGATCCTCAAAACTCAAGTCTGCTGCGAGCACCTAATAGGAGATTAATCTTGTGCATGTATTTGACACAGCCTGGAACTGACTTTGCAGTGCTCTGATTGGCCTAAGATCAGAGACCCACCAGCTGAGACCGCACTCCTGTTCTTTGTAGGGAGGTGGGGTCTATTGCTGGGATGGAGAGGAAGGATTCCAGCACCAAACTCATTCAAAGTTGAAAAATTCCACCCCTTGCAAAGCCCAATTAAGTGTAGTGGGCAGCCGCCTGGTGGGGGGGAGGCGGTCTCAGAGGCTGCAGGAGCCCACTGACCCTTCGTTAAACCCAGTGGTCCCTGGACTCCGAGTCTGAGTCTCACTGAATGTGATCCACCCTTCCACCAGATTCCAGCATTCCATCTGCCCTAGGGGATGGAGGTGGGGGTTATCTCACCCACCAAGCCTGCCTGTAACCCCTGCTGGCAGTAGCTTTTATTCTTTTATTCTTTTATTCTTAGCTTTTAAAGATAAAGCACAGTGCTGGGTTTCAGGAAGTTAAGCTGAGAGAGAGAGAGAGAGAGAGAGAGAGAGAGAGAGAGAGAGAGAGAG
>JANHMN010000002.1:50023204-50103521 GCA_030674055.1 Rhabdomys pumilio
GAGAGAGAGAGAGAGAGAGAGAGAGAGAGAGAGAGAGAGAGAGAGAGAATCCAAACTTCCCTAAGTGAAGTCAGCAAGTGACCTGGCAAAAGGTCCTTATTCTGACAGAAGCTGGCCTGAGTGTCTGAGAGTGCCCTTCACAGGTGAGCGTACAGACCTGGTGACTGAACATAACACTTCTCCAAGCAAGCAAGTAACTTCAACAAAGAAATAAAAATCCCAGCTGAGTTCGGTAGTGCATGCTTTAATCCCAGCACTAGGGAGCCAGAGGCAGGTGGGTCTCATGATTTTGAAGCCAGCTAGGACCTCTAGGGCTACACAGAGAATTTCTATTTCAAAAAAAAAAAAAAAAGGAAAGGGAAAAGAAAAGCCTAACTCCTCTTCATTTAGTTTTGTCTTCTTTTGTTTGTTTGCTTATTGTTTGGGCAAGGTATCCCTCTATGCCCCCAGGCTGGTCTAGAACTCCTCAATCCTACCTCAGCCTCCAGGGCTAGAATGACAGGCCTGTGCCATCATGACCAGCTCCGTCTTTTGGAGACGTACTGTCATTAGAATGTGCCCAGGACTGGAGAGAAGGCTCAGCAGGTGGGAGTACTTGCTGCTCTTGGAGAGGACCAGACTCCAGTACCCATGTCGGAGTTAGGGATAAGAGCTTCCAACTTCTGTGAGTCCAGTCCTATTGAATCCTCTTCTGGCTTGGGGGACATCTACACTGAATGTACATATCCACACACAGGCACGCATGCATACACATAAATTTTAAAAATATTTTTTCCTTAAAAAAAAAAAAATGGAATTCTCCAAAGTTAAGGTTCAATGACTGAAATAGTAACACTCATCTCAGTCATAAGATGGATGGTTTCATCGACAAATATTCCTTTCTCATAATTCTAAAAGATGAGAAGGTCAATAGTCAAAATCAGAGGTTCAACGGGAGGTTCAGCATCTGGCGAGGCTGCTCTTTCTGGTTTGCAAACAGCCACCTTCTTGCAGGTGGTCAGCACATCAAACTGTGGTCAGAAAGAGTGTGTGCATTTATTCTTACAGCTTCTCAAAGGCCTTAATCCCACCATGGGGGCCAGTCACTCATGCCTTCATCTAAATCTAATTCTGTCCCAAAGACACCACCACCGGATCCCATCATCCCATTGTACTGAAGAGAGACCGTCAGTGCAGGATTTTCAGGGGCACGTTCGGTCTGTAGATTTTATAGTGCTAAAATCTGGACTGGCTCATGAACAGGCAGAATGTGCCTCCTGCCCAAGCAGATGCTTAGAAGATGATCAGGGACATGAGCTCTCCTCAGGAACCCAAGGGTACGTATGGTAGAATATGACTGGCCAAGGGTATTAACGAGGACTACAAGACACTCTAAGCAAGCCACGTTGATCAAAACTTTTAAAACTGTATCCTGATTTACATAATAGCCCACAAACCTGTTCAACTTTATGTCAATTTAAAAGAAAGATAGGAAGAAGGAAGGAAAGAAAGAAAGAGAAAGAAAGGAAAGAAAGAAAGAAAGAAAGGAAAAAAGAAAGAGAGAAAGAAAGAAAGAGAAATTCTTTTAAGTATTGACATTCCCACAGTCCAGGCATCTGGTGGTTTGGAGAAAACAGAGCTTAACAGGGAATGAGGACTAGATATCCATTCTTTTTTCCATTAAGCTTGAAAAACTTCAGAGATGGCAGAACAGCATGCCAGGAGCAGCTGCACACCAAACGGGGCCTGTTGGCAGTAGAAACTGGCGCCTCTGTCAGCCGTATTTGATCATCCAGATCTCTCTCCCGGGCATCTGGACGCAGGTCTGACCTTTTTTAAGCTATGTAAATTTCTACAGTTCTTCCAAGAACTGGGGCTATGAGCTTGTTACTAATCTGAGTTAATAATCACTAAACTGATACCTTTGATATTAAAAAGAAATGTAAACTCCATTGTACAATTGTCCAAGCTGGTGAGTTCAATCCTGTGGTCAACAGAAAAACATGTTTCACTTCCCCCTCTCGGATGCTATCAACAGAGTAGAGGGTAAGAAATGTTTCCGTGCGGTCCCTGCCATGGTACGGATGAATACCCTTGTTCAAGTCCATCTCTTTAAGGTTCAGTTTGTTCATCTATAAAATTCTAGTCATCTGGTCTACCCAGTAAGATCACAGGAAGGGTTAAAACGGTCTACATGAAACACCAGGTACAATTGTTTATGGTTGAACCTGTGTTTCCCTTCGTAGCTAAGGGAACAGCATGTGTACAGTCATAAACAACAGACCCTCAGTAAACGAGTTTCCTCTTTTCTTTAGAATGGATGTCACCATACTGTCCTTCAGAGCTTCAGTAAGGCCCAACAAAGGTTATAGCACAGGGTGTCTTTAGTGAGACTCAGTAATTTGGTCCATTTTTGCACACTCTTGCAATGGGATCATGCTTCCCTCCAGTCTAAGGCGAGTGATTTCTCCGTTGCAGGACATAGATCATGTCCCTTTCTTACCTGGCCTTCAACCTACCACCCTGGATGCCATGTCCCCATCACTTCTTCCCAGACTTACCAATGTTACTGCCAGCTGCCTGGCAACCAACCTGCCTGCCTGACTGCGTCTTAGCCCATTGTGGGGACTTCTCTCCAACACCAGCATCTGTGACAGGTGGGGCCTCTGTCCCCTCAGCCCAGGACCCTACACGTACCCCATTGGTTTTGTTCTATCTGTAGGTCCTCTCTGAGGTCCTAATCTTTGCTGTCCTGGTACTCTTTACCACTGCTAAAACGTTCAGTCTTTAGTCAGGCATGCTGTTACATGCCTTTAATCGCAGCACTTGGGAGACAGAAGAAGACAGATCTCTGTGAGTTTGAGGTCAGCGTGGTCTACAGAGTGAGTTTCATGCTATCCAGAGCTGCATAGTGAGACACTGCCTCAAAAACTTAAAAAACAAACAAAGAAAAATGTCCAGTCTTTTTAAATGTCTTGGTTAGGTCAGAAAGCTGGATGGTGAGCAGTGTTTGACCTTACACTGACTCAGGTTTGGTTCCCAGCACCGCACAACTACCTGGAACTAGTTCCTAGGGAGCCAATGCCCTCATCTGACCTCCAAGGGCACTGGGCTTGTGATGCACACACATACATCCAGACAAAACCCTTATACACATAAAATAAATCTAAAAGAAATTCAACATCTTGATTTACTTAGGATGATGACTTTTCCCATAAACATATTACTAAATTACCTTAAAATAAAATTTGAGGCCAGATTTTACAGGTGGTGGCGCCTACCTGTAACCCTAGTGCATGGGAGACAGAGACAGGAGGGTCACAGGCTTAACTCCAGCCTGAACTACATAGCCTTAACTACAAAGGGGATCACAGGTTCAAGCATAAACAACAACAGAATCACAGTCCACTTTGGGAACCATGGTGTAGTTGAGAATTTGACTTGAAGTGTACTTTGTGACAGGATCTCCTGCGGTCTAGGCTGGCCTTGAGTATATAGCTGAGTGTGACTCTTTGTCTTCCTACCTCTACTTCCCACCCAAGTACAAGTACTAGAACTACAATTGTATACAACCACTGTGTGTGTGTGTGTATGTGTGTGTGTGTGTGTGTGTGTGTGTGTGTGTGTGTATGAGAGGGGGGGGAATGTGTATATGTTCATGTATTTGTTCGTCGAGGTCAGAGGTCAAGGTTGGGTATCCTCCTATTTTCTAAGACAGGATCTCTCACCTGACCTGGAGCTCACCGACTCAGCAACACTAGACTCCAGGGTTCCGCCATCTCTGCATCCCAGAGCTGGGTAACAAGTGTGTGCAAGTGTGTGCGCCCGCTCCTGGCTTTTTGGTGGAGATCCACCTCGGATCCTCTGGACGGCCTGACAGGGACTTTAACAACACCTTAGCCTCACACTTTTGCTTTTAACAAACTTTATTTTTTAGAGTGGTTTTTAGGTTTAAACAAAAATGGAGCAGAAGGTACAGGGTTCCTATATCATCCTGTTGCATCGAGCACAGAGCTTCCTGGGTGGCCTGTCTGCAATGCCTCTCTAAATCATCCTCTACTGTAGAAGGTATGGAGGGTTTTGTTCTTTTCATTCATTTGTAAGTAAACGTACAAAATAGTTCTTCTCTGTTCCCCTCTTCCCTGTCCCTGCCCCCACTCAGCCTGACCTCATGTCTCTCCCATCTCAGCTCCTATGTTTACATCACCATTATTTTTGTGAAGTTTTAAAATTATAAAATAAGTATTTACGTATTCTTTTAGTGTTTTGTCTGCTTATATGTCTGTGCATCCCGCACATGTCTGGTGCCCTCAGAGTTCAGAAGAGGGCATCAGATGCCCTGGAGCTGGAGTTACAGATGGCTGTGAGCTGCCATGTGGGTGCTGGGAACTGAACCTCGGTCTCTGCAAGAACAACAAGTGCTCTTAACCACAGAGCCCACCATAATTCATATTTCTATATTTCTTATACTTTCCAAACCCAGGAAGTGCTGTTAACAAAGAGTCCACTTGTTCCTGAAACAAATCTGTTTTTATTTCCCCCAGTGAGAGTATGACGCTCTGTTTTTCCAGGTCATTAAATGTTTGCAATAAAAATACAATTAGCCAGGGTACCTGAGCGATTTGTTTGCTTAAGGATTTAGTGCCTCCCTTGAAAAACAAGCTTTATTGTTCAACTGGGAAACGACCTTTAGCTGAAGGACATTGAAATTTTATTATGTTTCTAAACAGTATCCAAGAAAAACTGCTCTCTGTTTGTTAGATCAAAGAGCTGTGCCCAGTTGAGCCTTGAATCCGCTTCAGCTTTCAGGTGTGTGCGTTGTTTTCTTTGCCTTTGCAAGAGTAGGAAATGCGAGCCTGCCTGCGTGAATACAACTGGGGACAGGACAGCTCCCTTGGCAATGAAGCCTTCCACCCAGAGCGTGACAGCTGGAGCTTGAAGATGAGAAGCACAAAACCCAATCAAAGTATGGCTGCCCTCTCCACTGCCCTAGGAAAACGCAGAAAGTTTGTGCATGAGGAAGATGCCTGTCTGCATTCAGAATGATGGATGCAGACTGCCCTGGCCATGGGGCTTAACCTGGAGGGATGGAGTCCATGCAGGAGAAAGAATTTCCCGCCACAGAACAACCTGAGAACTGCAGATAATCATTAGTGTGAGTGGAACCAAGTTTCCTTATCTAATAATAATTTTTTTTTTTCTGAGACAGTCTCACCTTGTAGCCCTGGTGGGCCTAGAACTGGCAATGTAGACCAGGCTAGACTCAAACTTACAGAGATCCTCCTACCTCAGCCTCCTAGATGCTAGAATTAAAGGCTGTCTCACTACAACTGGCTTAAAATAATACGTTGTTTTAAAACAACTTTTTAGAAGTTACTGCAAAGCAGTCAGGCAGTGGACACGTTGCCAACCCTCCATATGGGCGCTGATTTGGAGAGAAAGGACCGTCCTTGTGCTAGTCCTCTTGGCCAACTCTACAATCTTGCAAAAGAGCCATTTAATTAATCTAATGGGGATTCTGAAACAGGAATTTGTTAGATTGTAGGTCTGTCCCTTTAAGACTCTGGTCACTCTAAGAGGCTAGATCCCACAACCTGAAGAAATCAAGACACACCTCCTTGCAGCTTAACAGTATCTAATCAATCCTAAACAGTACCTGGCTCCTCCATGTTCTTTGATGTGTGGGCTAGCCCAGACTAAATCATATGATGTAAAACTTCTCACTAGCACCTCCAAAACTATGAAAATCAGAGACACCCCCCCCCAACTTTGCTCAGGGAATTTTCATATCATTCTGTCCTGATGGCCCCTCCCTTATCTCAAGCTGTCCCTTCTAATGAAGCCCCCCTCGGGGGGTTTTAAAGGGCAGCGTCTCTCCCTTCCTTTAAGATCCTGATAATCCTAATGAAGATGAAGAGAAATTTTTATCGATGGATTCGGTTATTTTGTAACAATACAGATTTGAAAGATGCCCATGTGTTTTCCGTGTACCTATCTTGAAAGAAATGCCAATTTTCCTAATATAGATTCTGATAGCCTGCACGGTGGTTCTCCACCTCCCTAATGCTGTGACCCTTTAATACAGTTCCTCATATTGTGGTGACCTCCAACCATAAAATTATTTCACTGCTACTTCCTAACTGTAATTTTGCTACTGTTATGCATTGTAATGTAAATATCTGATATGCAGGATATCTAATATGCGACCCCCTCAAAGGCATTGAGACCCACTGGTTGAGAACCACTGCATTAGGGAACCTGAAATGTTAAGCATACAGTGTTGTTCATTTAAGAGAAGGAATGCAAAGCCTGTTATCCTCCTAGAAGGCTCAGAGAGGGCAGGCTTGCTAGCCTAACGACCTTCGCCCCCTCTCCGTGGCCAGAGACTTTTCCAGCACCAGGCCCTTATCCTGAGTTTGTTTTTCTCAATCAATCTATAGAAACTATCTTTCTGGGCTTTATGAGTTTTGTTGTGGTCACATCTGATCTGTATTTGAGTTTTTTATTGTTGTAGTTGTTTGAGACGGATTATATTTGTTGTGCACACAATAATTAATTGAGTTAATTATCACCAAAGTCATTTTCACCACATTGTGCTGAGCTTATATATAGGCCTGAAATAAACCAGAGCCAAGTGCCAGAAGCTTGAACCAACAGCAGCTACTGAGTTGTACTACACGTGTTAGGACTTTTACACTCAGTAACCAGCCCTTCACTCCCAAACACAGGTGGCTGCTCTCTCACTGATTCTTCAAATGCTGGCGTTTGTCCTGTTGAGCCATATTAGGTAGCATTCTGCATCTCGGGAAGGCCTGTCCCGAGATCTCCAGTCACAAACGCTCAGAGTGGACAGGAAGAACTATCTATGTCACTCACAGCACCTTTCCCTACTTGGCTGAGAGTTACTAAAACCTGGCATCAAACACACATCTTGCTGAGCCTCTTTTGACATCCACAGTAAATTCCCTCAGTGTGGAGTTCTGCCTAGGTCTTCTGTCCTCCCTGGGCCACCTTCAGACACTCTGACATAACCCACAGCAAAAGTGTCTCTGACCATGACACTTCCCCTCGTCTGAACAAAATGTTCGTTTTCATGTTCTCAGTAGGCTGCCCTTCTTGACAACACTTCTGGCCCCTTGACCGATGCCTATTTTGAGTCATTCAATAAGACAGACAGGCCTGATAAAGAAGAACAGCCAGTCACCCCTCTGGCAGCAGGTTAATGCATTGAATTTTCTGAAGGATGCAACATCACACAAGGTCACTTCCTTAGTCACCGCAATCATTTGCTTGTCTGCTGTACTCTGTCAGCTCCACCCTAGATGAACTTCCAGAGGTCCTGTTTACTGTCATAGAGATTTTTGAGTTATTTATTTTTAAGTGTGTATGTGTGTGTGTAAATGTGTATGTGTGAGTATATGTGTATGCACGTGTATCTGCGTGTGTGTGTGTGTGTGTGTGTGTGTAAGAGAGTATGTGTATGAGTATATGTCTGTGTGAATGTGTATGTGTAAGTATGTGTGTCACTGTGAGTATGTGTGAGTGTGTATGTAGAGGGTGGGGGAGGGGGGATTGTTGGAGCACATGCAGGTGCCTGTAGAGGCCAGATGTGTCAGGTCCCCCCTCTGGAACTGTAGTTATAGGCAGTTATGAGCCACTTGGCACGGTTGCTGGAAACTGAACGCTGATCAAGTGGTGTCTGCTCAGCTGTGTCCCAGATCTTGTCTCTATTGTGTTTTCCTGCCCTGAGTGTATCATATCTACGAACCATCTCTCCAGCCCTGCTGTCAGAGTTTAGATGACAAACTCCCCAGCAGGCAACTAATTTTATAGCAAAACAGAGGCAGCCTTTGGGCTCAAGCACATGGAATTCAATGATCTCATGTAGCCTTTCACCTGGAAGCAGCTTGGTAGACTCAGTACTGGACACCCAGTCAACTCTATGACTGCCTGGCAAAAGTCAGCCCCATGAGATGCCGCTGCTAGCCTGTGGATGCTCTACGAGCTCTTGTGCCTGCAGAGCCAGAATTTTCAAGTCTGGAAATCAAAGGATTTCTTCCCTACTAAATTCTATAAACTCACTTGTGTTTGGATTCTGTTCTAGCAACGTTAAGAAGCCATAAATCAAGTGGTTGAAATGCTTACACCAGGAAACCTAACTGGTCCAACTCAGAGGCCAACTCACTAAACTGGCTGTCTGAACAAAAGCCAGGTTCAGACCAGAGTCTAGACCTTCTGTCAAAATGTCTAGCATGGCGGATCACTGTTAGTTGGAGGTATCTTCAGAGGGTACCTGTTTTGTATTCCAAGAGGTAAGAGAGTTAGTTACAACATTCACACATAGGATTGTTTCTCTGGAATCTCTTGGTGATGGTTGTGGATAGTTGGTTGGCTGGTTGGTTGGTTGGTTGGTTGGTTGGTTGGTTGGTTGGATGGTTGGTTGGTTGGATGGATGGTTGGTTGGATGGTTTGTTGGTTGTTTGGTTGGATGGTTGGATGGTTTGTTGGTTGGTTGGATGGATGGTTTGTCGGTTGTTTGGTTGGATGGTTCGATGGTTTGTTGGTTGGTTGATTGGTTGGTTGGTTGGTTGGTTGGATGGATGGATGGATGGTTTGTTGGTTAGTTGGTTGGTTGGTTGGATGGTTGTTTGGTTGATTGGTTGGTTGGTTGGTTGGTTGGTTAGTTGGTTGGCTGGTTGGTTGGTTGGTTAGTTGGTTGGCTGGTTGGCTGGTTGGTTGGTTGGTTAGATGGTTGGTTGGTTGGTTGATTGGTTGGTTGGGTGGTTGGCTTGTTGGTTAGTTGGTTGGTTGGTTAGTTGGTTGGTTGGCTGGTTGTTTGGTTGATTAGTTAGTTGGTTGATTGATTGGTTGGAGCCTTTTCTCCTTCTGTTAACAAAGCATACAGAACACAGCTAAGTTGACTGGCAGTGGGCAAAAGGGGGTATGAAGAAAGCTATGAAGCACTCAGAGCAACTGTTACTTGCTGAGGCCAAAAGCAAACTGAGCGGATGATATTACTTCTGAGGAGGATGTACCAGTGGCTGTTTGTTTGTTTGTTTGGTGCTCTGCTTCCATGCCATGTTGCCATGTGCCTCTGCTACATGGATTTGCTTTTTCTCTCCATCTTTTCTCAGCACTTGGGTCAGACTAGGCTACGATGGAGTTGGGGTAGGAATTAGGGTCCAATCGGGTTGTCTCCAAACAGCAGCACCTCTCTTCCGTCATGGGCCTTGCCTCTCTCAGCTCTCCAGCCTTCCTCCACACAGCGGCAAATATAAGGGTGTCTGTGTTCTGTCAGTGTGAGCGAACTGGCAAGTCCCTAGTGTGAGCCAAGACCACCTTCTGAGGAACCAGCAGACCTTCTGCCTCCTCCCAGTGACTCCTTATTTGACTAATTCAGAAGTTATCAAGAGCATCTCATTGCATGGGACACTTGTGAGAACATTGTGGATGGTTCATTATGGAAGATGACTGCACCCTCAAAGTTTGTCCCAGACCACCTATTTGGAAAAGAAATTGCAAACCCACACTTTTCTTACTGTGCAGTAAGAAAAAGATAAAGTGCACTTGCCTTTAGCTATGAAATATTTTGGTATCTTGGAATTGACTTTCTTCTCGATTGGTGCTGTTACAGAAAAGTGCTATTTATACCTGTTATTATGTTCCCGTCAGAAATGGCAGCATACGCATATAATTGAAAATTCTGAATATAGAATGGAGTGTGCTCGAGGTATGGGTGCATAGAAGGAATTTTATTCAGCAGGAAGATTTTTAGGGAATGAACTGACACAAATAAACCACTAAACAGTCAGATTGAGCTGGTCACTCGGGGGTACTAAGATGGCATCCACAGGATGTCTTCTGCCACGCAAGAGATGCAGTCAGTGGCTGTTCTGAAAAACCCATGACTTTGAGTGAGGAAGAAAGAGTCCTCAGGTCCTTCACAGGAAAGGGCCAGGGCTCCTCTGCATCAGTTCTACTGTTTACTTAAATCCAGTCAGTAAGAATTACAACCTTCCTTGGGAGGCAGAGGCAGGCAGATTTCTGAGTTCGAGGCCAGCCTGGTCTACAGAGTGAGTTCCAGGACAGCCAGGGCTACACAGAGAAACCCTGTCTCGAAAAACCAAAAAAAAAAAAAGAAAGAAAGAAAGAAAAGAAAAAAGAAAAAAAGAAAAAAAGAAAAAAAAAAGAAAAAGAAATTACAACCTTCACACTCGAATGCCTGGGAAGTATCATTCCAGGGTTTGAAATTAAGATAATTTATCATAAATAAGTTACTGGTCAAGTGTGGTTCATGCCTGTAACCTCAGCTCTTAGGAGGCTGAAACAAGAAGATTGTGAGTTCAAGGCCAGCCAGGGCCACATAATGGGGCCTTGTGACAGACAGGAGGAAAATTAACTTATTACCATTATCAAGGTAAGAGCCAAAAGTGGCTGGATGATGGCGGCATGTGCCTTTAATCTCAGCATCCGGGAGGCAAAGGTAGGAGGATCTCTGCAAGTCTGAGGCTAGCCTGGTCTGCAGAGCAAATTCCAAGACAGTCAGAGCTACACACTGAGAAATTCTGTCCCAAAAAACAAACAAAAACGATACAAACCAAAAACAAAACAAAACAAAACAAAACAACAACAACAAAAAAAAAAAAAAAAAAAAAAAAAAACAAAAAAAAAAAACCATAATTGGCAGAGCTGGAGAGATGACTCAGTGGTTACAAGCACTGGCTGCTCTTTCAGAGAACCCAGATTTGATTCCCAGTACACTTGGCAGCGCACAACTGTCTGCAACTCCAAGGGATCTGGCGCCCTCTTCTGGCTTCTGCAGGCATTGCATACATGTAGGCTCAGACATAGATGCAGACAAAAACACCCATATAAAAATACACAATAAACAAATAAATTCTAAAAAGGAAGGGTATTGAGATCAGTGTATTGGATCAAATGAGAACTGCCTCACAGCCTGCCTCTTGTTCTTTGATGTGAAGCTCTTGGCTACTACCTACCATACGTGTAGCCTTTGTTTGTCCTCACCTCCAACCCCTACACATCTCATGCCCTTCTTCCCACACACACTGTAGCAACCATGACATGGCTCCAGTTTATTGCTACACTATCGGGTAACCCAAACAGACCCTTCTTAGTCGTTTGTGTGGGGGTTAGGAGGGTGGGACACGAGAGATGGTAGCTGAACTATAAAGCTTGGAAGTGACAGAAGGATTAACGAGGGAGCAAAGACTCCAAGCCACAATAAGATGGTTAAAGATGAGGCAGATGACCTGCAAGAAGGAAGAGTGCATACACGGAGAAGCTTTGGGTAACCAGCAGAGCTCCATCCAGGCTAGCCTGCACCCCTGACCGGAGGACCCGAGCACCAGGCCAATCTGCACCCTTGCCCAGAGGTACCGAGTGCCAGGCCAGCCTTTACCTTTGCCTGGAGGTCTCGAGCGCCATGTCAGCCTGCACCCCTGCCTGGAGGTCCCGAGCACCAGGCTAGCTTGCACCCCTGCCCGGAGGTCCCACAGATGATCTCCCCACTCTGCCCTCCTTCTCTCTTCTTTGCTCAAGCTGGTTCCCACTGAATTCTTTTCACCACCAGCACAAGCCACCCGGAGCTCCTTGGCTCCAGCTCAGAAGTCTACTCTGCACCCTCAACTCTTCTTCTGTTCCTAGCCAAAGCCAGGTGTGTTTTCGTTACAGTGCTTGGTAACAGATTTTAAGTTCTGGGAAGATAACTGTCCTAACTGTTCTTTTTAAAACTTTTCTGCTGTCTAGCTCTCCCATGTTCATTCTTCCAGATAAATTTAGATTCATTTTGTCAAAAAAAAAAAAATTTAAAGCAAAAACACATTGCTTATGATGGGAGCGGGGGAGGGGAGTGTTGTTTGGTTTGGTTTTTCGAGACATGGTTTCTCTATGTAACAGCTTTGGCTGTCCTAAAACTCTCTCTCTGTAGACCAGGCTGACCTTGAACTCAGAATATATCTACCTTGAACTAAGAATATATCTCAGAATATCTGCCTGCCTCTGCCTCCCCAGTGCTGGGATTAAAGAGGTGTCACCATGCTTGATCATTGCTCATGAATTTTGGTTTGAATGATCATGAGTGCATCGATCGGGCAGGGGAGAGTGAGGACCTCCGTGCAGTGTTAAGGCTTCCTCTCCAAGAATCAGCTGCTATAGTCACGTACGTTTATGATCTCTCTGCTTTGGCAGATTTGGGGGTGTTTTGCACCATTTCCTAAGGTCACTCCTCCATGCTTTATGTTTGAGTTGCTGTTGGTCGACCCTGTCATTCTTACCAGAGTTTGGGAATGTGAACCACAGAAGACCCCTCCCCCTTGCAGATAGTCCCTGGTAAGCTAAGCAGCTTGTACTGACGATATCCCCGCAAGTTCGAGTTATGTGCTCCAGAACCTTCTCTAGGGTCATTTTGGAGCCAGATCAAACAACATAGGTTACGGTGCAGAGCTATAGCTAACAGTTGTGGAGAATGGGTCCACTGGGCAAATCCTCCAGCCATTCCTGCCTTAGGTCAGCCATCCTGTATGCTCAGCAGATACTCAAGGATTGCCTCAGTTGCCAAACACAAACACAAACACGGGCAGCAACTTTGTAACGCCCTCCTATTTCATTTTCCTCCTTTGACCCCACAGGCGTGCCTCCTTCAGCTGCTAACCAGACAGTAATGGTGCACACCTTTAATCCCAACACTGGCCTGGTGCTCGGGTCCTCCGGGCAACGGTGCAGACTGGCCTGGTGCTCGAGGCAGGTGGATTTCTGAGTTTGAGGTCAGCCTGGTCTACAGAGTAAGTTCCAGGATATCCATCTGCACACAGAGAAACCCTGTTTTGAAGATAGATGGATGGATGGATGGATAGATAGATAGATAGATAGATAGATAGATAGATAGGTAGGTAGATCCTCTCAGGCTCTGATCTTAGGAGACACTCAAACTGAGACAACCTCTATGAATTCTGACTCTTAATGTATCAACAGTCTGTTTCCCTCTTGCCAAGGACTCATCACACCTACCTGAATCAAGCTGCTATGCAAAGCTGGCTCAGTCTGACCTAGAGCAGGGAGCTCAATGATTCTTCAGGTAAGGAAAAGTCCTAGACAAAGGAACCACAGAGATGGCAGATAGAAGTGGTTGTATTGCCAGGCAGTGGTACGTGCATAATCCCCGCACTCGGGGAACAGCCAGTCCTACATAGAGAACCCCTGTTTCAAAGCCAAACCAACCTTCCCCTAAAAAGGCTGTGCTGTCCCCCAGAGAACTAGACGTGGGGAAATCAAAACCCCAGATGAACATGACTTTCTCTCCTTGACTCTCCTGCCCACCACACTGGCACCATGTATGCACACACTCACGTGTCTCCAGCTGTATAACCCAGCTATCTCTACATATCTGTTCTCTGGTGTCTTCTCTTTTAAACTCTGCTGAAAGTCTCGAGGCACAGCCCCCCACCCTAGCTCTATAGCCCTCCTTAGTCCATCTCACCCCAAATCTAAGCCACTGCGTCCCCTTTACTCCTGTCAACTTTACATTCCAGAACACAGTGATTTTCAATAATAGAATTAAGGCAGTGTCTGGGGAGGGTTAGGGCATTCAGTGCAGGTTTTCTGACAAGAATGTTTTACGGAACAGAACGAGTACACAGGCCGTTATCATCAGCTGCAAAAACACACTTAAAAAGGTTTGACTTACATTTTTCTTCCTACATCATAATGGTGGAGACACAGCATGCATGCAGCCAATCCATACTTTGGATTTTAAATTTAGACCTTTTCCTGGGCAAGCACTATGCCGTATGATCCCTGTTCCAGTTTGCTTCTCTATTGCTGTCACCAGACGACGACAAAGAGTGGCAGCACACAGTCAGCCACACTATCAGGACGGACAACAAAGACCTATATCATCTGTATATAGTAACTTCTAATGGTCAGTAGATTAGGTGTGTGTGTGCCAGCTGGGGAGAAGGCTGAGTCAGAAAAATGCTTGCCACAGAAGGGTTAGAACCGGAGTGTGATCTCCAGCACGCATGAAAAAAATAGTAATAATAACCTAGGCACAGCAGTATCTGACGATAATCTCGGCAATGGGGAGGCGGAGACTGAGGGATCCCTGGAACTTGCTGGATAGCCGGTCTAACCAGATTCATCAAGGGGCCCTGCCTCAAAAGTTTTAAGGTAGAGAGTAATGGAGAAAGACACTCAACATCAGCCTATGGTCTCTCACATGACAACATGCAAGCATACACGGCCATCCGGTGATAAATCATGATGCACACACATGACCATCCCGTGATAAATCATGGCATTTCCATGATGCCACCATGAAATGTCCCATTAGTTACTGTTTAAGGATTTTTTTTTCTCTTTTCTTTTATTTCTTTTTTATGGTTACATAGATGGGCTCATACTGCATGGTTATCTTTCAGTTTGTGTCTTTCATGTAAGTTCTTTAAATCGTTTTTTGTTTTTTTGTTTTTTTTTTTTGTTTGTTTGTTTGTTTTTTTTTGTTTGTTTTTTTGAGACAGGGTTTCTCTGTGTAGCCCTGGCTGTCCTGGAACTCACTCTGTAGACCAGACTGGCCTCGAACTCAGAAATCCGCCTGCCTCTGCCTCCCAAGTGCTGGGATTAAAGGCATGCGCCACCACTGCCCGGCGTTAAATCGTTTTGTTTTGTTTTTTAAAGATTTATCTTATTTTTTGAATCTGTGATGTGGGTATGTTTGCATGAGTGTATGTCATGCATTCAGAGGTGCCTTCGGAGGTGTCAGACCCCCTGAATCTGGAGTTACAAGCTGCTGGGGGCTGCCGGTTGTGGGTGCCAAGAACCCAACTTGGGCCTCTGGAAGAGCAATACACTTTCTTAACTGACAGCCGACTCTCTAGCCCTTTTAAATATCTTTAAAATGATCCACACACAGCAACTATTACTTCAAAGTAAATACTTTGCATCATAGACTGAAGACAATCTCCTTGTTAAGAGGTCTGAGTGGGCAGCGACCCTAGCACAGGCCCACACACAGCTACATCAGGAAGGCAAGAGGAAGGGGAGACCACTGGCTGCCTGTGGTCAGGGCAAAGAGTTCTCTCAACCTGAAGTGACAAATGTTTCTGACAGTGTCTTTTCACATTTCTACTTTGAGTTTTCCTTTTGTGACTTCATAGTTCTTCATAGTCCTGTTATTAATTACTTGTTATAAACGCTGCAACTATTTCATCCAAGTCTGGCCTGGCTCTGGCTCTGTTTTCTAATTTTAGATGTCAGACTTGCCAATCTTTTCTGTAGAGGAAAAATATTATTTTCCTGCACTGTATTTATAAAAAATATATATATATATATATACATATATATATATGTATATATATATATATATGACAGAAGGCGGCTATCATTCTTGCAGCCATCTTGAGCCATATACCCTGACAAAAGACTTGTTTACAACAGCCTACAACAGCTGAGCACACTCTGATGTTTAGATACCCAGGATCTTCCCTTGGGTGTGTGAGACTTAAAGGTGTGGGACTTAAAGGCGTGACTTAGAAGGAGACATATAAAAGGCGAGAGGCAGACAGAAAAAGGTATTTGAGACTTGGGACTTGGAAGGTAACTCGTAACTTGGAAAAAGACTAGTGACTGGGAAAGAGACTAGCAGCTGGAACTAGAATTAGGACTTATTACAGCTGGAACTGGGATTAGGACTTGAGACTTGGTATAGGAACTAAGGACTTGGAACTTGGGTCTAGGAACTAGGGACTTGGAGAGAAGAAGAGAGACTGAAGAATAAATGGGATTGAATCACACTCTGTCTGGTCTCCATTCTTTGAGTCCATCCTCACTCTCTCTCTTGCTGAAGCCTGCCCCGGACCTGAGCAGCTTGGGGCAGTGCAGGCTCTAACAGTTTAGCCCCCAAGGCTTTTGGCAGTGTGGGTTCCAACACTGATAGAGCGGTCCCCAACATTTTGGCCCCCAAGCATGGGGCAGAGAGGTCTGTGACATTTTGGCCCCCAAACATGGGATAGAGCAGTTCTCAACATACATATATATAATTCCTTGTATTTTGGTGTTATTTATGAGCAAACACTTTGCCGTTTTGTTAGTAATTCCATGTCTATAAGGTGTCTGTAACTGTCCTCGCTCCTACCCTTGGTTATACTATTATAACTTTGCTCTCACGTGTCTGTGATCCTGGGCTGGGTATTCACTGCATTTATTCAGTCTACAAAGCAGCTTCTGTTTGTTGTGATGAATGTCCCAGGCCAGTGTGTTTCTTTCTAAGTCTCTGATGCACTCAGCACCGGGAGGCAACAGTCCCCTGGTGGCCCCGCCCCCAGCAGAGGTCAAAATCGTCCCATTTTCCAGCTGACTTTAGGACAGAATAGCTAGCTCATGCTGCCATACCTGTACCCAGCGAAGCCAGGCTGCTGGCAGAGTGTGCTATCCAAAGTTCATTCTGTCTTCTGACTGCGGCCATCGTAACATGAGCCAAGCCACTCCCAGTTCCTAATCCCCAATGACCACACAGCTCATGAGCATTTATTTCTCTTCTTTTTACTCTAAAAAAAAAGCTGACAGTAGTGAGCTGCACACTGCACAATGCGCCATGGGTTTCAATAGCCACCCCACCACCACCAGGCATCATACAACATTCCTCAACCACCGTTCTTTAAAATCCTACATGAAAGTTCCCAAAGGCAGGGAGACCTTAGGCTCGATCTCTCCCAATTCTAAACCCCAGCAGCTCTAGGTGTTAAGGAAATAAATCAGGGGAAGGGAGGCTCCTAATGGTCCTTGCCCAGCTCTGTCTCACAGACCCAGCGGTAGGGCCTCCTGCAGACATCATCATTCCAGCGGCCATCTGCAGTGAAGTGGGCACAGTCCTCGCCTCCTCCTAGCCCGTGACCATACCAATCATCTGGCTGCTCTGGTCTCCAGTTCCTAGAGACAGAAGATGACTGTGAGCCCCAGGAAATCAGACTCTCAGCCTTGTCGCCAGCCTTGGGACACAGGCTGGGAGGTCAGAGACCCCAGCCCAGGATGACAGGAGCTGCTGCAGACACACACTCACTTGAAGCCTGTCTCATAGTCCGTTCCATCCACCCATTTCCAGGGCCCGTTCTGGTCAGTTAGGCCGATCCAGGTGTTTAAGGGGCCCATGTGGTGCTGGACGAATTTCTGAGGAAAGAAGCAGAGGTGGTAACCTCTCCCTTCCACCATCTGGCATCCCAGAAGAACCCATCGAGGCCTCACCTGCTCATCCCAGGAGGTCACCACCACTAGGTGGGCATTCTCCAGCTGGCAGTACTTGTCAGCTTCCGTCCAAGACCTCACGGAGCTGGAGAACCAGTAACAGCTGCCTTCATGTTCCACCCAGTTGATGGGGCAGCAGGTCCTTTCTGAGCCTGAGGTGGGGGATGGGGGATGAAGGGCTGAGCTGCTACCAGGGTCAGGGTGCTCAAGAAAGTAGGACTAGTACCCCCTCCCCTCACCATTGCCATGGAGTGCAGCCATCTGACAACTCAAGCTCCGCACATCAGACACTAACTGTTTCACATGCAGTATCAGTCTGGAGTGATCTGAGGGAGGGGGGGTTGGGGGGAGGGCAGGGGACAGAATGGGAGAAGAGGGGAGGGAGAAGGAAGAAATTAGGTGAGTGTGAAAACAGGGGAACAACCAATCATCACAGGACCCTGGCCAAAACTCTGATCTAGGCTGAGAGATTTGGCCCCGAGTCAGACCCCCTCCCCCTTGTCGTCCCCCTCCCTCTCTCTCACCCTTACCTCTCTCCCTTGCCCCTCCCTCTTCCCCTCCCCCCTCCTCACCTTCACTCAGCTCCTGCTGCTGTTTTTCCAGCTGCAGCTCCACTAACTTCATTTTTCTTCCCACACTGCCTCCTAGAGGATAAACATGATCAAAGTCCTGACAATCCAACCACCCCTCATCCAGACCCAGGCCCCAGGCCCAGTCCCCCTCACCCTGGGCGCTCAGGGCCTTGATCTGGTCTTCAGTGCTCACAGTGAAGTTGCTGAAATTCTGCCTTAGAGCCAGCAGGTCTTCCCGGAGTTGGGAATCTAGGCAAAAGAGGATGTGGGTAGGAAAAATTAAGTCGTCTGTGTCCACCAACTCACCGCACCCACCACGCCCACTGCTCCCTCCCACACACCCGAAGTTGCCCCCTTTCTCTGCCCAGCCCTGGCCACCCACTTTGGGATGTGATCACACAGACAACCACCAGCAACAGGATGCTGAGGCTCAAGGAAAGCAGGAGGAGGCGGAATCCAGAGCAGAGTCGCTGCAAGAGCCCCGGAGTGGGAGGCAGCCCTGCAAGAGAGGGTGTCAGGAGTTCACCATCCCGGCCAATCTAAATCCCAAGTTACTAGGAAGAGCGTAGACTAAGATCTCCAGGAGACTAAGAGGAGCTGTATAGATTAAGAAATGTGGGCCATGGGCAACCCTGCAGGACCTGAAGAAAGTTAGGGGGGAAAAGGGGTTATCAGAAGTGCGAAGCTTTGACCTGCCCTAGCACTGTCGAGGCCCTGAACCTCTGCTGCCACCCTGTGTCATAATAGCGTCATTACAGACGATGGACCGCGCCAGGGGAGTCACTGCTCCACCAAAGTGTGGGTTTCCTTCTCTTTCCATGAATTCTGTGTGCCTTTGGTTGCATGCAGGGAGGAAAGGTGAGCCTCTCACACCAAGGAAGAAAATGACACTAAGTCCTGTCAGTTGGCGTGCGGGCCTTCCCCCTGTTTCCTCCTCTATGCTCCTTCCTGCATAAAAGCACGCTGCCCACCTGGGACACTTCGAGAGCTCTATATTTGTTTTTACAAGTACACAACAGTCCCTCCTCAGAGAACAAAGAAGTAGAGAGAGAAGATAGTTCCTTTTCCATCAGAGCTGAGACCCTCAGCCCCCTCTCCAAGGGTCCTTTAGGCCAAACTGATCCCGATCACATCCCACCCACCCACAGATACACACTGTGGAAACTGAAGAGGAATCGGAGCCTAACTTCAGAAGGGACTGACAACAAACTCACGTCCCCAACCTTCAGTTGGCCCCATGCCTTGGATCCACCCACTGCCTGGGGTCTTGAGGAGTGGGTAGCATTGGGAGGAAGCTTGGACCCCTGTCACTGAGGGCTCCAACTCCCTGTACCCGACTTCCCAGTAAGAGTGACTCAGCCACTGTTTTCTAAGTGTATGGGACACAGCTAGGGAGCTCCACAGGGAAACAGGAGCTGAGACTGAGGGACAGAGCCATTCATCGATGCTCTCCTCCAGAGGGGAGCACCTCTCTGGAAGGGAGCACCTCTCACCTCTCCGGAGTTGATGATGATCGTTCTCATTGTCCAGGTGCTGGAAATCTTGATAATCCTTTGTCATGATAGCACTGGAGCAGGACCTACGACAGCCAAGTTTAGAGCTGAGGCCAGAGCTAACGGGCTTGGAGGTGGAAGAGGTCCAGTTTCCTTTTGCATACGAGTAGGTGAACATGCCTTCTTTCTCCCCCACCCCCATCTGCTCCCAAGCCTGACATCCAAAAATCTATCTTCTAGCTGGGCATGGTGACACAGGCTTTTGATCCCAGTATTCAGGAAGCAGAGACTGGTGGATTCGAGGCCAGCCTGGTCTACAGAGTGAGTTTCAGGCTAACCAAGGCTACATCCTGTCTAAGAAAAATCTATCCCCTTCCATTTATTCATAGTGCCCATGTAAGCTGCTCATGAAGGATCCCTCCAGCCACTCTCTCTTGGCGACCACCCATCCCTTCTCCCCCTGCTGTACTTACTGAAGGTCCCTCAGCACCACAAAGAGCCCAGGCTAAGGAGGGGGCTGAAGCCTGAAGAACCAGATGGACAGCCCTGAGCAATGGGAGGGGACAGGGTCCATCCAGGGCCCCTGTGTGTCTGAGCACACTGAACCTGGCATCGCCAATGCCAGGACTTTGAACCATAAACAGAGGTGGGAGTAGACTTGGAACTGGGGAGGTATTGGGGAGGAAGGAAGGCATGGGTAACCTCTATTCTATTTCTCAGAAAGGGGGAGTCTACACGCACACACACACACATACATACACGCACGCACGTACACATGTTCAATACTCTTTAACTATTTGTGGGCGAGACAAGCCTTAAAAGGCTAGGGTACAGTTTGCTGCTTTCCCTTAGAGCCCTCCCCCTTTCAGTCCTGAATTTCCCAGAATTGTCTGTATCTCCAAATATCCCTTGACCAGGATCAGAGGCATCAACTAATTCCCTGCTCTTGCCCAATCCTGCCCTGTGACCTCGGCATTGTAATTGCAAGCTGTAGACTCCTGGGGTCTCGGCTCTAGGCTCCTCACTCTATGGTAGTCCTCCAAGCAGCATGGAGGTAATTAATAGGAGGAGCAGTTTTCCCTTGGGATCAGGGCCAAGAAATCACTGATTCTACTGTGTGCCCCAGGGCTTCAACCTTTCTCATCCCCAGAGAACCCATTCTGCAGGCAAGAAAGTTGAGGCCCTAGAAGACAAGAGCTTGTCAAAGCCATACTGCACAGGCGAGTGTAGACAAACACCTGGGCAGCCCAACTCTGTGCCCTGTGTGCTGCCTCCAGCACCTCACTCAGAACAGGGTCTTTAACTGTTCCATATACCAGGTCCCCAAGTCCCCAGAGAGGCTTAAACATGGACCCTCACAGTCCTGAGAGCTTCAGAGAGGCCTGTCAGAACTCAGCCTCTAGCTTGGGATGAGAGCAATATACACAATATAACAGGCCTCTTGTTAGGTTCCAAAGTGAAAACTGGACTCTGTGGCTGTTTAGAGCCTGTGAACTATTCAGGAAGGCACTGCTTACATAAATCCAACCGCTCTGTGTGTCCTTGTTTGTCTGTGTCCTAAAAATGCTCATGTTTACATGTACTGGGCTTGCTGCCAGCAGTTTTGGTGAAAATTGGGCCATTAATTTAACACTCTCTGATTTTGCCACTTACAATCTAGTTTATTCTGTCAAACAAACAGACACGGATCCAGTCTGAAGAGTAGTTATACTCATAGAGGTAGGGACTGGCAGAGAGCAGGGTGGGACCTAGGGGTGAGGGAGCACTGAGGCCTAGAGGTGAGGGAGCACTGGAGCCTAGGGGTGAGGGAGCACTGAGGCCTAGGGGTGAGGGAGAACGTAGCCTCTTGCTCTCTCAATGCTGGTGAGACCTTGGCATTAGCTTGTAAAACTGAAAAATGCTGTAAACTAGAGATTTTTGTATCTTTCTATTTGCATATTGTCCTGGAAGAAGGCATTTTGAAATCCAATTCATACCCTAGAGCCATGACCTAAGCTCATGGATAGGAGAGTAGTTAACACACATGTTTGAATAAATGGTAAACATGGATGGTGGATGTACAGAAGTGTGTGTGTGTGTGTGTGTGTGTGTGTGTGTGTGTGTGTGTAGTTTTTTAATCCCTTTTCAATAGATTTCTATTTAGAGAGATATATTTTATAATATACACACACATATATATACATATATATATATACATATATATATGTATATATATATATACATACATATACATATATAAAAGAACTCAAGGGGCTTACTTAAAAAAAGACGGAATAATGATACAAATGTCTCCCTGTTTTATATAAATATGTATATATTTATTTATACATATAATATGTAGCATATACATATATAATAGATCCATCCCACTGGATATGTGTACCAATCGTTTATTTCAAAATAAGTACCCACAACTTAACAACTTAATAAACAGAGACTGTCTCACTGTGAACTTCAAAGTGCGGCTTCGACCATTGGCTCTGACTCAGAATCTCTCCTGAGGACACAGCCATGATCTCAGTCAGTGATGTGTTTGTTGAAAGACTAGACTAAGGCTGGAAAACCAACTGCCAAAGTGACTCACTCATACGACAGGCAGATTACTGCTGGCACTGCTTGGCGTCCTCTATTCCTCACCACACAGGCCTGCCCAGGAGACTGCTTGAATGTCCTCATGACATGACTGCCGCCTAGCCTCAGAGAAGCAGCCTATCTCTTCCACACTGTCCTCTGGTCTCCCCAGTCAACCCTCCTCATCATGGAAAAGAACCACACACAACGTAGGTCCCAGGAGGCGAGAAGCCCTGGGCCCCTCGACGGGCAAGCAATCACATACCAGGAAGACACGTGCCCAGAGATCTCTTACTGACAGGCCTACATGATCAACACATTTAGAGACTGTGTGGCTATACTCCAGGAGGATGAAGAGTTGCAAACTGGGCTGGAGATGTCACTTAGTGGTAGAGAGTTTCCCTGGAATACCCAAAGCCTTGGGCCCAATTCCCAAGACTTCAGCAAAGGAAAGGGGAAGGTGCAGGCAACACAGTAGTTAGACCAGATATCTAAGGGGTACAGTGGCCTGGCCTTGGTGTGGAAATGGGTCTGTCAGAGGAGCTAAGTGGCCCAGCGGCAATGAGATTGGTCAGAAGTATGCCTTGGAAGGATATATCTCATCCTAGGACTCTCTCTCTCTCTCTCTCTCTCTCTCTCTCTCTCTCTCTCTCTCTCTGCTCCCTAGCTGCTACGACACACCCTACATACAGTGCCATGATGTTCAACCTCACCATAGGCCCAACTCAACCAAGCCAGCCAACCACGGGTGGACCTCGCTGAAACCCTAAGCCAGGGCAAACCTTTCCTCCTTTGCCTTCCCAGGTTTCTTTTCCCAGCTACAGTAGCAGCAAATGTAGATGAAATCCCTGACCAGAGGAGGGCAGAGAACGAGCTCCAGCCTGCTGGGGCTGCAGGGGACCAAGAAGAAAGAGAGAAATGAGTCTGCTTTGCGGGAAACTAGAAACAGGGAAGTATTTTTCAGGTTGGGAGAGGCCCAGACAGCTACAAAGCTGAGAAGGAGTGAGCCAAGGTGAGCATGTGAACGCTAAGGATGAACAAGAGGTGCCAAGGATGGAGGCCCCCAGAAGAGGATGTGGTAGAATTCTGAAGCCTGTTATCAGACCATTCTGGGCTCATCTGAAAAGCTGGATTAATGCCTGTCTTGAGGACCCATACTGAGTGCTGGGTGCTGAATACTGTGTACTGAGTGCTGAGAGCTGAGTGCTGTGTGCTGTGTGCTGAGTGCTGTATGCTGAGGGCTGTGTGCTAAGTACTGAGTGCTGTGTGCTATGTGCTGTGTGCTGAGTGCTGTGTGCTGAGTGCTGTGTGCTGAGGGCTGTGTGCTGAGTGCTGTGTGCTGAATGCTGTGTGCTGAAGGCTGTGTGCTAAGTACTGAGGGCTGTGTGCTAAGTACTAAGGGCTGTGTGCTGAGTACTGAGTGTTGAGTGCTGTGTGCTGAGTACTGAGTGCTGTATGCTGAGGCTGTGTGCTGAGTGCTGTGTGCTGAGGTCTGGTTTCTTCTCACCATCAGCCCAGCAAGAATTGGATTGTATCTTGGTTACTTTTCTCTTGCAGTGAAGAGACACCATGACTGAGGTAACTTATTGAAATAAATAAATAAATAAATAAATAAATAAATAAATAAAGCATTCAATTAGGGGCTTGCTTATAGTTTCAGAGGATGAGCCCATGGCCACCATGGCAGGGAGTATGTTGGCGGCAGGCAGACATGGTGCTGGAGCAGCAGCTGGGAGGGACCTCACATCTGATCCACAAACAGGAGACAGAGAGCAAGACTGGGTGGGATTTTTAGACCTCAAAGCCTGTCCCCGGTGACACACCTCCCCTAACAAGGGCATACCTCCTAATTCTTCCCAAAACTGTTCCACCAACTTGGGATGAAGCATTCAGATCTATGAGCCTATGGGGACATTCTCATTCAAATCTCCATGGGTTAAAACTCTCATGTCAAGAAAGTGCGTGGGGATCCATGGAACAGATCCAGGGGCTGTGCACACTACAGAGAGCAAAGCTGGAGCCCTGGAGACACGATGTCTGAGTTCAGATAGCCCCTCCTGGTTCACAAAAGAGACCTCCATCCTGAGCTACCTTCAAGTCATGTGCACTTCCAAGGTCATGTATGGTGAGGCTACCTTGACCTTGCCCCAGACTTAGAGCATAGGTACTATGTGTCAAACCCCTCAGTGCCCTTGGACTCCAGAAGATCTCGAGATGGGGTGACCCAGCATTGAATTCCTGTGAGCCCCATAGCTGGGAACAGTTGGGTAGAGCCAGGGCTGAGCTGAAGCCAGAGAGCTTGTGTGATGAATGCTGGTTGTGTGGCTGGGGTAAAGCTGAGGGAAGAGAGGGACAGCCAGGGCGAGGAGAAGCACCCCTGCACCAACAGTACAGGTGGAGCTGATACCTCCTCAGGGGCCTTGGTGTCCCAACTCTACAGTTGACAGGGCTCTCCTTTGGAGACAAAAGAAACATAAGCTACCTTAGTCCAGCAGGGTCCCTCTCCATCCCTCCCTGCCCTCACCCAATGTCACTCTTTCCAACTCAGGTACACCCCAAGTTTGCAGCCCTAGAGCAATTGGAGTTCTGTGGCCCAAATCTTTCTGTCTCTTTCCTTTCAGAGGATGACGATTTAAGAAAATGTTTTAAAATACCAAATGCTTTGGGGTTTATGTAACATACGGGTTTATCCAATAAGAGACTCAGAGCTGATCACATACCACGTGACCACTTCCTACTGCGCATCACATCCAGAGCTAAGGGCTTAACAAGTCCTGTGCCGCTGTGTATTCCTCTTAAGGACACAGCTAGGCAGGCAGTTACTGCGGCCGCTTTACAGGTAGGGAAACAGGCTGGGAGCTTAGGCTTCTTGCCCAAAGGGTCAAAGACACTCTCTTATCGATGCAGGCAACTACCTCTAGGTTCTCTATCGCCCCCTACTGTACGTTCTCTCCTGGCACTGAGAGCCTTCTTGCCAAAATAGAATCCTGCCACTCTGATAGCTTCTCTTTTTGTTTGTTGTTTTGGTTTTGTTGTTGTTGTTGTTGTTTTACGTTTATCGTGTGGGTGTGAGCATGCAGAGATCAGAGGACAACTTCTTTTCTTCCACCATATGGGTCCCATACAAGGACTTGAACTTGTGTCATCAGGCTTGGCAACACACACCTTTTCTCCCTGAGCCATCTCTCCAGCCCCTTCGACAGCTTCCCACGGCGTTTGGGCTAGAATGCCTGTAAAGGCCTGTCAGCCAGATCCTGACTGCTTCCCTCGGTCCCGCTCTGCCCCGTGCCCTCCTACGCCCTCCAGGCTTCCACATCTAAACCCTACTTGTTGCTGTTCTCTTAGGCACACTCTGCCACCTGTCTTCGTTTATGCGTCAATACAGCATTGCTCCATGGGAGGCCACATGGCCAAACTAGCCCTGGACAGATGTCCAGCAGTCACTTTATTTACTTAATAGCACTCATCAATCCTAATTATCTGCATCTGTTTTCCGGGTTTCTGGTTGGTTTGGTTTGGTTTTTTATCCCCACTGATGGACCGAAGTTCCCTGGAACTGGGGATATAAAACACACGCTGGCACTGAGAGAAGATCCAATGAGGAATTGGTGGAAACATAAAGAGAGTAAGAAAAGAGAAGCCAGGGTTTGAATCCAGGTCAATTTAGGAGTTTGGGTCTCTTCTCTGCCTTCTGGGGCTAGGGAGGTGGCTCAATGGTTAAGAACACCAGCTGTTCTTACAGAGGACTTGGGTTTGACTCACAGCACTCATGGTGGCTCACAGTGCCAGGGATCTGGCACCCTCTCCTGACCTCTGAGGGAACCTGGCACACACTCAGTGCCCAGACATACATGCAGGCAAATCACTCACACACATAAACTTTTTATTTTTAAAATTTATTTCTTTTACTGTGCATATGAATTTTTGCTTGCATGCATGCATGTTTACTGTGTGCATGCCTGTTGGATCTCCTGGACCTAGGATTATAGACAGTTGTGATGCAACATATGGGTATTGGGAATTGAACTTGGGTCCTCTGCAAGACCAATACATTTTCTTAACCTCTAAGCCATCACTCCAGCCCCACACATAAAAATCTTAAATTAGTGGTTGGAGAGATGGCTCAGTGGTTAAGAGCACTGACTGCTCTTCCAGAGGTCCTGAGTTCAGTTCTCAGCAACCACATGGTGGCTCACAACCATCTGTAATAGGATCCGATGACCTCTTCTGGTGTGTCTGAAGACAGCTACAGTGTACTCACATACATAAATCTTTTTAGAATTTTTAGATTAAAACATTTTCAATCTGGTGCCAAGAACAGAGATGCACGCCTTTAATCCCAGCAATGGGAGGTGGATCTCTGAGTCCAAGGCCAGTTTGATCTACATAATAGGTTCCAGAGAAGCAGCTACACAAAGACCCTGTTTCAAAAAAAGTTTTTTTTTTCAATTTGCCTCAAGGGTCCAAAGGAATTGAGGACACAGTTCAGTAGTAAAGCCTCTGCCCAGCCAGTGGCCCTAGGTTTGGTGAGGGGACACAGGGAAACATTTTCCGTAGACTTGAAATAACATACTTCACACTGCTAACCACGCTCCCTCAGATGAAGAGGCAACTTTTTTAACCACGTGAATTTCCAGATGTGCAAATTTGCCAGGTACACAGATTGTTCACATCACTTAAAAATAACAGAAGGCAGAGTTGATGGTGGATTCCTGCAATCCCAACACTTGGGAGGTGGAGGCAGAAGGATCAGGAGTTAAAGGTCATCCTTGCCTACATAACAAGTTTGAGACCAGGCTGGGAACCTGAGACTTCCCCCCCCCACCCCACAAAAAATAAATAAAGTAAAACAATTGTCAGTGGGGTTTGCCGCCTCGTTAATACTAGTCACCCAGGCTGGAAACCTGAGTTTGATCCTTGGAACATATATGGTAAAAACAGAAAATCTTCTCCTCCAAGTTGGCCTCTGACCCCCACACATGTACCTTGGTGTATGCATGCATGCATGCTAGTCTGCACACACTTGTGCATGAGTACCCATGAACACACACACACATACACACACACACACACACACTCTAAGAAGCAATTGAAAAAGGAGAAAACAACAACAACAACAAAACAACAGAGGCTGAAGAGGTGGATCGGTGGTTAAGAGCACCCAGCTAGAAGACCCAAGTTTGGGTTCCAGCACCCACACTGGGTAGTTCACAAGCACCTGTAATCCTGCTCCAGGGAACCCAACACTCTCTTCTGCTCTCCCGGGGCATCCACAAGCAAGTGGCACACACTCACATAGACACACACATGAGTGAATTTAATTTTTTTAATTAAAAGCAGTATTAATAATGCAGACTTTGAGCCTGGTGTGGTGGTGAACATTTGTAATCCCGGCACTCAGGACGCTGTAGCAAGATGACAAGTTCAAGGCCAGCCTGGGAAACTTCGGAACAAAGAAACAAAGCTGGGAGATGTACCCCTTCCAGGTAAAGGCTCCTCAACTCCTTGGACCCAGACTCATTAAGACACCTGCCTTAGCTCCTTGATTTCTCCTTTTGGCTCCTAACAGAGAACATCAGCACAGCCTCATCCTACACAGAACCAAGCTAAGAGAATAATCTGAAAGTCTCCCTCCCTCTAAAGCAGCAAGATGTCAGAACCATGGGGAGCTTTCCCGGCATTCAGGCCCCTGGGTCCCACACCCAGACTTGAAAGAATAAGCCTTGTGGGTCAGGATGCTGCATGGATAACTGCATTGGGCAATCCAGAGTCATGGGTTTATGTGACAACCAGCAGTCCAGTAACCTATGCTTTGACTGCTAGACGGCATGTCCTCCCCAGAATCACTTCTAGGTTGGTCTTTGCAACCATCTCTCATCTTTGCTCAGGGACGGCTACAGAAACTGCCCTTTTGCAGTTGTTGAGGATTTAAGAACTGATAGGAACCCCCACACACACCTCAGCCTTCTAGCATGCATTGGGGGGTGGGGAGGGTTTCCCTGACAGTCAGACAGACGCAGGGATGGTATCACAGCTGGTGCCAGCAAGAGCTTATCTGCCAAGTTCTGAAACTAAATGTTAATCTTCATTTCTCCAGCTTTTCTATCTGGGGTCACATTTCTGTTATCTTAGCCACAATATTTGCCAAGACTCCTCAAATCCTGCAAAGTGGCACACAAAGAAACCCAACAGTAACTATCCATATAGCAACCTTCAACCAGCAAACTCTTGAAAAGATCTGTCCACACCACACAGTGGTGGTGACGCCTTTAGTCCCAGCACTTGGGAGGCAGAGGCAGGCAGATCTTTGAGTTCAAGGCCAACCTGGTCTACAGTGTGAGTTCCAGGACAGCCAAGGTTTCATAGAGAAACAATGTCTGGAAAAAAAAAAAAAAAACCAAATAGACAAAAAAAGATTCTGTCTACAACCCCATAAATATAACAAAGAACGTTTCCTCTTTGCAGACCCATCTTTAACGGGTCAACCTAGAGTTTTTCTGCTTTAAAACAATACCAAGAAATATACATTCAGTAGAAACTACTTTGTTGTTTTTGTTGCATTTTTTTTTTTTTAACATTTTAAAGTAACTTCATTCGGAAGCTCAGGCTAGATAGCCTGGGCTAACCCTGAACTCCCATTCTCTTGCTTCAGCTTCCCAAATGCTGGGATTACAGGCATATGCCTCCGTAACTGGATTTTTTTTTTTAATCTTTTTATGGGCCAGAAATGTACTGGGTGGCTCTTGCTACTGAGCAGCAGTGGCTTCAGCTCCCAGGCTGTCACATGAGCTGCTCAGTACTTGGTGAACACCAGGCTTTGCCCAGCCATGGGCCTATGCTCTGAGCCCTTTAAAATGGATGGAGCTGAGCCATAATGTTCAGCCAGTTATGTATATTAAATTAGTACATTCTGTACAGTTTTATACATAGGTCCTTTTCAACCTACTGTAAGCCGAGGAGTTTCTGTATTTTTCTTTAGGAATGAATGTGCTGTCAACAGGGATGAAGCCAGCTAGGAGAGTGGTCAGGGCTAGACTGAGCTTGCAGGGATCAACAGCAAGTCTGACAGGGACTACTAGCACAGTTCCAGCTCTCTCCAGGCCCTTCGTCACCGTCTCTGTCTGCCTCGGTCTGGTAATTCCTCCCCAGGACCGTTTTAGGCACCCTATTCTCTGTGAGGTAAAAAAGGATCTGACATTCTCAGAGCCAGCCATCCCAGACCCCGACTTGGGTCTCTCTCCACTTCCCTCCCTCACCCCAAAGAACCAGGCCACACACGGGGTTTCAAGTGTCTGTCTCTTCCTTTCACTCTCTCAAAAGAAAAAAATAAATAAATTGCAGAAGGCGGCAGCATTTCCTGTCCTCCCCTGGCTCCCGGACACCCAACCCTTGACCCCTTGACCCCCCCACCCCCCTCCCATATTCCCCACTCCCTAGACCCATCCCTCCCCTTTTCCCAAAAAAAGAAAAAGAAAAGAAAAGAAAAGAAAAAAGAAATAAAATAAAATCCCAGAAAAAAAAAAAAGCCACAGTTAGACCTTCCACTCATGCAAACCGGCAAAGAAAAAAGGTGGGAGGTGTGTGAAAGACAAGGGACCCTCAGGAGGGCCCCCTACTTCTCCCCCCAAAAACCACCTTTGAGAAGAAAAAAATGGAGAAAATAAATGAGAACTCAAAAGGCATGGGGAGCTATGATGGGGCAGGGGAGACCCCAGCCCCTGCCTCGGGAGAGCGCGGAAGCCTGTGGCCCTGCATCCCTACAGCGGGTTCTCCTTGAGAGGGGCCCTGACTTCTGGAATGTATGTGGGAGAAAATGGGGAGGGCAGAGGCCCCCAGTGGGTCTGTGTGTGCATGGGGGCGGTGGGGGGGGAGGGGTCCTAAGGAGCAAGGGCTCGGAACCAGGAGCCCAGCTCCTTTCCCCCAGATCCCAGGTTCCTGGGGTCTAGGGGCCCTGATCTGGGGTGCAGGGATACATGCAGAGGAGAGTCCCCCCTCCAATGGGCTCGATCCAGTCAGAAAGGAAATAAATAAGAAGGGTGGGAAGGGAGGCTGGGGTACAAAGGGCTTGGGCTATTCAGTCCAGACCAAGGGCCCAGGTGGTGGAGGCAGGGTGAGTCCAGGCCAGGGCAGGGCAGGAATCAGAGTCTCTCTCGGGCTGGGACCCAGATGTAGGGGCCTGAGAGGTCTTCGATGACACGTTTCACTTTGTGATAGATCTCTTCAAAGCTGTCGCCCTCTACGATGGCTGTAAGTTGGGTGGGTCAGCGAGTGAGGCCAAGGTCCCAAAGACATGTGTGACCAAGGAGCCCAAAGCAAGGAGTACCTCCCACTCCTTCAGCCAGGAGCCATGGGTCCCTGAGCCCGACAGGACACCCCCTCCCACACCATCCACACCCACTGCAGCAGCTCCATCAAATCTTGGCACACCCTGTCCTCGTGGCTCATGGGAGCAGCTGGCCTCTCACCTGAGAAGCACTCTGTGAACTCCTGCTCCAGTTTTGTGGCTCTGTCAAAGGCTTTGCGGGCTTGCTCCTCTGTGATCCGTTTATTGATCTCTCTGTCAAAAGGGAGGGAGACACAGACGTGAGGGGCGGGTCCCTCTCTGCATTTTTACTTCCTTTCTGGCAGGCTAAGTTGCAGCTTCTCTCACAGCTGGAGCACACAGCAAACAATAATTTCTGATACCCTCTGAGGCTACAGATGAGTTCACGGCAACCCACCCCATCCACTCTGGAACTCATCCTTCCCGCCTTTAGCTGAGGTTAAACTGCCTCTGAGGTTCTGGTTGGCCCCAGACTGTGTATGCCCCAGGGGTCTCCTGAGAACCAGGTAGGCCTGCCTAACCCAAGGCAGGAGAAGAGGGAAAGGCCAGCCATTGTTTCTAGCCCTGACTCAACTCTGAATGCAGCTCTTTGAACACCGTGGGAGTTGCTGTCCAGGGTTCTAAGAGGACAGATCAAGGTTGGGGACCTTGAGAGCCCAGGGTCACAGGTGGAGGGAGCAGGGGGAGCCCCCAGGACTGTACTCACAGCACATTCTCCAGGGAGCGGGGACGGATGAAGATGGCGATAGGGTGCAGGTGGGCCGCCTGCAGCCGCCGCACGGCATTGGCCGAGACATCGAGGATGCAGTGCTTCCCCTGGGGGCAGGCAGGGTAGGCGGAGGGGGACCAGCAGGTAGCAGGAAAGGACAGACAGAGGTGCCAGGAAGAGACGGAGAATATAGAAAGGTGGGGGCGGGAGGTTGGCCAAAGGGGAAGTGACAGATGCCAAAGGACATGTAGGCAAGAGAAGAGAAAAAGGAACGGAGAAGTGACCAGTAGAGAGGAGAGGCAACAGGAAGATGGAAGGCCAAGCACAGGAGGGCAGGGAAGAGGTGAAACCAGTGTAGGAGACAAAAGAGAGGACCCAAAGCATGAAAGCAGAGCAAAGGTGAGGAGGGGCGGTGGAGGTGGGGTGCATAGGGCAGAGCCGGGCAGGCAGGGGAAGACAGTGAAGAGAAGGGATAACAGAATTAGGATGGAGGGAGGAGGAGGGGAGGACGGACAGAGGACAGACAGATGGAAGGAATGGGAGAGACAGATGGGAGGGAGGAGAGGCAGATGGAGAAAAGAGCCACAGAGAGAGGACAGGCAGTGTGGGGAGCGTTAGGGAAAAGGGATAAAGGAGGGATGAGAGAGAGGGTAGTGGGGACCCCCCCCCATTAAAAAGGGAGAGAGGAGTCAGGAAAAAAGAAAGGAACAAGTTGGGGAAGGCAAAGTCACCAAAGGCAATGGCCCAAGAAGGGAGAAATGGGGCAAGGAGGGGGAAGCAGGAGAAACAGGGACAGATGGCGGGGGACACGGGGTCAGGAAGCAAGGCGAGCAGGCCACAGAAGAGCAGGCGGTCAGAGGTGCCCAAGAGGAGAAGAAGGTGGAGGAGCGGAGTGCAGACCCAGCGGGAAAGAGACAGAGAGAAAGAGAGTTAGAGAGAGCTGGAGGAGGCCATAGGGTAGGGAGGGGCAGGAGGAAGAGGACGATGTGCCCACCAGCTCTTACCTGCTCTGCTACCTCTCGCACAGACTGGACGCTGGTCCCATAGAGGTGGCTGTTGTACTGGCCAGCCTCAATGAACTTGTGCGCCTGAATGTCCTTCTCCATTTTCTCCCGGGAGGAGACAAAGTGGTAATCCCGGCCGTCTATCTCATATTCCCGCTTAGGACGTGTCGTATCTGCCAAGAAGTCATCCCACCCCACAAAGATCTAACCACCACCCGTTAATACCAGCCTATATCAGCCAGCCCCCCCCCCCCCCCCCAGAGTACCCAAAGAGACAGACTTGAAGGTGGGACAGAACTGCCACCCTGGGGCCTACCGGGCTCTGGCCCAGGCTTGTCTGCTACAGACCCAAAAGTGGGTGGGCAGAACCCCTTGTCTAAAGTGATCTGTGTCCCATTTTACTCCAGTGTCACGGCCCTGACAAAGTGAGACTCCTTGGGTCCCCCAACTCCAACTCCATAGAGATCCAAGGTCCCCATACTCACGAGGGACACAGGATCCAAACTTGTCGGGGAACTCGGAGAGAAGATCGTCATTGGCACGGTCTTTGGTGGGCCCAAGGATTATGATGGGGCGAGCGTAGTGCACTGGGGAGAAAGGGTGTGGCTCAGGCAGCAAGCACAGCAGGCAGGCAGAAGGGCTGAGGCTAGGGCCAGGGCTCACCTTCCATCTGCGTCACCGTCTCATAGCTCAGAACCGAGTCTTCTCGACCTGGGAGGAGACAGGGCATCTGCATGGGGCTCTCCAAGGCAGGTGACCTGGAGACCATCTCGCCTGCTTTCCCCAAGAATGTCAAGGGGAACTCCATGTTCAGCTCATCCCACAGCTTTCCAATTAACCCTACCTACCCTGTGATCCAGAGCTGGAGCCCCAGTCCTAGAAGAAAAAGCAATCCTTGCAGTAGGCTCGGGGTTTAGCTCAGAGACCGCCCCTACCGCTTCTCCACCAAGTTCATCACCTACCTTGGCCTTTAACCTTGACCACTCTCGTCGCTCGACCCTATGGGATACATGGAGGAAGAGCAGGAGATAGAGCTCGGTGAGGTCCCCACCCTCTGAACCACGTAGGAATCCCATCTTACAGCAGCACCTGAGCCCTATTTCCCTCATGGAGAAGTTCTCTCCCAGAGGTTGATGGGCGCCACGGTCCCCAGCAGGGCCTAGTAGATTCCCAAGAGTCCTCTACTGAACGCCCACCCTGGGGGACCATGTGGACTTGAAGGTCCCCAGGAGCCTCACCGCCGTTTGCTGGGAATGAAGCCAATGTCATCGGTCTCGCTGTCAGAGTGGACCTGCCGCGCTTGCCACCACTCTTCGTCGCTAGCGTCAATTACATGAAGCACATCCCCAAAGCGGAAGCTCAGGGCCTGGCTCAAGAAACCGCAGTCCTTGGTCTTGTCGTAGTCAAACAGAGCCCTGTAGCACAAGTGACTGTGGGTCAGGGTCTGGCTGAGGACCCCAGGATGGATGCACCAGGCACCTCTAGAGCCAGCCACACTCTGGACAAGGGATCCACAGCAAGACATGAATGGTCAGTGGCACACACAAAGCAATCCCCTGCCAGCCTAAGGACAAAAAGCTCTAGGAAGTTTCCTGACAGAGAAAAGCAATGGGGCTGAGGAGAAAGGCCCCCAGGGTCATGTAGTCTCATCCAGCAGTGAGAACTGAATGACCCCAGGCACCTACTAGCCTCCAACAGGGAGGGAGAGCTTAGGTGTGGGTCCCTAAGAAGTAACAGAAGCATCCAGGAGAAACATAGCAGGCTGTGTCTAGGACATGTTGGCTGTGACATGCCTGTGAACAACCCAATGGAGATGGCCTAAAAGCAACAGCCAGAATTAGTTGGAACTGCCAAGAAGGCATCACACCAGGCCACATAGCTCTAAGGGACACCTGTATAGCAGAGAGCAGATAAGACCAGCACCCAGACAAAGTAAGCAGATGAAGGAAAGGGGCAGGGAAGGAGAGAGATGAGACTTCGATGCCTTGTGAGGAGACAGGAAGGGGACTCGTGAGAAAAGAGGCCCCAGGAAGGGAGCAAACGCTAATGAATCGTCAGTCAGGAGGTGAGCTGAGGTGGATTTTCAACATGGTTTCAGTGCCTGCCTAACATGCCTGGAGCCCTGGATTCAATCCCTAGCATTGGGGGGGGTGGGAGTGGGGAGGACAAGAAGAAAGACAGGAGGCGGGCACAGAAGAGCTGCCGTCCTTCCACTGAGGCTTCCCACAAGGATGCCAAGCTGGAGGAAGACTCAAAATATCCCAAAGCTGGGCATGGTGACAAGTGCCTGTAGTCGACGGCAGGAAGACTATTAAAGCACAAGGGTTCAAACTCAGCCTAGGCAACGAGGAAGGGAGGGAGGAAGGGAGGGAGCTAGAGACGCCTGCTGCATCACGCATTGGCCTTAGTTCCTACCATGAGAGACACTGGGAATGTGCTTGGGTGACCAGGGCCCAGAAGGCAATGCAGACACTTGGGGCAGGCACTGTTTCAACCAGATGATATACTCCAGAGGACCAGTGTGTGCAGCCAAGTCTATGAACCCTTGGCTAAGTGCCACGTCTGGGTGGGAGAGTAGAAGGGTAGGATTTAGGGGAGGAGCTAAGTGGGGAATGGACACATGTTCATGGAGGCCTCCAGAGTCATGCAAGGAAGCTTCTTACCTGATATAGAAGCCCCTCTTGGGGTTGCTTCGTAGGGACGCAGTTCCGGAGCCCAGGCTACTGTTCATAAGCTGTTCCCGAAGATCATGGATCTTGGCCTCGAATCGACTATACTCTGAGGAAGGACAAGAAGGTTCTGGAATGCTGTCCTACCCCTAATGCCACACTCCATCAACCCTTGCCCTACCCCTACTGAGACCATCCATCAGCAAAAGAGAGACCATGCTGATGCTGAGAACCGATTTAGCCAACAAGATAGGAAAGCTTGGGTGTGGTACCTTCTGGTTTATACTGAGCGATGATCGTGACCGTCTGACCCGCGTTCTTCAGGGCAATGGCAGCCTGCTCATGACTGGCATTGCGGAGGTCAACACCATTGACCTAGAAAGGGGAGAAGATGCTATCACCTGGGATGGGAAGACAATAATTCTTGGGACTAAGTGGGTCAGGGAGTGGTCCAGCCGGACCAGGCTTGAGTCCATCCAGCCCCTCCCCAAGAGCACAGAGCTCTCTTCAGGGAGGGGGAGCAGTGCAGACCCTTGCACAGGCCTCTCTCACCGACAGGATCTGGTCCCCCTTCCGTAGCTCCCCACTGAGATCGGCTGGACCCCCGGCAAGGATGAAGGAGATGAAGATGCCTTCACCGTCCTCGCCGCCCACGATGTTGAAGCCCAGGCCAGTGGAGCCCCGATGGATCACGATCCGCCTTGGTTCCCGGGGAATGTCTTCCTCCCCAAGCAGGTCCTTGGCCACAGGGGAGTAGCGCCGAGGGGAAGTGGGGGTCATGGCTGTGGGGTAGTCGGTGCCCAAATAGCTGCTATGACTGATCTCATTGTCCAGGTGCTGAGAATATGCTGAGGAGAGACAGAGAATGAGATGAAAATGCTTTGATAGTGGTACCCACCCACCCATCCTCTCCAGAGGGAGCGCAGAGCCAGGCTCAGCTAAAGAGGAATTATTCTGCCAAAAAGGGGGTGACCCACAGGAGCAGGGGTCAGAAGTTGACAGATGACATCAAAGGACAAGGATCTGAAGGTCATATGTCTGTATTATGCCAGAAATGGGGAAGACAGGGAATATTAGCATCATGTTTTTCTACCCTTTTGGTTAAAGTGTCTCTCGGGTCTCTCAGCCCAGTCACTCGTGGTTTTTGTTTGTTGGTTGGGTGGTTGTTTTTTTTTAAATTGGGTCATTTGTCTATTTTCCCACATTCTATGAGAGATAGTACAGTAGTGTGCTTGTTCCCCTGTGGTCTTGCTTAACCTGTGCTTCCCACTGATGCGGTGAAGTCTGCTGGGTGTGGTACCCATGCTTTAGAACCACTGGGCCAGTGGAAGCACAGTGAGTTCCAGGCCAGCCGGGGCTACATAGTAAGGCCCTGTCTCAAAAGAAATGGAGAAGTAGGGACTGACTGCCTGTCTTTCTAGAATTATCAGGTTCTGGTGTCATCTGTCTGGTCTGCCCATTACAACAGGCTCCATCAGCCTTCCATCAAAGCCCTTGCAGCCATACAGGGTGGTGTCTAAGGCTGGAGTTCACAGGGACTGCAAGGTGTTAATGCTCTATGCTCATTAATAAGATTTTTACAAAGGACTCTCCTACCTGCTGAGTGTTGTGTTCAAGCCTACTATCCCACTGAGGAGGACTGCTGCAAACTGAAGGCCAGCGCAGGTTACATGGTGACTTTGAAGCTAGCTTGGGCTATATAATGAGACCCTAACTCAAAACAAAAATGGTAAGAAAACATAAAGACCCGCACACGCACAAGAACTGCTGCCCGGCATCCTTGAGCTTACTCTTTGATAAGCTTACACAGGACAGAGGGGGTGGATGACTGATTCTCTCCATTAGTTACATCTCCAGGAAGAAATGATATGCCTCTAGGTAACCTAGCATCCTCCTAAGCTAACAAGGGACAATTACTTTGTCATGAAGATGGGACCCCAGAGTTTGCTCAACCTGTACACTCACTGCATGACGGCTCCCTAACCCGAGCCCATTTGATCAGGTTTGGTTGGTTTGGGTTTTACTTTCAAGTCTCTCACTTTCAAGGATCTCACTGTGTTCCTTATGCATTGGCTCAGCTCAGTTGAGCCTCCTACTTCACACTTTTGAGTACCTAGGTCTACAAACATCCACCACCATGCCTGATCCCCAACTTTTTTTTAAAGGTATTATTATGATCTCATGTGTTTGCATATAAAATAAATTATGTAAGGCCAGAAAAATCCTCTTCAACATGACTCCTGTGGCTCCCGTGACTCTAACCATCCTGGGTCCCTTCCTTATTAATTTGTTTGTTTGTTTATATACAGGATTTCACTACCTAGCTCTGACTATCCTGGAACTCACTATGTAGACCAGGCTATCCTTGAACTCACAGAGATCCACTGACATCTGCCTCCCCAGTGCTGGGATTAAATGCATGTGTCACAATGCCCAGCTCCACCTCACTTTTTGAGATGTGGTCTATAGCTGAATTTAGAACTCACAGACTGGACTAGGCTAACTGGCCAGTGAGTTCCAGGAACCCATCTGTCTCTGCACACCCCTCTGAGTCAGGGTGACAGATGTGCACCGAAGCACCCAGCTTTTCATGTGAGTGTTAGGGACCCAGACTCTGGTCTTCATGCTTGTGTAGCAAGCACTTTACTTCATAGCCCTATTAAAAAAACAAAAACAAAAACAAAAACAAAAACAAAACAGGGCCTTGAGGCTGGAGAGATGGCTCAGAGGTTAAAATCACTGACTGATTTTCCCAAGGTCCTGAGTCCAATTCCCAGAAAACATATGGTGGCTCACAACCATCAGTAATGGGATCCAATTCCCTCTTCTAGTGTGTCTGAAGACAGCGACAATGTACTCATATACATTAAATAAATAAATAAATAAATAAATAAATATTTTTTAAAAAGAAGAACAGGGCCTCATATAGCCTAGACTAGCCTCAAACTCACTGTGTAGTCTTGAATTTCTGGTCCTTCACCTCCTCCTCCTCATCATCAGTAGGAGCATGTACCATAACACCCGGTTTTACCCAGTGCTGGGGATAAAACCCAACATTTCATGTATACTGGGAAGGCACTCTACCTGCTAAACACATCCCCAGTCATTTTTTGAGGCAGGTTTTATGTAGCCCAGGCTTCCCTTAAAAATCTCAATCTCCCTACATCAACCTCCCAAACCCTATGATTACAGTTAATTTTGGTAAATTCAGAAACAATATCAGAGGCTGGATGGTAATGATGCACACATTTAGTCTCAGCACTCTGGAGGCAGAGGCAGGAAGATCTCTGATTTCAAGGCCAGTCTGGTCTACAGAGCAAGTGCCAGGACAGCCAGGGCTACACAGAGAAACCCTGTCTCAGAACAAACAAAAAAACCCAAAACAACAACAACAACAACAACAACAAAATAGTAACAGAAAGATGGTGTGGTCAAACACACCTATAATCACAGCGCCAGGAGGCTGAGACAGGGGGACTGCCAGCTCAACGGCAGTCTTGGCTACATAGTAAGTCTTTGTCTCAAAAAGAAAAAGTAAAAACAGATAATACCATTAAATTTGAATATAGTGTAAGCATGTTTCATATTTGATAAAGGAAATATCTCATTCTTTCCCAAAAGAATGTCTTAGCTACTCTCCCACACATTTTTCCAATTGAACTTTAAGATGTAACATAAATTCTAAAATTCTGATTAGTATTTCATAAGATGTATAATGTGAGGAAGGTTGAAATCTTTTACATATTAAGATTTTTCCATACAGGCTCAGAGGATAAAGATTCCTGCCAACCAAGCCTGATAACTTGAGTTCGATCCCCAGCACCCACTCGGTGGAAGGAGAAGGCTGACTCCTGCAAATGGTCCTCCAATCTCTATACATGTGAGCCTGTGAACACACACACGTGAACAAACACACACACACAAATTAAATAAATGTTAAAAAGTAGCTTTAAATTTTTCCACCTAGAAACATTGTTTTATACCCTTCAGTGAAATTTTATTACTTTTGCTGGGTGCACGCCTTTAATTCCAGCACTTAGGAGGCAAAAGCAGATGGATCTCTTAAATGTAAGGCCAGCCTGGTCTACAGAGTGAGTTCCAGGACAGCCAGGGATATGCAGAGAGACCCTGACTTGGGGGAGGGGACTATCATTTTCAATGGACATGGTGGTGCCCCACCTGTAGACCCAGCACTAAGGAGGCAGAGGCAGAGGCTGGAGAGATGGCTCAGCAGTTAAGAGCACTGACTGCTCTTCCAGAGGTCCTGAGTTCAATTCCCAGCAACCACATGGTGCCTCACAACCATCTGTAATGAGATCCAATGTCCTCTTCTGGTGTGTCTGAAGACAGCTACAGTGTACTCATATAAGTAAAATAAATCTTAAAAAAAAAAAAAAAGAATTAAAAAATTAAAATTAAAATTAAAAAAGAAAAAAGGAGGCAGAGACAGGTGGATCTCCGTGAGTTCTAGGCTAGCCTAATGTCTATAATACCTGGTCTATATAACAAGTTCCAGGCCAGTCAGAGCTACATAATGAGATTCTGTCTCAAAAAAAAATTTTAACCCCTTTCTTCATCAACTTGTTACATTTCTTGTCAAATTTATATCTCTGTCAAATGACAAAGGTATCCCTTTCCTGTTCCCCATTCTAACCATAGCAATTAAAATGTCATGACAGATTTACCCTAGCAAAATTATCCTGGTTGAGAATCACATTGCTTTTGAGTCAAATAAAACAGAAAGAATAAGTAAATGTTACATTTGAAAACAGAGAAACCAGGGATGGAAAATGGCTCAGCAGTTAAGAGCACTTACTGCTATCTCAGAAGACCTTGGTTCAGTTCCTAGCACCCACATGGTGGATCAAAGCCACCTCTAACTCCAGTCCCAGGAGACCTGAGCCTTCAACACACTTCTGACTTCCATGGATTCAGACCACACAAGTGGCATACGAATGACATGCCAGCAAAACAAGAACACACATGTAAAACAAGGTAAAGAAGTCTTTTTTTAAAAGCCTTGCCGCAGAGGAACGAAGGAAGAAGCTTGGCTGGGCATGGCAGCACAGCCTGAAATCCAGCACTGGGAGGGGGTGGGGGCTGAGGCAGATAAATCTCTGTGAGTTTGAGGTCTAGCCTGATCTACATAGTTCCAGGACAGCCAGAGCTGTCTTGTGAGACCTTGTCTTGAAAAACAAACAAACGGCCGGGTGGTGGTGGCGCACGCCTTTAATCCCAGTACTTGGGAGGCAGAGGCAGGCAGATTTCTGAGTTTGAGGCCAGCCTGGTCTACAGAGTGAATGCCAGGACAGCCAAGGCTACACAGAGAAACCCTGTCTCGGAAAAAAACAAAAAAAAAAAAAAGAAAGAAAGAAAAGCAAGCAAACAAACAAACAAAAATCAACAACAACAAAACCAAAATAGACCAAAACAAACCAAGACAAGTCCCAGAGTGGGTGAGACAGCTGAATAGATTAAGGTGCTTGCTACCAAGTTTGATGACCTTGGTTTGAACCCTAGAACCCTCACTGAAGAGAATTCAAGAACAGACCACCAGTTGTCTGACCTGCACACACTATGGCAGTCCATATCCACACAAGTACACACAAACAAATAAATATGCTCCTTTTTTTTCTAATTTTAAAACAGAATTGGTATAATGGGGCCAGGCATGATGGTACACATCTTTAATCCTAGCACTTGGGAAGCTGAGTTCAAAGCCAGCCTGGTCTACATAGTAAGTTCAGGAGAGCTAGGGCTACACAGAGAAACCCTGGGTTGAAACAACAACAAAAAAATACCTATAAATAAAAAAATTCCAAAACCAAGCGTGGTGACACACACCTGTAATCCCAGCACTCAGGATGCTGACAGAAGTGAACTGGCACAAGTTCAAAGCCACCCTGGCCTACATAGAGAATAGCTGGGGCTACACAGAAAAGCCCTGTCCAAAAAAAAGAAAAAAGAAAAAAAAAGAAAGAAAGAAAAAAAGAAAGAAAGAAAGAGGGTCGGGAGGAAGTGGAGCTCTCTGACGATTTCTTTCTCACTTTCCTTAATAAGGTATATGTTCACTCTGCAAAGAGGAAGGTTGGGAGAAATTACTCAGGGCTGTAAAGCCTGTGGGTGTAATTCAGTGGCAAGCACTTGTTCCGCATGCACAAGGCCCTGGGTTCCATCCCTATCACCACTGCGGGAGGGAAAAACAATAAGTAATTTTGTTTGTTTGTCTGTTTTGGTTTTTTGAGACAGGGTTTCTCTTTATGTCCCTGGCTATCCTGGAACTCACTCTGTAGACCAGGCTAGCCTCAAACTCACAGGGATCTGCCAGCCTCTGCCTCCCAAGTGCTGGGATTCAAGGTGTGCACCACCACCGCCTAGCTAAGTAATTTTTTTCTGATTATTGGAAATTCCAGGAATAACTTTGGGCTGGTAAGAGACAGCGGCAGCATGGAGAAAGTGCTGCAAGGCAGCGAGGGGTAAGCACAGGAAGAAGTCTCCTTGCCTCACACCTGGAATAAGGGACTCACTGCTGGGATTTACTCGCGGGAAAGTCTGTTGCTGCTGCTAGCGTCACAGAACCTCTGCTCCCGGGCTCACTGAAGGGTTTTGTTTGAAAACATGTTGAGTATCAACCGCCTTTCACATCTACACTTGATCTTCTTTCTTTTTTTGACAGGTTCTCCTCTCACTGTGTAGCCCAGGCTAGCCCAGACTCTCCAATCCTCCTGTCTGTGGCTCCAGAATGCTGGGATTATGGATGTGGGCCACTACAACCGCCCTTCACACTTCTTAATATGCTGAATCACATTAAGAGGTTTTCAAATATTAAGCCACCTTCAGTTTTTCTCAAACAAACCTTCTTCTGTGACAGTGTTTACCTCTTCGTGTGCTGCGGTGTGTAGGTACCTACTGGGGTGTTCTAAACTTAAGCCTCTCTATTCCAGAGGACAGCTGCCCTCCATGTTCCTTCTTTCACAATGTCTTTGTAAGCATGTAAACTGTTCCTATAAATGTGAACCCTTTGTCCTTTCCTCTTTTTTCCCCATTTTCTCATAGTCTCAAGTAGCCCAGCTTGCCTCAAACTTGCTATGTAGCCCAGGATAGCCCTGAACTACTGATCTTCCTGCCTCTACCTTCCAAGTGTTGGAAAAGCAGGTATGTCCCATCACATCCGGTTCTCTTCCTACAATTGTCAGGGTTGGGGAGGAAAGATATAGAGACAGGTTTCCCTATGTAGCCCTGGCTGTCCTGGAACTTGTTTTATAGATCAGGCTAGCCTCAAATGCAGAGATCTGCCTGCATTTGTCTCCCAAGTGCTGGGGTTAAAGGTGTGCACCGCTGCGCTCAGCTCTATTACTACAGTTTAAAGAATGTGAGAATTATCTGTTACTTGAGGATTTGATCAGAACCATAAAACTACGTGGGCCTGTGTCCCACGGACAGGAGAACATCAATAATCATCTCTAGTGCTTCTTCATGATTGATTTTCCACCTTCTCCCCAACCAGCACAAGGGTCAGAGGCTGTGGTCATGCCACAGAAAGAGGCCAGAGGGGCTGTCACGGGATTGCATGTCTTAGGAATTACTGAGGTGGGTCAGGAGGAGCTTTGAGGTTTGGAGGGCTCTCACAGGTTGTGATGTCTGGGGGAGCATAGCTGTCACTCAGGTAGGCATTGCTGGGCTTGGCCACCTTTAGGTACACAACATCGTATGTGTTCTTCAGGGCTGCCACGGCATCCTCGTGCATGACGTCCTCTAGCCCCACACTGTTGACCTGGGGTCAAGGGAAGCAAAGCTCAGATAGAGCCAGAAATGGACCATGGCAAACCAACATGGTCATACAGTAAGGACCCCAGGCCTGCAAAGGAGACCTGAATCTGGGCCACAAACATGACTGAGGTCCTCACCGCCAGGATCTTGTCTCCAATCTGCAACCTGCCATCCTTGTGGGCAGCACCTCCTTCAATAATCTTCGTTACATAGATGCTATTATCTCCAGGGATGTGCTGATTCCCAACCCCCCCTGCGATGCTGAAGCCGAGTCCTGGAAGACAGGGAGAGGAGAAGTGTCTGTCCTGGGCCTGGGGAGCGGGAGCCCTGGAGGCAGGGAGAAGCAGGAGGAGTGAGAACTAGATGGGTCACTAGTATTACCTTTAGGCCCTTTGATGAGCTTGATCTCCATCACCTTTTCGGCTGGGGGTTTCCGGCGCATGACATAGAGGCGAACGATGGAACCGGCCTCCTTGAGGGCCTCCACCGCAGCTGAATGGGTCACCTCCCGGACATCAACTTCATTTACAAACAGGATGCTGTCGTTGACCCTGGGAACAACAACATGGGTCTGAGCCAGGAGCTTCCTACTGCCTAGCCTTCCCTTTCCAGGGTATCAGCTTTCTCAACCCTGTCTTCTCTCCCCACCTGAGGCGGCCATCCTGGGCTGCAGCCCCACCAGGAATGATCTTGGTGATAAAAATGGATGGGTCGTCACCGATGTGCGGGTTGTCGGTGCCACCTGCGATGCTGAAGCCCAGACCTGAGTTACCCTGGGGGGGGCAAAATGAGGATAAGAGGGTCAGCTCCCCTTACTGCCTAATTCCATCAAGGGAACCAGGAACTGAAAACGGGACAGGATGGAAAAGATGCAGCTAGAACACACAGGGGCATAGCTAAGAGTCTGGACACCTAGGAAACACAAGCACAAAAAGAGAAACACCAGCCCAGGCCAAAGGACCTGGGGGTGGCGGGGGAGGGGAGGCTGGCACTCACCCTTTCCAATGTGATCTCCTCATACTCCATCTCCCCCTCTGTTCCGTTCACCTGCAACTCCAGCACGGACAGAATCACAGAAACAGTAAGACAAACATTCTGGCTGGAGAACACACCCCTCCTTTCCTCCCCATATTACTGATTCACTCCCTCTACCTCTCAGACCCTCCTGCTATGGCCCCAGTCCCAAAATCTAAACAACTCACATATCCTGGGGCTTCTAGGGTGTCCGTGTTGACAATCACAGGAGGAGAATTGGCCTGTGAGAGGAGACAGAAGACAAAAAGCTGCCTTAGCCTGGACTCCAGAGGCAGTCCATAACCAAAGGTGGGTCCTACCAATATGGATCCCCTTTTAGCTATGTAATCAAACCCACTCTGCCACCTGCAGAGCAACTCAAGGACCCAACCTCAGTCTACATTATGCAAACACGCACACTCGAGTACACACACACACAACTTTGCCCACCCCAGGCCCCTGTATATTTAAAGAGGTGTATGAGAAGAGGAAAGAGAGAGACAGCCAGACGGAGAGGGGAACAGCAGATGGTAAAGAGTGGGAAAGGGGGGGCATGCTGGGGGGGGATGCTTCTCACCGGATATAACACTACTGGGTGTTACATGCATTACGTGCTACGCATTACACCCCAGGGTTCAGGTCCACTAGTCCTGCTCTCCCCTCTGCGGCCCTTTTCCTGTCTCTATACCTTCATAATCGTCCAGATATCTTGATAACCCTTCCCCAAATTTGTCCCTCACCTTGGCATACATTTGCTCTAAATCTTGCGCCATGAGAATCCGGGGTTTCCCCAGCTTCTGGTCCCTCCCTCTCTCTCACCCACCCGCCATCCAATCCACCCCTTCCTCCAGGGACCAGGTTGCCTAGCAACAGTATCTAAGACCAGCCAAGACCTGGGGAGACCCACCTCCAGGAGGCCTGGTAGTCAGGACAACGGGTGGGGGCGTGGCCTAGGGTACGACAGACTCCCTAGAGCAAAGGACTCGACGAGTCCCGTCTCTCAGGCTCTAGACCCGCCTACCGCTAGCCAGCCCAAGAGGCCAGGAGGATTCTATTCGTGGGCGTGGGCGCAGTGCATCCTGAATAACCTGCCTTCCTCTCTGCTTAGAGCCCCTCACCCTATGCAGTGCAAAGAACATCAGGAAGAAGGCATCCAGAACCTAGCCTGCTCTCCTACTGCCTCCCCTCCTCCCTGCCCCCACTTCATTAAGGAAAGGGTTAAAGCGAGGCGTGCCTTGGTCCCTGACGTCAGTGGCCTCAACGCAGTCGGGTCTCTAGCTAAACTGCAGGGCGGGGCCAGCTTTAGAATTGTCCTAGGGGCTTCCCCAATTGCCAGGGCAACCGAAGCCACGTCTCTATGGCAATGAGGTGAGGCTGCCAAGAGACTCCTTCCGGGGGTCCCCAATCTATTTCCTCCTTAGACAAATATTTGAAATCGACCAAGCATGAGGATTCCCAGTCCCCTTCCTAAGTTCTCTTTCTCCTATAAAGGTCTCTCTTCTCTCTTACTGCTATTTCTCAAGCCCAGAAACTCCCAGCCATTGCAGGCCCCATAATAGATTCCATACCCATGAATCAACTGTCATTTTCTCCTCCAAGCAAACGCTGTTGTCTAGCCAATAGTCACTGGCTGCTGAAATCATGCACAATTTCATCCTCCGTGGCACACAGCTTCAGACCCTCCGTATACTACCACTCTCCACACCCAACCAATCCCTCCCTATTCTTTGTCTCTACTCTCGCCCTACACCCTCCTTAGATCCTTGTCTCCAGCCTTCAGTTTTCCAAAATCTCCCAACCCCCAACCCCCAACCTCCATCGCCATTCTCCACCCTGCTCCCTGTCTCCATACCGGCCTTCAGCTCCGTCCCCTAGTATCTCCTATCCTCACCTGCCACCTCTCTAAAGAGAGAGCCTCATTATTCTCCTTTACCTCACCCTTGACTCATTAACAGTCTATCCTCCACTTTCAACCCACTCTGCATTTTCTGTGGATATTGGGGCATCTCCCATCCCTTGGCTGAAGCCCTGACCTGAGGCTTCCTCTGGCACTCTTCCAGCCACTCATCCCTGAGCTCTGGTACTACACTCCCCAACCCTGTAGTACCACCACCCCTCAAGAACCTCGTTCCCCTCCCCACCCAAGACATAATGGCCCCATCTTGCAAAAGACATCTGGAATCTTAACTTCCTGAGGCCAGGGAGTTGCACACAAATATTCTCCATGGCTCCCACTCCCTGCACTTCATTTTCCTTGGTCTCAAGTAGCTTAGCGAAGAGCCCCAATTCCAGCCCCCCAATTCCAGCCCTCCGTGCTGTGAGACCCTTGCCCTTCCCACCTTCCTCCAACTCCTCCCTTAGCCATTGTCCTGCCTCATCCCTTGGCTCACAAGCACTCCCCTTCTTCTTAGTGAAATGTCAGCAACTGGGGTCCCCCTTCCTAGAACATCCCTCGCTTCTGGGCCCCCAGTATCCTTCTCAGCCTCCCAGCTTGTGTCCCTGAAAGAAGAGACTGAGAGAAAGTGGGCTGGAAAATAAAAGGCCTCTCCAGACTAGAAGGAAAAAAAGCATACTGTAAGCACAACGAGGAGGGGAAGGGGAACAAACAGGTGGGCATGTATAATAATGATGACGGGATGCTGGAAGGTGTGGATGGAGGTGAGACCCACAGGAAGCAAAAAGACAGAGATGATCAGAAATCGGGAAACTGGGAAATAGGGAGTTGGACGACAGAGAGGACTGCTCAAACCAGGAGAGGATTGATCAGGCCACAGAGGCCTGAGCTGGGGATCAGCGTGAGGGGGAAGGAGATGCATGCGTGGGAGGAAGAGAGAGACAGCATCAAGAACCAGTCAGCCAGCCAGCAAGGGGGAGGGGGGATATGCACAGGAGGGGAGCAAAGACTGGGGCACAGGAAGAGCAGAAAGGACCAAGACTTGAAGTCTTAGTCCAGCCAGATGGAAAGAGCTGGAGACTCGGGAACAGGCAGAGCCAGGCCCAGAGGCGGAGGTTGGGGGAGGAGGTGAGGAAAGGGACAAGAGCAAATGAGGGCACCAGGAGCTTGGAACAGAGCTCTGGACACAGAAAACTGAAGCGGAGGCTAGGGGTGTGAAGGAATGAAGAGCGCCCTGGCATTGGGGGCACTTTTGGGGATCCATCCATTCTCTTAACACACCAAACCATACGCAAAGGCATACATTCTGGCTTTAGGTTCTGAGCCCACTCCCACTTGTCTAGCCTATTTCTCCTCTGTGAGACCAAAGTGTTTCCAGCGTCTATCCCAACCCCCAATCCAAAAGCACACCCCCCCCAACCCCAGTCCCAGGAGTCCAAGAACCAGATGCCAGGCCACCCCAATCTTTTCCCCCCATAACTCTTGCCCTACCGGCCCTTGGGGGATTGCTGCAGCTCCGAAGCTCCGAGGGCAGCACTAGGGAGGGGGCCGCCAGGGTCTCCTACCTTGAGGGGGGAGAGGTGGGCGTGGCCCACGACCCCGTGGACGGCCTCGAGGTGGGACAAGTTCCTCTCCGCCACGTGCACCAGCTCGGGGGCGTTTACCTGGTTGGGGAGGTGGGCCGGGCTGTGTTCCAGAGGGGGCGTGTCTTCATCTTGGTAGCGGTATTTCTGGGGATGGGGACCGAGGCAGCGTCACTGGGCCAGCCCAGAGCCTCTAGCTCCAGGCGCTCGCCTGGACCGCCTCCTTTTCCCAGAGCAGTGCAGTGCGGAAGGCCCTGGGGCCTGACCAACTCCTCCTCCTCCCTCTCCTCCAGCCCATTGGCTCCCCTCTCTCCACCCTCCCGACAGCCCCCTCTCCAGCCAAGGCCTCAGCACCTCTCATCTCTACCCAAGTCCAGGCTCCATCTTCCAACTTCCGACTCATATCCTATGGCTTTGGCAGTCTACCTCACACCCCCACCGTTGTCTCCATACTCTTCCCAAGCAAGCCTTGATCTACTCCATCCTGTTAAGAGTTCTAGCAGCTGACCCTTGTACCCTTATGTATTCCCAAATTCTTTGTTCCATCATCATCCCACACTCCCATACTCCACCCTACCCCTAGCACCCCAGCCTCCCCATGGCAGCCTCTCCCCCATAAGCAATTGGCTCTCCAGCACCTTGCATGCCTGAAACAGGAACCGAAGTCAGGTACTTCAACTAGAAAATACTTGCCGCCAGCAGCCCTTGAGCAGGACAAGGCTAAACCTGTCCCACTCTTCCTTCTTTGGCCTCTCTCACTCCCAATTACTCAGCAAAGGGGCCCCAGAAGCTAGCCAGCTAATCCGGATATACTAGACAGGAATGGGATTGGGGGAGGAAGCAGGGAACGAAGGCAGGAAGGCTCAGGTGGGAAGAGGGGTGCAGAAATGAGTGTCAGGCCCCCTGAAGGAGGAAAACAATACAATGTTCAAACTGAATTTCTGATCTCCCCTGACTTTTGGAGGTAAAGGGTTCATCAACATGACTCCCAATTAGGCAGCCACCAGAACAAGAGCCTCCCACACCAGCTTAATAGCAAAATCAGTAAATAAGATTAACTGGGGGGGGGGGGTCAGAGAGAGGCAGCAGCGAAGGGTGGTAAGTCAGCTTGGCTCCTTCCACATCTGCCTCTACTATGCCCTTCTAGGCCCCTCCCCTCCAGAGCTGACCCCCACAGAAGCTGAACTGTCAAAACTCCAGACTCAAGAGAAAGGAGAGAGAACCAGATGCAGCTCTCCCTAGGGGAGTGGAGAAAACAAAATACAGCTGCTAGTACACATGGGCAGAATTTCCCTCCCAAGGTCTCTGAGAAAGTGAGAGTACCAGCACCTGGAGGGCAAAGTAGCAAGACTAAGAAGGAAGCATATCAAGGACCATCGATGTCTGATGCTGAGTATGATTCTGAAAATTCTGAGGATGAGAAATCGTCTGACTGTAAATTAAGGATATAGTAAGAGAATTAGGAGAGGCATGCGGTCCTGTCTACAAGACTCTCAGTCCCTGAGGTGCCTGGAGTTAAGCAGCACCCTGAGCATGATAGTAATAGTGCACGCCTTTAATCCCACTCCTTGGGAGGCAGAGGCAAGCAGATCTCTGGGAATTCGAGGTCAGCCTGGTCTTATAGAAACTTCCAGACCAGGTAGGGTTACCACTCTGCGTGTTTAAGAGCCTTAAAGAGGGAAAATGGGGCTCATCAAGTGTGGGTCACAGATTTAAAAAACACTAAACTCTCAGTGTCAGAAGCATGGGAAAGGAGAATGTAGAGAAGAAAATCCAGCATGGTGGTGTATGCATAAAGCTCTCTGTACTCTAGAAGCAGAGGCCTGAGACGTTCAAGGTCACCCATGCCTACACAGTGAGTTCAGGACCAGCCTGAACCCTACTTTAACCCTCTCCTATCCCCCAAAAGAAAGAGAGGGAAGAAAGTAAGGAGAGTACAGACATAGTAGCCCTTCTCGAAGGCTGAGCTGTGTCGGGTTAGCAGTTCTGATGAGCAGGTCCATTCTGACCACAGCACGAGCTGAGGAATAATGCCCCAGGCATTAAATGCCAATAGGAGTTGCCCTGAATTCCCTGCAAGATAAATCAAGCAGGAGCAAAACTTGCATCTCCCAAGTTTTGGAAACTGAAGAGAACCTGAGTCCGATGTCCCTTCATGGTCACCCCACTTAACAGGAAACTTCTAAATCTGAGTAACGGCCAGGCACACCAAAGAAAATGGAGACTCGGAGGGAGACAAGCATTTATTCTAGACAAGAACCAAAGGAGATCTTTTATCATGGTGATCCCCATATCTCCCTGTTCCATCCTTATGATAGGGAGGGACTTACGTCTGACACTGTGAGAACTGAGGACCACAGAATGAAGAACCAGAGTTCTCAAAATGTAACTGGAAGAGTTAAAGCCTAGGGTCAGTCCTCGGGAATTGTACAGCCCTCAGGACTCTGCAGGGTAGGAGAACTCTGACATTGCAAACATGGGGCTGGGGAGGTCGACCCCTTTCAGCCCTGGACTACAAAGCAGCTTAAACCAAGCAGGAAGGAGGACACATCTATAACCCACTGGGATGCAGGGCCCTGTCTGGTTCTATGCTACTGGGGCAAGTCCGCATCCCCAATATATTAGGAAGGACTTGAAACAAGGACAAGACCTAAGGGTGGGACACAGATGATGGCCCTGTTTTCCTTCCCCCACCTTCAAAGCCCCAGCTGCACAGAATGACCTGGAACCGGGGCTTGCACCCCAAAAATAGAGGGGTGTGGGTTAAAGTGGATAACAAGAGGTACAACCCACTGAGCCTGTTATCAAGAAGTTACAACCCAGAGACCCCACGCCAAGCAAAGGGAAGAGCAACAGCACTTGAAGCTCTTGAGATTGGGGGGGTTGGGGGGGCGGTCTGGGATGAGGGAAGCGGGCCGGATCCCATACCGCGGCACGTACCACGCAGAGACACATGGAGGCGAATCTGTTCCGAGTCGACATGGAGAAGGGGAGGGGGACTAAGGGGAGGTTATGGGTGGGATAGCAAGGGTGCTGGGTTGGGGAGGGGGAGGGGCCGAGGGGGCGGGGGCTGCGGCGGCCGCGGCGACAGGAGGCTGCGGCCAGGGAAAAGGGGGGGCAGCGCCTGCGCAGTACGGGAGAGCGTCATGATGGGAGAGAAGGGTGAGGGGAGACCCTCTTGGCTACCAACTTCTTTCGATTCCAGCTATTTCCCTACTGATTTTAACTTCCCACGGTATACTCTTGTTTCGACCCCTCTACAGATAACTGACCCTTGTAAAATTAGCACCTTATCTCTGGTTCTCAGGGACCCCTTATTTCACCTAATTCTGCACCATCCCCAAAACACTGGGCTTCTATTACAAAACCCCACTGGGTATCTCATCGGTACTGTACTCCTAGACTACAGGGGAGGCAGCAGCATTTTTCTGTATCACTTCTGAGAATCACTAGGGAGCTCACAAGCCCCCACTCTAAGCCTTTTTACTGTACACATCCCATAAGGTTCCAAAGCATCTCTGGCAGAGTCCCTGCAGCCCATCCAGCCCCATCCCATAACTAGACAATGCTTCTTCAAGTTTAAAGAACCACAGATCTTCGATGTGTCCTCAAATTGATATGCCCTTTAAATCATTTTACCTGCCCCCCCCCCCCAGTCTACCAGTAATGACCTTAACATTAATGTACTATTACCCTTGGCTAACACAAATATCCAACTAAAGCCTCTTCAAATCTGTTTGGCGTTTCCTCATCCAAATCACTAAACTGAATGATATATATGCTGGACTTCCTAAGATACTAACCCCAAAACCTCACCAGAACCAATTGTATTATTTAATCTGCCTTAAAGCAAACCTTCCAAATTCCATTCAGTTTCTTCAAATTATTCCCAACTCCTGCCCTACATTAAGAATTATTTTATCTTTTACTTAAATTTTTATTACCTTTGTGCATATGTGAGCACACAATTGTGTGTGTTATAGTACAGTATGGGGAGGTCAGGAAACAATTTTAGGGGGTTGGTTCTCTCCTTCTATCACGTGAGTTACAAGGATTCAACTAAGATTATCAGGCTTGACAATACATGCCTCTACCCACATCTTGATAGCTCCAGTATGTCTTTCCAATCTCTCTCTCTCTCTCTCTCTCTCTCTCTCTCTCCCTTCCTTCCTCCCCCTCCCTCTCTCTCTTTCTCTGAGGGAGGCTGGAATCTCAATGTAACATAGACTGGCCCCAAACTCTTTATGTAGCTGAGGGTGACTTTGAGAACTCCTGATCCTCCTGCCTCCAACCTCCACCTCCCAAATTCTGAGATTACCAGCATGAATTTACTATTCTTTTCTTTACTGCTCAAATTAGTAAATTACTTTAGCACTAGGGAGACAGAGGCAGGCTAGTCTCTGTGAGTTCCAGGCAAGCCTGGCCTACAGAGTGAGACTCTGTCTCAAAATAATAATTTCACCAATGATCTGGACCCACAAATCTTTCAGAATACCCTAAATTGCTCCATATCACTTCAGTTTTTTATCCTTCCCCAAACACCTGAACTTGCAAAGCTCTCTCCCAGAGATCCTCCCAGCAAACGTTCACCACTCTCATGAGGTTTCTCCCCAAATCAGCTGTCTATAGAATATAAAATTCGCACCAAAGGCAAAAGGTATTAAAGGCCTCTGTAGAATCTCAACCCTGCACTTATTGGCCTCCCTGTACTTATCAGCCTCTGTTAAGTAAGCCCCCCAAGATACACCCCACTCAATGTCCTAGTTTCCTACCTAAATAAAATGCATGGATCCTCAGAAAGAACCAAAGCAGAACGGGCCTGAACTCAAATTTTCTTTTTAGTATAGAAAATACATAGGCTCTGCTTCTCCACCAGTAGGCACTATGGACTATCAAGACCCTCTTTCATCCCCCATTTCCTTTTTCCCTCCATTTTCCGTTTCCCCGTTGCCTGGCAACGCAGCAATCAAGGACTTTGCCGTCGCCTAGCAACTGTCTCCCTGGAACATAGAGCTGAGGTAGGAGGGTAACTCTGATGAAATCTGAACAGGCCTCCATCTTAGGAAAACTGAGACGTCATATCTCCAACCCACGGATTCTCCTTCCCAAAGACCCCCCGCATCCCGCAGTTACTGGAACTACGGCCACGCGAACCAGGTCTCCTTTCCATACAGGAACCACACCCCGCCCCTCCCGGGTCAGCCCCGCCCTCGTTTTGGTCTGGCAACCTAGTCCCTCCTCTTTCTGAGGGTTGTTGCCCGCCTCCACCGATAGAGTAAGCCGACTCCGCCGACTTGCTCCATGAAACCACGCCTCCCTCCGCTTCCCGCCCATTCGCTCCCCCAGCCTCGCCCACACTATCCTTCCGCCACGCCCCTGCCGACCAATGAATGAAGCTATTGGACATATTGCCCCGCCCCCAGCACCTTAGTTTTGCCCAATAAGGACCACCCAGAGGGCTTAACCACTTCGCCTCCAGGGCCCTGGCCAAATGCCCCCTATTTTTTCCCTACTTTTCCCCCCAGCCTCCATTTGTTCTGCTCCGCCCTCCGCCACCCTCGCCCTGCCCTCAAATCCGCCACGCAACTTCAGTCGTCGCTGGTTACCATGGCAACTGCGGCAGCAGCGCGGGGAGAAGGGGGAGGGACGGGGGCGGAGTGGGAGAAAGCTGCTCAGAGATAGAGATACTGGCAGAGATCTAGGTACCGAATAAGACTCTGTGATAGCTGTAAAGCATAGTTTACGGAGCACGGAGCTGAGCACATATTAAGTATTCAAAAATGTTCCTTAAATTACTGCAGCAATTTATAAATATAGGCAACGAAAGACGGGAGGGCTATCAAACAGACCAGGAGAGCTCAGTGACTACAAAGGCTGAGCACTCCTAATCCCACTCCCCAGCATTTTCGGAGGGCAGAAGCCATGTGCCCCCTGCTGGATTCTCCAGGGCCACCCTTCACTGGCCTGGATAGACAGGAACCACAACTCCCAACAGTCCTATGGACAACCACATTCTACCATTGAAGGCTCTTGTACCTCAAGGCCTTATGGGAGTTGGAGTCCCTCCATCCTGAGGCTGACAAGTTTTCTGGCCAATGAATATGGCAAACCTGGGTCTACAAACCTCACTAAGACCCGAATGCATGATTCTCTCTGCAAGCCTCCTACCTTCAGGGTTGCTCAATCATGTGCTCCATCGAACACAGAGATTTGGAGCAGAGAAATGAATAAATGCATCTACCCAGAATAGATACCAGTGCTGCCCAGCCCCTCACCCTTACTGGATTTCATGTGTTCATGCGTTAGAAGGAGAACCCACACATTCCAATGGGCTTCCTATATACATCTGTACAAAGGTGATAACAGCTAGGTTGCCAAGGCCAGGGATTAGGCCTAAGGACAGGAGACACAAAGAACACAGACACTGACTGAAAGAGGGCCAGAAGAACTGAGGCACAAAAATCTACTGAAAACTACACGGGATGAGAGAAGCAGCAACCTGGAAGAAAGCCCAAAACCCACAGACCAGGAGAAAAACAAGCATCCCTGTAGATGGGGTGAGGGATACAGACCTAAAGTCTTCAGTTCCCAATCTCTAATCATGTCCACACGTGCACAATGCATGTGTATACACATGTGTGAGTTTGTGGCAAGGAACATGTGTGTCCTCAGCTTCCTTCCATAAGAAGCTGCAGTTCCCACTAAATATAACCCCCTCCCCAGCCTGTGACTCACCCGGACCCCGCCTCCCCCGGCCCCCACTTCCTGTCCCACCCCCCAACCCCCAGCTGCCTGCCACCCGCCCAAGCCTCCCTCCACACACCAGGCATCCAGCTTGCCAGTCCCAGAGTCTGGGAGCAAACGACCTAAGCTTCTTGGGCGTCCATCCCAGATCTCCCACTCTTTCCAGGCTCTGACCACAGGGACACCCTTGAACCCTTGTATGGATCCCAGCTCCACCAGCCCTGCCCTCTTCCTACACCTTTTTACCCCAGTGGCCTCTTGACCTCACAAGTCTTCAAAGACCCTGAGATCCAGGTGTCCTCCCATGAATCAGGGTAACATCCCCCCAACCCCCACCCGCATCTGCTCTTCTGTTCTCTTGACCAGGGCTAGATAAAATGTGGGAGATGGGAATCCTGGGCACCTGACTGGGCTACCCCCAAATTCTGTACCACCCACTGGTCCCCCTCCTCAACTACCTTCTTTCTAACCTCCTACCCCAGACCTCTCATCGTTCTTAGGAGATGGCAACCTCAGCTGTTGCAGCCTTCTAGCTCCCATGGGAGTACCCCAAATCCTAATCCCACCTGGTCCATTCTCTCAGGTAAGGCTGTATCAGGCCTCAGCCTTCTGACAACTCCCAGGTCACTCTATTCCACATAATTCAACCCTAAATGTACAATTAAATCAGGAGCATCCCAAAGATGTCTAGCACAAGATGTTCTATTACCTGAAGGCCCACCCTTACCTGCTAGTTGACACTGCCAGACAAGCCAGACACTTACAACCAGTAACCTTTACCCTCATGCCAAGAGACCCCCCCTCCAAGTGGTCAGCACCTCGAAATGAGCTTTTTTGCCCAGGAAGGAAGACAGCCTTCCCCGCAACACACTCACATAGCCCACCTTCCCACATATATGAGCAGAACTCCCATGTGAGGCAGGCAGGCTTCTTCTTAATTAAATTTCCCTCAAAACATTGCTGGTGAACACCAAAGCCCACCAAGCCACCCCAAATACCAAATTCTCCATTTCTTTATAGGTACAAAATGATCCCTCCAGGAGGCACCTGTGGCCAAATCCACCGTTTTCTCAGATGTGAACCCCAAAACTAAATTGTGACCCCTCTAATACATCTTACTTCAGATGCTCTCATTCCAGTGCCTACAGCCCTACATAAGGCCTACCTACCTAGCCCTTCTCCACAAATTCATTCCCTACTCCCCCTCCCCACTGCTCCCCTGTCATGCTTACCTTGGTTGTCACTATACAGAGACAGTCCATGTTGGGGGGCCTGGCCGCTGCGGCGAGTAGGGGGCTCTGACTTCATTGGAGTTTTGTTCCTCCCCTCGGTGGGTTCTCACCCCTCCCCCCTCCGCACCCCACTTTTGCAGGGGGGGCCAGGATGGGGGGAGGGGTGAGAGGGGAAGGAGAAGGTTGGAGAAGAGAAGGGTAGGGGAGCGTGGAAGGGAGGGGGGACCCTAAAAGGGGCTCCCCAGTAGAGGGGAGGGGGCTTGAGGAGCACACCCCGATTCTCAGGAGGGGCAGGGGCACAGGGGGCTGGCAGCCCCGGAGTTCTGGGGCTGGGGCATGAGCTGGGGTGGGGGAGGGGAACTGGATATCGGGAAGCCCCGGGATATGCGGGGGTCTTGCCAAACGGCCAGGGGCTAGGGGCCGTGGCGGGGGAGTGGGGTGGGGGGGGTTGGAGATGGCAGCGGCCGCTGTAGCCGCGGAGCCGAGGAGGGAAGGGGAGAGAGGAGGAGAGAGGAAGCAGGGGGAGGGAGGGAGGGAGCTAGGAGCCAGAATGGGGGGGTGCCTTGGCAGTGTTAACTCCTTCACTGCTGGCAGGAACCCGGATAATGAGAAAGGCGATAGAAGCACAAGCAGAGAGGCCCTACAGCAAACATGGAGACCTGGCTAACCTCGGTGATGACAGCAAAGACAAGGAGGATGGATTTCATTCCTTAGAGGGAAAAAGCCTACAGCTGGGATGGGGGCATCCCTGGTTGGTTGAGTGCTGGAGGGAGGCCACAGCATGGGGTAAAGGAGATGAAGGAGGGGCTGGCAGTAAAGAATCTTGGGGACCTAGTTCTCCCCTAGGAGTCACAGGAAGTCTGAAAAGTAATTAATTATGACCTGGACTTTCTGGTGCTGAAATTGGGGCAATCCAAGAAAGGGGAGAAGAACGGAGAAAGGGTACAGGGCTGGCTGCCCCACAGAAAGCACTGTCAATGCCCCCAACTCCTCAGTCAGTACTAGGGATTTTGTTGCCAAGGGCCCTAAGTCTCAGTTTAAAATTAGCAAGAATGTTCTCGTCCCTCCAGTCCTGTCAGCTGGAGCAGTCAGGAAGCCAGGCACCCACCATCATCACCTTACCTGACTCTCTGAGATGCAAGCCTCATAATAGTCCAGGATGTCTGTCACAGGAACAGAATCAAGTCACCCTCTCAAATCCCAGGCCCATCTGGCCACCCCTGCAACCCATGGCCTCTGTGTGTCAAGAGAAGCTCCTCTAGCTAGGATAGATGCTGCCGGGAGGCATAGCGAGATGGCTCTACACAAGCTATAGCTTGGGCGAGATGCTCTGCAGATTTCCAACCAGCTTAGAACCTGTAACACTTGACCTCATACCCCAGGCCAGCCCTTTCCACTGTGGCCCCTCAGAACACTGGCATTACTCACCCAGCAAGGCCTGGAAAAGGTCACTGTGCAGCACTGTGAGGAGGGGAGGTGCCCACCGCAATAGTGGGGGGGCCAGGAGCCAGAGGGCTGACCTGGGAGCTGGTAAAAAAAAAAAGCAAGTGACAAAAGATGGAGCCACTTACACACTTAGTCACCTAAAGTTTCCCGTCCTTTGTCTTTTCTTTCTGGACCCCATGGAAAGATTCAGGAAGAGAAGGAACCCCTGGGCCCCCATCACGCATCCAGATCTCCCCTTCAAAGACCCTCTTTTTCACCTCTTGGTCTCTGGGACATCTCTCTTCTCTCGATTTAATCTCCCTAATCCGCCAAGATTGAAGTTGAGCTGCCTTCACCCTCCGCAGTTGTAGCTCGTAGACAGGCAGATCAGGGTTCCATTCTCCCCGGGACACCAGGTGACACCTGGCTCCACATAGTGTGCCTCCCCAAAGCCAGGCATAATCTAGCTACTTTTGTGAAAGTGGGAAACAGGGTTTTATCTAAGGTAGTCCCAGCAATTCAGAATTAAGCTCCTTTTCTTCCCAGGCCTGACCATATTTTGAAGGGGGTGAGGGCAGTGACATGGCTCCTTGGGTAAAGGAACTTGTTGCCAAGCCTGACATCAGGGACCCACATAACGGAGGAGAGAACTATTGGAAGCTGTCTTCTGATAAGGGCTTATGCGAGTGCACACACGCATAAACAAACTTTTAGACGAGGCTCAAAAGATGGCTCAGCAACTCAGAGTATGTGCTTGCTGCTCTCAGAGGACCTGTGTTCAGTTCCCAGTGCCCACATGCATGGCAGTGCACAGCTAACTGTAGCTCCAGTTGCAGGTGACCCAGTGCCTTCTTCTGACTGTGGTGGTGGTCAAAACACTCATATACATAAAAATTTAAAAATAAACCTTTTTTTTAAAAAAGGGCTGGAGAGTTGGCTCAGTGGTTAAGAGCACTGACTGCTCTACCAGAGGTCCTGAGTTCGATTCCCAGCAACCACATAGTGGCTCACAACCATCTGTAATGGGATCCGATGCCTTCTTCTGATGTGTCTGAAGACAGCTACAGTGTACTCACATACATAAAATAAATTAAAAAAAAAAAAACTTAAAAAAAAAAAAAGCATATTGCTCTTCCAGAGGACCTGAGCTCTGTTCTCAGCAACCACGTTGGGAGACTCACAACTTTACTCCAGCTCCACGGCTTCTGGTCTCTATAGGCACTGCTCCCATGTGCGCATACTTACTTACAGACACACAGAGATACGCATAATTAAAGTTATTTTTTAATATAAAAAAGTATTCATTTCTGAAGACTAATGTATTTGGAATCTTTACTTTAGCAGGTTCTATGTAGCTTCAAATTCATGGTGATCATGATTTAGTATCTCCCAAAGTCCATGAGACTAGAGGCTCCTACTAAGTGCTTTTAGAAATGTATTGAGTTGGCAAAACCTCCTAGATCTCAGAATTTGCTTAGAGTACACCCCAGCCTGAGTCTGCCTCTCATGCCCCTCTTTATTTGAAGGAGACATTTTCTGAATAATCCAGGTCTCTGCATCTGACATTTGCCTTACCTTTCGTTTTCTTTTCTTTTTCTTTTTTTTTTTTTTTTTTTTTTTTTTGGTTTTTCAAGACTGGGTTTCTCTGTATAGCCTTGGCTGTCCTGGAACTCTTGCCTTACCTTTCTCTCTTTTAACTTTAGCTAGTAAATCCTCCCTCCAGTCTACCTCTGACCCTCTGGCTGTAGTCATTTAACTCTTCCTCCTTTCTCTCATCTAATCTCTTCCCCTTTTTAGTGAATGAGACTTTAGACCAGTGGCTCTAAAGAGTTTGGGAGAGAAAACGAATCGCTTGAAGATGGATCACCCTAGGTCAAGTAGAATACAGGGACCCGGTACAAGCCAGAACTTCAGCTCCCACCATGCATCGAGGCCCAAGACCACGCCCCCATCACGCAGTGCATTGTGGAGCATGAGTCAGGGCCCAGACTCACAACCTTTAGGCAGGCGAGACGCGAGGTCAGTGGTCACTTGACAGGCTTCAGCGGCAGCTTTGGAGATGCAGTTGGCTCGGATGACCCCGCGTGTGGGGCGACAGCTGTTGCGGCTGGGGGTTCGAAGGTCCGTATATAGTAAGGGGACAGTGGGTCTGGAAACCAGGGCAGGACTGAACCCCGACTCCTTACAGCTCGCGATCTACTGTGCTTCAGGGACAACCCCGGCCTACCTCTGCCCAGCGACTTTATGCCAGTGAGGCTACTCAGGTAAGTGACTACGGGTGAGGGAAAAGGACATAGAAATGGGAGTTGCCAGCTCCCACTAGCCTACGACCGACAGGGGTCTCTCTATTCGTCCCAGTCACCTGGTGACAGAGCTGTCACTGAAAGTAGGGGAAAGGGCAAGGCAGGGTGCCCTAGTAAGAAAGTAAGGGAAAAGACACTGAACGCACTTCTAAGAGAGCACGCTTCCCCGTGCACACTTTTAAAGACCCATCTCCAGGCTAACTGTTCTGTCCTTTCTTTCCTCCAGGCAGTTCTAGACAAGCCAGAAACCCTCTCCTCTGATGCTTCCACCAGAGAAAAACCAGCTAGGGCCGTAAGTGACCGGAAATTGGATTGACAATTATTAACCAGGAATAGAATCACCCCAAGCACCCCCTGAGAATCTTTCCTTCCTTGCCCAGGAATCTAAGTCCTTTGCGGTGGGGATGTTCAAAGGCCAGCTTAACACTGATCAGGTCTTCCCATACCCATCTGGTAAGTAAAGGCTTAGTCAGTCAATGGCAGTGTGGGCAGAGCAACCCTTCCTGCCTGACTAGCCTGTTCTTTCCCATTACACAGTGCTCACTGAAGAACAAACACAATTTCTCAAAGAGCTGGTAGGACCAATGGCCCGGTTCTTTGAGGTAAGGAATGACCAGGGCACAGTCCCTCCTGGGGTAAGATGTTAAGGAGCTTAAAGGAGCCTCTGATTATGAGATCCTATTCCTTGCCCAGGAAGTGAATGACCCTGCCAAGAATGACTCCTTGGAGAAGGTGGAGGACGACACTTTGCAGGGACTCAAGGAACTGGGGGCATTTGGTCTGCAAGTACCCAGCGAGCTAGGTGGTTTGGGCCTCACTAATACCCAGGTGAGAGGATCCCCCTTGTTAACGAATATCCCTCATTGCTCCAGCTTTGACAGACTCACCACCAGGGCCAAGCCAGTAGCCAGAGGTTCTGTCTGCCTGCCCTATTTCTCAGCTGTGTACACATCTTCCCTGAACCGTGATCTGTGTGCAGTACACTAGGACCGTGGAGCTAACCATGGTTATGGTTCCCAAGTCTTTAGGGACTGTGAGGTAACACAGTAGGCAACCTTCCCACAAGTTCAAGGGCAGCTGGGCACAGTGGGGCACACCTTTAATCCCAGAATGGAGGCAAAAGCAGGTGGATCTCTGAGCTTAAGGCCAGCCTGGTCTATAGAGGGAGTTTCAGGACAGTCAGGGCTCCACACAGAGAAAGCCTGTCTAGGAAAAACAAAACAAAACAAAACAAAAAAAAAACTAAAAAGTTTCAGGCTAGCTGAAGCTACATGAGACTCTGTCTCAAAAACAAAACAAAGTTATCTAAGACCTTTGATGTCCCTGTGAGCTACATTACCAGTCTTCCTGTGCCCTTTGTGACTCTACTTCACTCCTCATGCTCAGAGTAGAGATGGCCCAGGCCAGGCTCCACCCTGTTGCCCATTCTTTGTCGAGGACAAGTTTAGTGCAGCCAGCTACAATCCCAGATGCCTCCTTTCCCTCCAGTATGCTCGCTTGGCAGAGATTGTGGGCATGCATGACCTTGGTGTTAGCGTTACCCTGGGAGCTCATCAGAGCATCGGTTTCAAAGGCATCTTGCTCTATGGCACAAAGGCCCAGAAAGAAAAATACCTCCCCAGAGTGGCATCTGGTAAGGCAACCTTAAGAGACCCAGGGGTAAGGAGTGCAACACTGCTCATGGTGTTACAGGAACTGCCTGGGGGCTGAGGGGCACGACTTTGATGGTCAAAGTGAACCCGTTCTCTCCAACAGGGGAGGCTTTGGCCGCTTTCTGCCTCACGGAGCCCTCAAGCGGGTCTGATGCAGCCTCCATCCGAAGCTCGGCTGTACCTAGCCCCTGTGGGAAGTATTATACTCTAAACGGAACCAAGATTTGGATCAGGCAATCTTCCATTTCTCCTCTTCTTCCCAGTGTCCTGACCCTGCTGCTCTGAACCCTATACTAACTAATCACCTCATTCTTCCACAGTAATGGGGGCCTGGCAGACATTTTCACTGTCTTTGCCAAGACGCCAATCAAAGATGCAGCCACGGGGGCCGTGAAAGAGAAGATCACAGCTTTTGTAGTGGAAAGGAACTTTGGAGGGGTTACCCAGTAAGTGAGTGTGGGGCAAACCAGCAGAATCAAGGGGACAGCACCGGGCTCTCAAAAGCAGTCATTACAGGTCACACTGGGGCTATCTCTGTATGAGAGCCACAGGTTAGCAGTTTCTCTGGGGGAACACAGGGTAACAGGCCATAGCTAGATACCTGTAGCCCTCAGGGCACACAGGCAGTACCTGTATCCGTTTTCTAGTCTGGGGAGTTCTTCCCTGATCATGAGCACTGAAAAGGCCATTTTCCTTTACAGCAACTTGTTCACACCTCAACTTTCCTGCCCTGCCTTTTCAGTGGGCTCCCTGAAAAGAAGATGGGCATCAAAGCATCTAACACATCAGAGGTGTACTTTGATGGAGTGAAGGTGCCAGCAGAGAATGTGCTAGGAGAGGTGGGAGACGGCTTCAAGGTTGCTGTCAACATCCTCAACAATGGAAGATTTGGGATGGCTGCAACCCTAGCAGGCACCATGAAAGCTATCATTGCCAAGGCGGTGAGTCTCAGCTCAGTCCCTAGCTAAACTGAAGGAATTGCCCTTTGCACATGTCCCTGACTACCTTGCAGGAACTCCTGCATCAGAGCTCTAACACATGCATGCACACTCACACATCGGCACAGTTAGGTCTCCAGCCCGTCCAGGTGCAGACTGCAGAACTACAGTGGGGTTACATGCACCTTCTTTCAGGTTGATCATGCTACTAATCGTACCCAGTTTGGGGACAAAATTCACAACTTTGGGATGATCCAGGAAAAGCTGGCTCGGATGGCTATTCTCCAGTATGTGACTGAGGTAAGGACCTCCTTTGTCCCTTCCCTGGAGCCCTGTGGCTTTCTTCACAGTTGGGTCAGACTACAACCCCCAGCAGCACCTGGGGCAGTGGGTCTCCAGCTTTACACCAATGCCCTAGGGGATGCGAGGAGGCATAGTCAGTTCGCTCTGGAGAGTGGTGCTGCTCTGCTAAGTGCTTCCCAGATGTACTAAACACTAATGTTAACCCACCCCTCTAAGAAGTCTGAAGCCTCGAAGCCCCTGATTTACCAAACCAGAGGGTCAAATATTGGATGTGTTTGCCTTGACTGTGGGGTTAAAGTGGACGCAAGGGTTGAGGGAGTAGAGCGGGGCTGGTCTTAAGCTGTCTGATGCAGCCTTTCTGCTTTCTTTCCCGTTTCCCAACCATGCCTCCTCAGTCCATGGCTTACATGCTGAGTGCCAACATGGACCAGGGATTCAAAGACTTCCAGATAGAAGCCGCCATCAGCAAAATCTTTGGCTCGGTGAGGACCCAGGCATGATGGAAGGGAGGAGCCCAGTTTAGGACCTCAGCTCCAAAACCAAATTCAAGTGGTTCTCTGTCCTCAGGAGGCGGCCTGGAAAGTGACAGATGAGTGCATCCAAATAATGGGGGGCATGGGCTTCATGAAGGTATGTAGTACTCCTCAGCAGGGGGCATCCGTCAGCATGGACAGGCACATCAACAGAGGTTTGTGTGTCTTGTCATGGGCCAGGAACCAGGGGTAGAGCGTGTACTCCGAGATATTCGCATCTTCCGGATCTTTGAAGGGGCAAATGACATTCTTCGACTGTTTGTGGCTCTACAAGGCTGTATGGTAAGATGAGGGAGAATCAGGGAGAGCAAGTGTGAAGGACACTGAGTACTCACTGTCAGACCCTCCTCCCCCACAGGACAAAGGAAAGGAACTCACTGGGCTTGGCAATGCCCTAAAGAATCCTCTTGGAAATGTCGGCCTCCTGATGGGAGAAGCAGGCAAACAGCTGAGGCGGTAAGCTCAGGGGCCAGGGCCAGGGCCAGAGGGACACAAGACGGTATGCCACAACTGACCAGTCACTTCCATCTCCTCCCAGGCGGACAGGAATTGGCAGTGGTTTGAGTCTCTCAGGAATTGTCCACCCAGAGTTAAGTCGCAGCGGTGAACTGGTAAGTGAGCCTTAGAGCAGAGCCTGTGGTGGTGCACTGCCTTCCTCTGCTGAGCTCTGTGACCCTGTCTCTTCAGGCAGTGCAGGCTCTGGATCAATTTGCCACCGTAGTGGAAGCCAAGCTGATGAAGCACAAGAAAGGGATTGTCAGTGAGTAAGCTCTGCACCCCCTTACCTCCCTTACTCCCTCCCTCAGACTGATAACCCCTACCCTCATCTACCTGACAGATGAACAGTTCCTGCTGCAGCGACTGGCAGATGGAGCCATTGACCTCTATGCCATGGTGGTGGTTCTCTCCAGGTAAGAAGACAGAGTGGGAAGCTTGGCGAGTTTGAGCCACAGAGTAGCTGGGCCAGCACCATAACTCAGGTTTATTTTAACCTCCTGTTTCCTTACAGAGCCTCAAGATCCCTGAGTGAGGGCTACCCGACAGCACAGCATGAGAAAATGCTCTGTGATAGTTGGTGCATTGAGGTGAGCTTGGAGCTACCCAGTACAGGTGTGCATTCAAGATACAGGCCTGACCCTCTCCTTCCCTCTCTCCAGGCTGCAACACGAATCCGAGAAAACATGGCCAGCCTGCAGTCCAACCCTCAGCAGCAGGAGCTCTTCCGTAACTTCAAAAGCATCTCCAAGGCCATGGTGGAGAACGGAGGCCTGGTCACCAATAACCCCCTCAAAGTCTGAAGTCTCCTAACAAGGCCTCAGCATCATAGTTATGTGCCTTCTCTTATGCCAAAACACAGGCCCCCTTTATGGGGGCACTGGAGTACTTACTGCCTTAAAAATAATAAATTTTCTACCAAGTCACTCTCCTGCTGAATTTCACTGGCCCCTCCTCTCCACTGCCTGCCTCCCAAAGAAAGGAGCCAGAGGCGTGGGGAGTTGGCCTCTATTTGCTTTATTTGGTGTTTTATACAAGTGACTAAAATAAATAGAGTAACAAAGGCAGCTACACAGTCCCCAACACATCCCCAGCCTCCTTGGACTGCTGTCTAGGGTACCCAGCCCACCCCTTCTTCTTCCCAGGGTACCACTGACCACCATCCATCCTCGACGTGAGAGCTGACTAGGCAACTGGAGTGGTGGTCATATTCTGGGGTTAGAAGGGACCCAGGAAATTTTATATGAAGGGATTCTCCATATAAAAAAGGAACTGTCTATTTAAAAAAATACTCCCCCAAATATAAGAAAGTCTATTTTAACCCCCCAAAAAGCTTATAAAAAAATAAAGCTAAAAATAACCAAGGGTCCCCATCTACCCCTGAGGAAGGGGAAGGACCAGGCACTGCTGGTGAGAGTCACAGTGGCAAAAACTTTTTGGTAGGCATCAGCCACCAGGCTGAGCCCAGGCACTATGAAGAGCACCAAGCTGACACTTGCCAGGCCAAGGGCACAGGGGCAATGTGGCCTCAAGATGGGTCCTACATAACATCTACAAAAAACTCACTGGGGTTGCCCATGGCCATGTGGAAGCTCTGACGGCTAGCTGTCAGTTCTGGGGGCACAGAGCCCAGGTCTCTGACTGGAGGGGCACCAGGGGGCTGCACTGCTGCCGAGACAGGGGGTGGGGGTGGAGGCATCATAACTACCATCATGGGGTTATAGGGGAGAGCCATGCCAGGGGGAGGTCCATAGGGATGGAGCCCTGGGAGAGCTCGGAGATTAGGAGTACCGCCTGTTGAGCCCCTGGATGGAGGGGGGCCGCCATCACCAGTCCCACCAGGTTCCCCACCCCGCCGAAGGCTGCCTCCCCGGCTGGAGAGTTCAGACTCACTGCCACTGCCGGACTTTGACTCAGGGGCCCGTTCCTCAGGTCTCCCTGTGCGCCCGGCTCCCCCATCACTTCTTGTTGACCCACTGCTCCGGCTCCCTGTTGGAGGGGGAGGGAATGAGGAAAATGAGGCTCAACCCAGAGTCCTCTGGACCCTAGCCCCTGCTCCTGCCTCTCCTCCCTGAATCCCTCCTTGTGCTCTCTCTCTCCGGCTGTACTGGGATATGGGAGTAGGTAACTTACCCTCACTGTGCTGGCTGCTGGCACTGCCTCCACCATAGGTGTAAGACGAAAGTTCATGGTAGGGTGGAGGCTGTGGGCTGTAGGGGTGTGGGGCTGGATACTGGTAGGAGAAGGTAGGCAGCAGGGGCCAGGGAGTAGCTCCAGGCAGAGGAGCCAGGGTATCCTGGTCTGAAGCCCCACTGGAACCATCATTGTCATTCAGAGACAAGTTAACTAGGTCTGGAACGAAATGGAAAAGAGGTCCCTGCTTTAGGAGACCAGGATTCCTAAGAACAGAGAAACCAGGAACCACTTCCCCACGAGACAAAAGCCAGAGACTATGATGGCTTAGAACAGGAAACTCTGCTGCTCCTGCAGAAACACATCCAGGGCCATCACCACTAGCCCAAAAATGCTTTTGTGAGACGTTTGAGGCATTCTTTCCCTTGGGAATGCAGCTCTGGTACCTCGCTTATTCAGCAGTACATGGGTACAGATCAGCCTAGGGTCGATGGCAGCCTGCTATCCCACAGCCAGACCTGCTGACTTACAACTCTCACAGCCGCCACTGAGGTCCCCGAAGACATAATAGCACTGCTCAGAGAAAGTAATCTTGTTGACAGTGTGCCTGATGAGTCCTGCCTTCAAAAGCCCACTGGCGTACTTGCGGGCCTCCCGGCGCTCAGGAAAGCCTTCCACGTGATGATACAGCCAGTCTACCACATCGGAGCCTGGGATGGAGCACCGTGCAAAGAGGTCAGATTCTCCTCCCAACTCCCCCCCTCACCCTTGTGTTGTTCCCAGCTTTGGCCTCCTCTTCCCCTTCCCATGACACCTTGCTCAGGGCCTGGGAATACCTAGAAAGGCGTTTGGGATAGTGATCTTGAGCCACATGCGGTCCCGGACTTCTAGCCCAGACTCTGGGGCTGCCATGGCCTTGGTCACAGAGGCCATGTCCATGTGGATAGAGAGACCCCGGCCTTCACAGCCTGACAGAAGAGACAACAGAGAACTTATGAAAGGTCCACTCACACAGGGAGGTGGGGAAGGGGAGAGACTCACCATCAGGCAGAGAGGAGCCAGATGTGATAGTACTCATAGACGAAGAGCCGGGGTAAGCAGGGAAGGCGCCAGTCAGCGCAGCTGAGTGTGACACCCAGGCGGCAGGATCAATGGGCTGGATGGGCTCATCTGGTTCATAATTAAAGGGAAATACTGACCAAGATGGTCACTGCTCAATCCTAGAAAACTAGCCCTATGTCCCCTCCCTTGGCCCTGAGCCCATTCCCTACAACTTCTGGCTCTTCTAAGCTCTTTTTGTGCTTGATTGGTTGAGGCAGGGTTTCACTCTGTAGCCCAGACTGGCTTGAAACTCACTATATAGTCCCAGGCTGGCTTCAAACTTCTAGAGACCCTCCTCTGTCTTAGCCTCCCAAGTGCCAGTGAAGCCACGTGCCCACGCTCCCCAGTCTCTCAACTTCAGACGGAGCCCGAGCAGCACTTACTTCGAGGGAGGGTAAAATAGGCCTGGGGAGAGGGATCCCAACACTTGGCCACAGTCAGCACGATGGGGCTGTGGGGAGAAGAAGACCAGCTCAGTAGAGGGAAGACGCTTCAGGAAGCCCCAGGCCTGATGGGAGGAGGACTGAGGACAGGGAGGTGGGAAAGGAAGGAGCCTCCATCGCTGGGCTAGGGAGAGTGAGGGTGAAGGCCTCCTCCTCCCAGTGTGGATGACTCACAACACGGCTAAGTTAAAAACACTGCTGCGTGAGACAATGGAGCACACACTGTACAGTTCACTCACAGGAAGCCTCACACAGGTAGCACCAAGCCATCTTGTTCTAGGACTCAGGCATGGGTGGAAAAACCATTAAAGGTTTTCTTGACCAAAGAAGCCAAGACGGTAAATTACCGTCTGTGAGGCGAGTGGGAGTGGAGAGGAGCACACAGTGGGTGGGCTTGTCCTAGGTCCTCACCCACATCTGTTTCGTGCTTTAGTTTGGATATGCAACTTTGGGGGTTTGTTTATTTTATGTATGTGAGTACACTGTAGCATCTTCAGACACTCCAGAAGAGGGCAGCAGATCCCATTACAGATGGTTGTGAGCCACCATGTGGTTGCCGGAACGCAGGACCTCTGGAAAAGCAGTCAGTGCTCTTAACGGCTGGGCCATCTCTCCAGCCCTTGTTTCTTTTGTTTTTCATTTTCTTACTATGTAAACCTGGCTGATCTAGAATTCACTATGTAGACCAGGTTGCCTCACGCTCAGAGAGTCCAACTCTGCCTCAAGTAACATGATTAAAGGTATGCACCACCTTGCCTGACCTCACTTCTTTTTAAAATTACAAAGCAAAGGTGAATGGACTTAAAGGCCAGAGGCCTAGGACCAACTACACTGCAAACTCACCCTGGTTTGTGGACAATGTCTCTCAGCACCCTCACAGCATCATCGTTGCTCATGTTCTCAAAGTTCATGTCGTTTACCTGAAAGGAAGGGGCAGTGGGTCACGGGCCGTGTGGGAGGGGCAGTGGGTCACAGGCCATGTGTGAGGGGCAGCGCCTCCACCCAAGCCAGCAGCCGGCTGTCAGTGCACCTGCAAAAGCATGTCTCCAGGCTCGATCCGCCCATCTGCAGCCACGGCTCCCCCTTTCATGATGGAGCCGATGTAGATGCCTCCATCACCACGCTCATTACTTTGGCCCACAATGGAGATGCCCAGGAAGTTGTACTTCTCTGTGGAGGGAGGCCATATGAGAGGACTGAGCTCCAGAAACCCCGAGACCCTCTCCCTCCCTTCTCCCACTCAGGACCCTCCATACCCATGTTGAGTGTGACTGTGATGATGTTGAGAGACATTGTGGAATCGGTGACACTGCTAAAGGATGAGGTCTGCAGCAGGAAGACAGGAAAGCTGTGAACTGCTCCCCATCAACAGAGAGATGAGCCACAAGCCTGTGTCACAAGGCCAGCTCAACTAAAGTCCACTTCTCCCAAAAGAACCCTTACCCTCTCCATGCGTGGCGGCCGCTGCTTCCTTCGCCTCCGGTGGCGCTTGAGGAGGCGGGAGGCACTGCTCTGCTCAGTGGAGCTGCTGAACCTGATAGCAATTGAGAAACAGAGCACTTGGAGGTGGGAGAGGTCAGAGAGCCACACTGAAACAAGAAGACTGGTTAGGAGGGAGGCAGGGAGGGGAGAAGGGGGGAGAAGGGGGAAAGAAGCAACCGGAGGAGATATGTGTGGAGCCATACCTACTCATGGTGTCGTCCTCATCTGAATCTCCTAGGCTGGTACTCTCCAGCTCACTGGTCATGAGGGTGGAAGAGCTCTCGTACCCAGCCAGGTGGCGCTCCAGCCTTGAGGGGCCGCCAGGCCTGTGGCCACCAGCTGTGTATAAACAAGAGTCTCAGGAGCCAGGCCTCCCATTCTTCAAGCTTGGCATGCTGAGGCTTGCCTCCCTGCCCAGCTCACAGTCTACCCTGCCTCCGGGGCCTGTCCCCTCACCGCCATGCTCACTGCTGTCTCTCCTCCTAGGTCGGTCTCGTCTCAGTGATACAACAGATTCAGTTTCTGTCTCAGGCTCTAGATTTTCATGGCTGCTGGATACATTAGGGCTACACAGGTAGAGAGGGTTTCCAACCAAAGTCAGTAGGACAGAGTACCGGTCCTCAGTCTCCCTCTCAAGGGGGCTAGACTCAGTTCCCTCTTTGCTCCCCTCCCCTAGACTCAAGAACCTAAAGGACTCACTGGAAGGACGGGGGCCTTGAGTCCCCAATGCCACTGGTCCTTTCTGGTGGCAAAGGGGGTAATGGAGGCGGTGGAGGAACCAGTTCTGTCCGAGACTCATGGGCTGGGGGAGCCGGCTCAGGTTGGGGGTTATCTGATGACACTAGCTAGAAGAGAGCAAGTGAGAAAACATGGCTCCATTGGGGAGTGGTTTACAAGAAGAAATTACGGAAAAGGACCAGAAAAGAAGGGAACAGGGTCCCAGAGACCTGGGCGAAGAGTCCAGAAAAATACAATCCAGTATGGAAGGCTACGGGAAGAGAAAGGCTGAGGAATGATCACTGCATCCACAATGGACACAAGCTTCCTGCCAGGGTCACCAGGCAGCGACTGAGCAGAGGGGAGGCTGCCGAAAGACTAAGGTTGGAAGCAGCTTGATAATGAGTCCCCTTACCCAGGAGACAACCCTTCCATTGAAGCAAGGTAGGCGGGCATTGTCATCGGAGATCTCTTCCTTCACCACCCTGCAGAGAGAGCAGAGCTATTAGTAGGTGCCAGGTGTGATGGAGTACATCTTAATTCTAACACTTGGGAGGCTGAGGCAGGAGGCAGTCAGTGAGCCAGGGTTACACACACACACAAAGGTGGTGGCACACACCTTTAACCCCAGCACTCTGGAAGCAGAGGCAGGTGATCTCTGAGTTTGAGGCCAGCCTAGTTTACAGAAGAGAGCAGAGAGTACCAGGACAGCCAGGGTTCTACAGAGAAACCCTGTCTCAAAAAAAAAAAAAAAAAAAAAAAAAAAAAAGGGGGGGGGGGGGAGGTTGGGGATTAGTAAGGCTAAACTAGTCACCCCCATTCCAAACTCACTCAATCTCCATCCAGCCCAAGCATGGCGACTCTCTGCTGCCCTGATTAGTAGTCTGTTTTTTTCCCCTAACGTATACATATACATGTCTGTGTGCGTGGCTATCACATGAGGGTATTTGCAGAGGACAGAAGAGGGTATTATCTCCTCTGGAGCTAGTTACAGATAGTCAGGAGCTACCGGTGGGTGCTATGAATAGAATGCACTGGCATCCTCTAAACCAACTGTCTAGACCTCTGTGGGGTGTGTGTGTGCGTGATTTTGTACCCCTACTTGGCCTGGATTCACTTATGTAGGCCAGGTTGGCCTCAAACTCACAGAGATCTGCCTGCCTCTGCCTCTCCATCCTGGTATTAAAGGCGTTATGTCACCAAACCTGGCTATGCCACACGGCCAGCATGCATCACCATGCCTGGCTCCTCTGCTTTTACAGTGAAATAATTTGCTTTCATGTATCAATAAATAAATAAATAACTATTCCAAACTCTCATCTTATTTTATCCCACCACCATCCAAACTCATCCTTAGAGGCACAATGCTGCTCCAAAGGCTTCTTCCCATTTGATCCAAACCTCAAAGTACCATTCCAAACTCCCTGTGGGACAGTTCCCAACAACGGCTCCAAATATCTAACTTAGGAGCCCGGTTGGCAGCCTAAACATCTCTGTCCTACATACACATCTGTCTCATAAAAGCCTCTGGTCCTCATGTAATCTGCTGCTTTTCTCTGCCTTTTATTCCTCTCTAATTAACATCCAGAGACTGGCCAAATGTGTGACTTTTGCTGGATAAAAACACCCTTAAATGCAACACTAATACTCCATGTGTGGAAAGCTCCCACAGACAGAAGAAGCTGACCTTCCCATTTCCGGGCTACCTCACCTCACTAAGCAATCTGCTCAGCCTGAAAAATCCCAAAGCCCAGCCTCCCACAGGTTCCTGCAGTGGACTAGACCTGTTCCTTCTCATATCCACAAGAAATCATAGTACCTATTCTACTTAACATGTGCCCTGGGTGTATGGCACAAGCCCTCACCTTTGTGAGCATTAGCAAATAAATACACACTGACAAAATATGAGCCATGAGCCATTCTTTCACATACATAACACCCTCACCCTCAAATTAGAACTTGGAGGTGGGGATGAGGGTTAGAGAACTGGCTCAGTGGTTAAGAGCACTTAAGTGTTCTTGCACAAGACCCAGGTTTAGTTCCCAGAACCCACCTAGTGGTTCACAACTATCCATAATCCCAGTCCCAAGGGATCTGACTTGTCTGGGCTAACCTTCACAGGCACCAGGCATGTACATAGTGCATACAAATATGTCTGTCTGACTAACACTAGCCTAATATACTCTGGGGGCTTGGGTATATGCCTCATGAATGCATTTGCTGTCAAGACAGCACAGCCCTGTCACCACGACCTACTAAACATAATACAACTCTTCCCAACAGAACCATCCCTACATGGCCCAGTCTCTTCCAAAGCAAGCAATTTTGTACCATAGAATCTAGTTTATGAGCTAGTTAGCCTTAATACCAAATGAAAGCTACCAGTCACCAAGAATGTGCCATGTGCCGCACACCTAAGTGAAGCATTTCACACTGTGATTATCACCATGCCGCAGATGAAGAAGTCGAAGCACAAAAGCTAAATAAACTGCCCAAAATTAGAATGCAAAAAGAACAACCTTGATGTAAATCCAAGACAACTCCTTAGATAATGTCTCTTTCTCCACATCGAACAATCTTTACCGAGGGTCCAGTTTTTTCAGGTAGCTGAGGCGGGGTGTGCTTCAACCACAGGGACTTTCACAGGTTAAGAAGTCTCTCCCCAACCCAGGTGGTGGGTCACCCTTTTCTCCCCAGGTACCCTGCTATCCCTGTTTATAAACTCAGGGCATCAGAGCCTAATGCAGTCTGAGCCTGGGGCACAGAAGGCTCTGTCCCAATAGCTACAACAACAAAACACTGCCTTCCTCACAGTCCCAGTCCAGCCCAGGATCACCTAGTATGTCACAAATCATCCCAGAACTCAAGTTATTCTGGCCTAGCCCCAGCGTCTCCACACAGGCAGCCCTCTGCACCATACTGATTACAATGCCCTATTCCGCTGTGATGTGGTAGTACCACCAGCCCGTTTGTTCTTACTTGTCCCTGTTTTGTAACATAAGAAACCCAGGGTCTGGGCCAGGCATGTTGATTGCCACACATAACTAGTTCCAGTACTCTGGATGCAGACATAGAGGCAGGACTGCTACAAGGTCAAAGCAAGCCAAGCCTGTTTTCTACATTGTGTTCTAGGTAGCTTCAGTAACAGAACGAAGTTCTACTTCAGCAGCCGACTGACTGGCTCCGCAGAGGACTGGCGTTCAATTCCCAGCACACACGTAGTGGCTAGCATATGTTACTCCAGTTCTAAGAGATCCCATGCCATCTACTGGATTTAGTGGGCACTGCATGCTTGTGGTACACAACTATGCATGCATGCAGAACACAGGAACACATAAAATATCTTTTGTTTGTTTTGTTTTGAGACAGGGTTTCTCTGTGTAGCCCTGGCTGTCCTGGAACTCACTCTGTAGAACAGGCTGGCCTTGAACTCAGAAATCTACCTGGCTCTGTCTCCCAAGTGCTCAGATTAAACATGGGCATCACTGCCCTCCACATAAAATATCTTTAAAAAAAATAAACAAACATGCAAGCAAACAAAAAATCCTCCAACTCTCCTCAGCCCGGGGAGGGGGGGGGACGGGGGGTGGGAAAGGTTCTGGCCCTAAGAGAAAATAAGAACCCAGAAGAGTCCAAAATAGTACATGCCTGAAAAATCTACTTCACAGCAGTCTAATATATCCCAATAGAGCTTTCTCTGCATTATTACAGATTGCATCGTCTCAAAATAATACTATGGAACCTAATTAATAAGCCAGAATAGGCTAAGTTGGCTTACTATAGCCCAGTCTACATAAAGACAATGCATGCCCAGCGTATTGGCTCACACCTGTTAATTCCAGCTCTGGAGGCTGAGGGAGGAACTTCATGAGTTCGAAGCCAACCTAGGATACAAAGAATAAAGCCCTGCCTCAAAACAAAAGAACAAATAACAAGCAAACAATCAAAAAAATTACTGAATATCTCTATATATCTCGTGTGCAGCCGTTTGAAAGCATATCAGTTTACCAAAACATAGGTAAATAACTCTAATCTCAGCCCAGCCTAGAATAGCCTCAAGCATCACTTCGCTGCCTTTTGGCTAAAATCATGGGAAGAAAATGGCAAAACAAACCAGTGCTCCCCATTTTTCTAACCTAATTTTCTCGCCTCTGGTCTGCTAAAAATCCAGCCCGTTCTTCTATGGTCCAAACACAACCTTGTCCGTCTTGGGATGGGCTTTCTACCTTAGCACAGTACAATACGCTATGTTCCACTACAGGCCAGAAATATTCCAAGGCAAACCGGTCTCCCTCAATATCGCTCAATCCACTCTAGCACATCCACCGTCCTTCCCAGTCTAGGCCTCGCGCTTACCCAAAATCCTGATCCATAGACTTGAAAAAGTACTTAGCGCCCGCGGGCCGCTGCAAAACGCTCTTGAAATCGCCGAGAGTGATGCGCTCGGCCGGGACAGGGATCTTCACCAGGTAAGGAGTTTCTTCTTCATCCAGATGGTAAATCACCTTCGTCTCGCCTACACCACCGCCCCCTGCGCTGCTGCCCGCCATGGTCTCGCTCGCGCGCTCCCGGGCTCAGCCGCCCACCCAACAGGACTAAGCGCCCCCGCCGCGCCTGCGCACACCCTCAAACTGACGCGCTAGCGCCAACAGTGCAGGGCCAGTGCGGAAGACGTGCCCAAGGAGGATGGCGTGGAACAGCTGGCTGATCGGGAAGGGCCGTGTGGCGAGACTCAAAACCTAGACCCCACAGTCGAGGGCCACTACCACGGACGTCGAGAGCAGCACCAAGGTCCCCGCCCACCTCTCCCCATGCCACGTGACCCAAGCCCGCCCACTTTGCGCAGCGGACTGTCCTTCACGTGACTTCCTTATGTCACGTTACTACAAGCTCCACCTAGACAAGACACTCACGTGACCAGTGCCTAGAGCAACGGTCTTCAGCCCTAAACGACTCCGCCCCCCAAACGTGCACCACCCCCCAAGTACCTTAGCAGGATTCTACTCTTGGAATACTGGCAACTGGCCCCCACTTTGCTTTACCCATCTGAGGCTCAAGACACCTCAATAGCAACAATTAGAGGGGCAGGGGTATGGGCTGGTGAGAATTGCAACTTGGGCCCTGAGCGTGGCTCCTAGACTGTACTTGGGATAAGAAAGCTGAAAGCTAGTGCTTTAGAGCTGACTTTACGTGAAGGGAGGGGATGAGGGTTATCAGTGTATTCTATAGTCCAAGCCAGATTTTGCCCCTAAATTTTCCATCTCTACCTCCCAAATTGTGGAATTACAGCCCTGGACTTAAGCCCCAAATCCACCCAAGACTTCTACCAGGTTTCCCAAAAAACCCCTCCCCAAATAGGACAACAAGAGCTGTAAAACACAAGAGCCCACTCTGCTTTATTTACAACACGTAGGCTGTCTGTACAAGCAGCCAGCCAATATTATTAAAAACAAGGCGAGTGATAATTGACACCTTTTTGCTTTCCTTCCTTACTCCACCAGGCTTTGGTTCTCCACCTTTGAGCAACCTTGCTCAGATGGGGGAGCCCAAAATTAAAAATACATCCGGTGTAGAAGAAAGTAAATGGGAGAAAGAAGAAACATGAGGAGGGGAGTGCTGTATTTACACTACAGTTTGATAGACAACTATCCCATCACAACCCAGTTTGACCCCTGGCCCTGAAAGTGAAAAGGGTGGAGGGTTCACTGGATAGAGATTTTGTCTACAGATCCAGCCTCCCCTGACCCAACTGTAATGGGTCAATTTCAAGTCCATGGAGCAGGAAGGACAGAGTAGAAGACATTTCCAAACACATCTCCCTTGGGAATTCTGGCCCTCAAGTAGGAACAGCCTCCTCAATCCAAGGGAAGGCTGGAGACTCTGAGGCTCAGTTCCCTAGTAATGTCAGAAGTTCCAGCCTTAAACAGTGACGTCAGGGTTCTCCAGATTTGGGGAGACCCCCTAACCGCCGGGCCTCTGGCCGAAGTTCCTTGCATTTCTGGCAATAAAAGAAGTCGGGAACGTTGGTCTTCTTAATCTTAGCACAGGAGAGGTGAATCCAAGTCCCACAGAGGCTGCACTCAATCATGGGCCGCCCGGCAAAGGGCTTTCTGCAGTAACACGTGATCAGATCCCATGAGTCATCGCCTGGAAAAAATCGTTTGTTTAGTGTTCTGCTTCATGGCTTAACTCCTAAGAGCCCCCAAACCTGTCACCCTGGCCCCCCACCCCGGCAGCCGACTTCTCACCTGATTCCACCATGATGTCTTCATCCATGACCCGCATCTCTCCTTCACTGGAGCTGGCGTCTCCATCTTGGCTTGTTTCTGTGCTGCCCACATCTTTGCCTTCACTGTCAGTAGGGGGAGCACCTTCAGGGTGCACTGTAAGAGGGGGCCGAGGGGCTTCGGGGGGTGTTGGGAGCACAGGGGCTGGGACTCCACCCCCTACCACTGTCATCTCTTCCTCATCATCTTCCTCCTCTTCCTCTTCCTCCTCCTCTTCAGAGTCTGTATCACTGGGAGGAGCCCTAGGAGGGCCAGGAGGTGGGAGTCTATCCCCTCGATCTGCCTTTTTCAACTTCCGCTTCTTGCTCTTCTTGATTCGAGACCGTTTTTCCCCATCCCCAGGAGCTGGTCGAGGTCTCCGAAGCACCCCAAAGCCAGCCCCACCTCCTGGTCCCAACTTTCTATTCTTTCGGTCCTTCTTTCGAGGTTGGGAAAGGTCCCCCTGGGACAGTGGCACTGGGGTGAGAGCGGCAGGGGACCGGGAGGTATGCGTCAGCGATGTGGGAGACAGTGGAGATGCCACTTTGGGCCCATCGAGATCAAACAGAGAGTCCTTGAGCTTCATCTTCTCAAGCAGAGTAGCACTGTCAGGGGCCTGCAGACGAGAAAAAGTGGACCTTGGGGGTCCTGGCTGGGTAGGACCTGCTTGAGCTGCCCTTCTCTTTGATGACTTTGCTTTCTTAACGAAAGTCTGGATAGTTCGAAGGTCCGATGGAGCCGAGTCCCAGCCATCACTGTCTGCTGCACTCTCACCTCGCAATGGAGAGCTAGAGCCAGAAGCTGGCCAATCACTTTCCTTAAAAGGAGGAAGAGACCAGGGTCAGCCGGCGTCTAGTAACAGCTCAGTCCTGCCACATATCCAGCATAAAAACCAGGAACTAGATGTATCCCTACCCCAAATCTGACATGTACTCTAACCCTACCTTCCCGCAGTCCTCACCAGGGCCTACAGAACGCAGAGGCCGCAGCTGTACTCCCCTAACTGTCTCAGGATCTCATGTGCTAGGACACTCATCTCCCTACGGTATACCTGGAAACTTTCTGTTAACAGCCACTCGAAACCATTAAAAAATCTCGAGCAACACTCCAAAGTTTTGTTACTACTCTATTTCCACCCCTCCAAACCAGCTTTCCCACCAAAGTCCTAAGGGCTTCCAGTTTTCTCAGTCTTACACCTTCCTATGAAGTAATTCACTCTGACTCAGGTGAGCTGCTTTTCTGTTCCTTACCTCTTTGCTAGGAGGGATGTAACCAGCATAGGCCAAGACAAAACTGCAGAATTTGTTAAAATCTTCAATTGTTCTCCGCCGTTTCTCCGGTGGCTAAAAGAAAAGACAAACACGATCACACGGAAGCCAAGCACGACTGTTAAAGGAGCCCTCCCAAAAACACAGCCCCTAAATTGTCTGGCAGTGTACTGGTATAGGACAGCTCACCTGAGTCTCTGGCTTAAGAGTCGGAGGCGGATCTGTGAAATCAATAAAAGCTGAGTCAAGGCACTGGAAGAGTCTGTGTAAAATCCTACCTCTAAACCTCGGAGTTCCCGACCTAATCCTCATCCACAGTTAGGTCGCCTGGCCAAGCCAGCCAGCCCCCAGCTGTGCCGGACCCGCCCCTGCTCCCCCTTCCGCCCCAAGGGGCGGAGCCTGGGCGCGGCGCCCTCACCGGCCTCGCTATAGCGCTCCCCTTCCCCCAACCAGAGGCCCGGCGCCCCGCCCCCTCCCAGCCTCTCCAGTCAACTCGGCTCTCTTGGCGCCCCACCCCGCCATACCGCTCCCGGGGCGAGACCAGGCCACCGCCCGCCCCCGTCCTTCACACGCGCCCGGAGCCCAGAGTTCCTAGCCGGCCGCGCTCCACTGCCCTGGGCCCTCCAAGACCGCACACGCCGCCTGCCCGCCCCCAGGGTCCAGGATGACCACGCTGAACTGCTCCCCGCCCTCCGGCCTCTTCTACTCTAACACGAGGCCGGGCGCGCCCCTCACCCCCACCCAAAACACACACAGGCTCACTCCCAACACTACTTCGCGTCCGGGACAGGCAAAGAGCAGCAGCCCGGACACAGCCCCTCCTGCCCCCCCATCCAACCCCGTGGCCGCGCTCCCCACAATTTCGCTGTCCCTCCGCCCCCATCCGGGGCTTTAGCCCCTCCCTCCCCGTCTCGAGCTCTTCGGGCTCCCTGCCGGGCCCCCGGGCCCAGTTCCGAGCTTCTCCGGCCGCCCCCCCTCCCGCCCCCGTACTCAGCGAGTCCCTGAGGCTACGGACCCCTAAACTCTGGCCCCCGGTCATCATCCAGCCACTCCACAGAAGGCCCCCTGACGCCGCCGCTGCCCCCCAGTACACTCCACAACTCGCAAGCTCTTGCCCTAGCCGGCCAACCCCCCCACCCGCGCAAGTTGCCGGTCTTAACCCCCCCACCTCGCCCCGCCGCCCCTACAAGTACCGGGCTAGCCTCGCTTCCCAGTTATCTGGCCCTACAACTACCCCTCAGTCTCGGGCTCTCTACCGGAGACAATACCCAGACCCTCTCTTCACTCTACAACTACCTGCCCACCCCTCTAACAATCACCAAGCTATCTCAGGCGGCAACTACTAAGTGCTCAAGCGCCACGGTCACAAACTCCCCCACCTCAGCCAACTACCGGGCCCCTCACTCAATCCTCTTCGTGCTCCCTCAACTACTCTCCGGCAACCAGATTCCCTCAGCCTCTCTGTCTCGGAGCGCCAACCAGTCCGAGGCCTTTTCAGCCCTTAGTCCCCGAAGCTAGGTCTCCAGCGCCTATCCCCAGACACCTCACCGCCACTATCCACACCGTGCCTGATGTCTAACTATCCTGACCCAGTCTCCCACTCCTCTTTCTCCAAGGTATCTCAACTCATCGCCCTTCCACCTCAAGAGCCAGGGCCCCGACCCCTTTTCCCGCACTCCTCTGCTGGGTGCCGGGGCTCGACCTCCAACTTCGCCCATTGAATCCTCACCCGCTCCCTGTCCTCTGTGCCTATGGAGCGCTTACCTTCGGGACTGGGCTCCGCCATGGCTTCCAGCATCGCCCCCTCCCCTCCACCCGGTCCGGCGACCCCCTCCTCTAAGCCGGGATTCCCGGTGCTGCTTTGGGTGCTCCGTGTTTCTACTGCCTCGCTCCACCGAAGTGTCCGCCTTGGCGCGGTTGAGACTCCAGTCCGCTACCGCCACCTCCCTCTACCACTGCCTCCCGCACTCCGGACCGGGCCCCCTCCCCCCGCACCGCCGGCCGCCTGCTCCCTCCTCCTCCTCTCTCCTCCCTCCCTTTTCCCCCTCCCCGCCGGCTCTGTCGCGCAGTGCACCAAGGGATTTGTAGTCTGTGCAGGGGCAGCGGAAAGAAGCATGCAAGATCCTCCGGAACTCCAATTCCCAGTAAGCCACGGATTGGCGCAGGCGCAATAACAACTTCCTCCCACCACCAGGGGAGTGGCGGGGAGGTACGAAGCTGCGGGGCGGAGGTGATGGGGGTGGGGAAAGAGAGCGGAAGAGTGCGCACTGGCTCCCGGGAAGTGTAGGCTGGGCGGGACCATGAAAGTAGACGAAGAAGGGATTATAACTCTCGGCCACCATACTGCCTCACTTTGTACCTTCTTTTTACCCCCTCAGGGAACCGCCCCACTTCCGGCCAAAAGGAGAAATGGATGCTGGGAGATGAAGTTCTCCTAGTGCTAATGGCACTTACTAGTACTTGCCCCCTCTCAAATTCTACTTTACAGAATCCCATACACTGGCACATCCTCTGCCAGTGACAGCCAGTTAAAGACAGTCCTCTTACCACCTCCCAAACATGAACATATCTTCTTTAATATAAAGTAACATTTGGATATGCTTACCTAAAAATGGTACTTTCAAACTTTCTCCACACCACCCCACAGTATCAAATCACCATCTCTTTGTTTACATCACAACCCAGCACACACATAAATAAAATGAAAAGTTTCATGAGATAATGCTCACATTATTCCACTCATCAAAAAAGAGGGAAATACCAACATTAATAACGCGTGTCTATTTCTCTGATCTATACCTGAGTCCTTCTCCTTCCCCACCACTGAAGTTCATGACACTTGAAACAAAACACCAAGAGGTGGAATGACACAGGGCAAATTCAATTCAGCTCGGTGGTTTCCTCTTTATTGATGTGCCTCCTACCTCCCCCACCCAATGTCAATCCCTTCCATCTACCCCCCAAAAAGAAGGTAGTGAAAGGAAGGGGTTACTGGGGTTCTGAGCCTGATGGGCAGTTAGAAAGGGTATAGAAACCAAAACAATCATCAGATGTGACAGAGATTGACAATCAAGAAGTCTAAAGCAGAGTGGGAATGGAGGGTAAACAGAGGGAAAGAGAGATGTACAGAGGCTGTATCTACCATTACCCCTCCTGCTGAGAGGGACTGGAGAGACAGCCTCAAACATTAAGTGCAGGTCCTGAAGAAAGGAGATGGTGTTTGAGCCTGAAGGAGGAACTGGATGTCAAGGAAGGAGCGCCACCTCTCTCTGTAGAATGGAACCCCCCACCTCAGGTACAGCAGCTTCACAGACCGTAGACGCTTTCATCACTGTAGGCAATGTATAGAAAGAAGTCTTCTTCGTGGTGTTCCTGAAGTAAAAGCAAAGGGTGGGGGTTAAGGCAACTCATGGCTCGAACCATTTACCACCAATACACTCCTCAAGAATCATTTTAAGCATTCCCTGTTAATTCCAGATGCAGGAAAGGACCAGAAGTTCAAGGCCAAGGCAACTTAAGAACCTGACTGAAAAAAAAATTGAAGGTACCCGATCATCTGTAAGCAACTGTAGGCACTAAACATGGTCCTGATACAAACGGAATAAAAGAAAAGCCAATCATTCTTATTCTCTTAATCTCATATTCATTTATTTTCTCTCTCTCTCTCTCTCTCTCTCTCTCTCTCTCTCTCTCTCTCTCTAAGAAAGGCTGACCCTGGCTGGACAGTAGTGGCACACACCTTCAATCCCAGTGCTCTGGAGGCAGAGGCAGACAGAACTCTGTGAGTTGAAGACCAGTCTGGTTTACAGAGTGAGTTCCAGGATAACCAGGGCTATTACACAGAGAAACCCTGTCTTAAAAAAAAAAAAAGAAAAAGAAAAAGAAAAAGAAAAAGAAAAAGGCTGACCTTAAACTCACTATGCTATGTAGCCAGTGACTTCCAACTTGATACTACTGCCTCAGCCTCTCAAGCCTTTGCTCTGGGTATGTAGTGGTAGTGGTGGTAGGATGTCTTGCAGAGGTTTTGTTTTTGAGGTAGGGGCTGCTTATGTAGCTCTGGCTGCCCTGGAACTTGCTGTGTAGAACACACTGGCCTGGAATTCAGAGATCTACCTTCCTCTGCTCCCAGAGTGCTGGGACCAAAGCTCTGCATGATCATACTCCACGTTCAGTGGTTTCTCAGTGGTTTCGTTTTATATTTTATTTATTTATTATTTATTTTGAGAAAGGGTCTCACTAAGTATCTTTGACTCATCAGGATAGTCTCAAACTCCAGGAGATCCACCAACCTCTGACTCCTGAGTAACAGGATTAAAACTGCAGAAGCGCTGGGCGGTGGTGGCACACGCCTTTAATCCCAGCACTTGGGAGGCAGAGGCAGGCGGATTTCTGAGTTCAAGGCCAGTCTGGTCTACAGAGTGAGTTCCAGGACAGCCAGAGCTACA
>JANHMN010000002.1:50103621-50138786 GCA_030674055.1 Rhabdomys pumilio
ACCTCTGACTCCTGAGTAACAGGATTAAAACTGCAGAAGCGCTGGGCGGTGGTGGCACACGCCTTTAATCCCAGCACTTGGGAGGCAGAGGCAGGCGGATTTCTGAGTTCAAGGCCAGTCTGGTCTACAGAGTGAGTTCCAGGACAGCCAGGGCTACACAGAGAAACCCTGTCTCGAAAAACAAACAAACAAACAAACAAACAAAAAAACTGCAGAAGCAGCTGTGCTTTGGATTTAAAGGATCAAAGGTGTGCACCACCCTCCAGCTGTTATTCAGGATGGGAACTTACAACACCGTTAATCCCAGCACTCCAGAGGAAGAAGCAGGAAGATCTCTGAGTCTGAGGCCAGTCTGGTCTACCTGTCAAGTTTAGGGCAGTGGTGGTACACACCTTTTGTTAAGCCCAACCCTAGGAAGGCAGAAGACAGTGAATCTCTGGGCCAGCCTGGTCTACAGAGGGAGTTCCAGGGCAGCCAGGGCTACACAGAGAAACCCTGTCTCCGAAAGAAAAAAACAAAAAAACAGTAACAAAAACAAACAAACAAACCAAAACACTCCTCAAACTCAATCTATTCTCTGACATCTGGGACTCTTGGACAAGGGAGAGAAACTTCTTTAGCTGGGAAGAGTCCCAGTCAAAACAACTGCACTAGCTCATGGTCTTCTCTACCCCAGCACTATTATATTAAGACCCCACCCCAGGACTATACTGACACTTTACAGCTAGTCAGCCAGCAGGAACCGCTGACCTTTACTTTCCGCCCCAATCCTTCCCATTACCTCCAAGGTATTATACCTGGTACAGCTGACCCATCGTGGCACTGGTGGGTGGAATGACATTGTTGACAAAGAAAAACAAGGCATCTTCAGCACGGAGATGAATTCGCTTCCGGATCAAGAAGTAGAATTGACCAACTGCCAAAAACAGGAGATGCAAGAAAGTCACAGAGGTCATAGGTGCCTCCAGAAAACAGCTGCCAGGTGAACCTCCTCCCGCAGAGTTGGCAGGCCCACCCACAGAGAGGAACATGCACAAGGGTCAAGCGCCCACCTGTAAGGTCAGAAGGCACCAGGTATTTCTTTTTGTCCAGGTCTCCTATCCGCGCTTTGGGAGCTTTTTCCACTATCACCTGATAAAAGGAAGGTAAGAATGACAAGATATTTAAAAAACAATACAGCAATATCGATGAAGATCTCAAAGTACAATATTCCCTTGTACTGAAACCTATTGCAATCTCATTTCTCAATATTTATCCTTATATACGTGGTGCCTACAATATTAGGTCCGGAAAGCCTGGAATCACTAGCTTACCTAAATATTGAGAATTGATCCCAGAACGGCGCGTCACCATAACTATTTTCATCAGAGAATACAGGATGACTTGTTTGGGTCAAAAATCTACCTAAAATCTAGCTAGTTGGGAGGATGGCCATGAAAACTCTGAGTTGTCAAGCTCACTAAGGCCTCCATTCTGAGAAATGCCCAGGTCTGTCTCTCCCGTCCACATCTTAGTTCCAGCTCTACTTCAGGTGAGAGACCTTTGGTACTAGAGACAACAGAGTTCTAACCTCACGACTGGAGCCTGACCTCGGCTTTCCCAGACTCAAGCATTGCTTGTGGCGACAGCGTCAGCGTCAGCGACGCTAGCCTCGGCCCTGGCTACTGTCCTTACCGGGACCCGGTCTGGGTATTTCTTTCGGATTTTCTCGCCCTCAGAGCGGCGCTTCTCGAACGGATGCTCCTCTTTGTACACGAACTTCATTCTCCCGAGAACCGGGCTGGACCGAGCTGGGCTGAGGGAACCCAGGGGGGGGGGCCGGGACAGGGGGCGGCGGCGGAGGCGGCTTCGACGAACAGACTCAGCCAGCGGAGCGATCCACGAATTTGCGCCACTTCCCTATTCACCAACCCCGCCCCCGACCATCCGGATCGGCCCCGCCTGCTGACATACGCCGCTAGCTCAGCTTACTAGCTCCACTAGCGTAGTGCAACCCGCAGCCTGGTCCTCTTACGCCTTCAGCGTAACTGCTTTGGAATCAATTTGTGGGTTACGCATATGACATCGCAGATAAGGTTGCTGATTCAAGTCAACTAAAAACCCTTTCCCAGGTAGCCCCACAGTACAAAGTTGAGGACGAAACTAATAGCAAGTGGTAGTCACGAGATTTAGCTTTGCAGTTCTGGAAATTACGTTAGAAAAAGACAAGTCTATGTATTCATGAAACGTGTTGCTACGCTGAAGGTGGCCGTTGACACCAAAACAAAGTAGTACCCAAGATGTGGATACGGACACCATAAAACAGAAAGGAAAGAGATTTGCAGAAACGCAGGGAATGCTCAAGGCTCAGGCTTATGTGGGCAAATAGAAACTGCAAAAGTCCCAAAGATAAGGACTACTCCAGAGCGGAGGAACACATTTCGGAGTGAAGAAAAATCATGTGACCTCAGAAAAGGGCGGAGAATCACGTGGCTGGTGCTCAAAAGTAGGCCCGGCTCTGGAGAGGAGGTGCCAGGAAAGAGGGTTCCGCCCCGAGTTACTACTGGAGTGCCAACAGCTCGTAGGCAGCGCCCTCTTAGCCTGTCCACGTCAACTACCCAGACAAGCCAGCCTTTCTCCAGCTGTATGCCCTCTGAGGGTTCTAGATTTTTCCTTCTTCAACCTTCTATATCCTCTTTAAAGTTGCTCGCCCACTGTCCATCAGGGACTTCATCCAGCCAGTGGGGCCTTTCCTGCCAAAAACTAACTACTTTATCCTTGTGCTGAATCCCACTTTCCCACAACTCCAAACAGCATCTGCCCCCTCTGCTTCAGGGACAGAGCGGAGGTCAACAAAGCTCCCTCCACTTCCATAAACATCAGAGAAGGATCTAGGGAAACTTTGGTTTCAAAGTTATAATGCATGGTTTAAAAGAGGAAGAAGAAAGGAGCTGATTACAGGTATGGGGGATTGGGGAGAGAAAAAAAAATGAGGAAAAGTAAGGGAGGGACAAGTCTGAGGAAGATCCAGTGGCCCAAAATCCCAGTCCCCACCCACAGCCCAGCCCTTGGAGCAGGAGTGAAGAATTAGATCAGTTTTGTATAAGAGTTTTTAAAAAATCAAATCACAACAAAGTTGAATTGGCTTCTTTTGAGCCTCTGGGATATGTCTGTCACTCTGGCCAGTTCTGCCTCTTCACCAGACAGTTTCAGCTCCTCTAGGCCTTCGCCTGTCCCAGTCTGGCATTTCCACGGAGTGTGAACACTTAGTGAGGCTGCTTCACAGTCCGGCCCATGTGTCCATCCAGACTCCGTAAGCGGAGTGTAGGGCTCCGAGGGCAGAGAGGGGTGGGAGGGGCAGACCCTGCCCAGGCAGTCCTCACATTGGACAGGGCAACAGATGGCCGTCCCAGGAGCTCTCCCTCCCTTTCCCCTCCACCCCAACTCAGGTGGAGGGGGAGCAGCTGTCACCAGAGTCTATGTTGGTGAAGGTTTCGGCTCAGCACCGATCGGACATCAGCAGTGAACCTGAAATGACAGAAACTTGCGTTGGTGGAATGGCTTACAGTTGACACCCTCACAACCAATGCTAACACAACGGGAGTCTCACTGGACAGGACAGAACTTGATACCACTTTCACAGGTTCAATCTGATAAAAGCCAAAAGGCTACAAACAATGAACGCTAGAGCAAGAAGACTTGACTCAAACACTAAGTTCTGAATGACTTTTTTTCTTCAATTCTTTAAATCTCTCTTTTTTTTTTTTTTTTTTGGTTTTTCGAGACAGGGTTTCTCTGTATAGCCTTGTCTGTCTTGGAACTCACTCTGTAGACCAGGCTAGCCTCGAACTCAGAAATCCGCCTGCCTCTGCCTCCTAAGTGCTGGGATTAAAGGCGTGCGCCACCACCGCCCGGCTCTTTAAATCTCCCCCACCTCTTTTCCTTGGCAACCCAAGTGTTGCCAGCTTTGGTAGTGTACTCCTGGACTCACTTGAGAAGCTAAACCAAGTTGAAGCAAGTTCCAAGCCAGCATGGGCTACATAAAAAGAATGTGTCTCAAAACAAAACAAAACCACCTTACACCCGACAGGCCTCTTCTCTTACCTGAGGGCATCCAGCATTGGGAGAAGGTTGAGAAGGGCTGTGTCACTAGGGTCACTGAACCAGGATTTGATGGGGATGGCATTGTCTAGGAGAGGTAAAATTACAATTGAGAAAAGGCAAAGAATTCAGGAGAGCCTGTGAGATTTTCCTGAATATTATCACTTAAAACTACAGTTTTCATCCACCAAAAGTCATCAACCACCTAAAACTTTTCTTTTTCCTCAAATGCCAAAGCAAATTAATAGATTTCAAAACAGCTTGAGGCTAGAGTTCTGGTCAAACTATCCCCGTGCCTCACTTGAAATGAATTTGATAGAGAAGTCTCATTTATAAAATGGACACATAAGAGTAGATGTCTCATTTGAAATAGAGAAACAACTTACATGCAGCAGGGAACCCAAACTCTGGACTAGGACCCAACTCTTCTGCCTCTTAGCTCCTTGCATTCAACCTCTCAAGGCGTTAGAGATATTAGAAACATGTCCTGGTCCTGACAGACCTTTTCCCGTACCTGGGTGGCTCCTGTAAGCCCCGGGGGAGTTATCCAGGATCACGATGCTGGAAAGGTCACTGTGGACCACAGAGAGGTCTTTGATGTAGCTGCCCAACTCCAAAGTGCAGTGCTGAAAACGCAGAGGACTATGTAGCACACCACCCTTCATCCCCATTCCCACCTCCCACCCTAGTAACCTGCCACTCAAACCTGATTCTGGCTCCGTACCTGTCTGTAGTATCTCCTCTTAAGAATGCTTCTGCTATTGTCCAGTTTATCTGCCACAGCAGAGCCATAAATTTCCATGCTTGCCGTAAACACCACAAGCTCATACCACTGGCTTACCTAAAGTAGGTTGGAGAGGAATACAGTGTCAAACAAACCAACCAACAATTATGAAAAGGACATAACAGTTCCTTTTCAGCCTAGCCCTTTTAGCCTTCAAGTAATAACAAATGTCTGTGAAAACACAAAACATTAGAACTAAACTTCCATGCTCAGTGTCTGAGGTAACCAAGACCCGTAAGACTCAGAGATACAAACATAGGAGTGCAGGATGTCTGTGAAAGAATAGAACTGTATCACTGTTAACACCAGCTACTCACAGTCATCCCTTTCCTGTCCTCCCCACAGCCTCTCCTTTACTCAACTGTCCTTACTCACTGCCCTAGTTTGCCTTTCTGTTTTTGTAAGTAAACACTGACCAAAACCAACTTGAGGAGGAGAGGGTTTATTTCATCTAATAACTCCCAGGTCACAGTCCAGCCCTGAGGGAAGTCAGGAAGTCAAGACAGAACCTTGGAGGTAGGAACTAGTAGAGACCATAGAGGAATGCTGCTTACTGGCTTGCTTCCTTACACAACTCAGGACAACCCACCCAGGAGGTAGCACTGCTCTCAGTGGGCTAAGCAATTATCAAGTCATCCTCCTTTCCAACAAGGACACAGCATATAGGTTCTCAGGCTCAGATGTACAACTCATTATTATTTTAACATAAACGGAATACATTCTTTTAATGCATGTTCATCTTATCAAATTCTGCTCCTATAGAAAATCCTACTACAAATTGGCAGCAGAAAATGGGGGTCTTGCTGTGACAAACCAGACCAGGTTGATTTGGGGGAAAATTGTGGAAGCATTTGGAACTTGTAAGCTGAAGAAACCACTGAATGCTTATTGCTTGGTGGGCTGTTCTGGGAGAGCTTAGAAGACAATGCTAAGAACTATGCAGACAATGGAGGCTTGTCTTGTAAAGTCTCAGGGGGAAACCAAGACCACCAGAACAGTTACTGTAATATTTTGGGTTAAGACTTTATAGACACATCGGACAGTGGTGGTGCATGCCTTTAATCCCAGCACTTGGGAGGCAGAGGCAGGAGGATTTCTGAGTTCAAGGCCAGCCTGGTCTATAGAGTGAGTTTCAGGACAGCCAGGGCTACACAGAGAAACTCTGTCTCAAAACGAAAACCAAAAAAAAAAGAAAGAAAGAAAGAAAAACAAACAAACAAACAAACAAACAAACCACTGCCACTGAGGTGAAATCTTCTAGGAACTATTTCCTCAGGGCTGGCACATACAAGTTATGGTCTAGAGGGGGTTGAAGCTAAATCTAAAGGTGGTGGCCAAACTTGGTATGTGTTTCAAAGTCCCACATGGTACTACTTGTTTCAGAGGTAGGAAGGCTCCAGAATTAAAGGGGTCATGGGGAAAAGTTGAAGCCTGGCACCATGAAAGGCTAGTTGAGGCCAGTGAAGAAGGTACAGCCTCAGTTACAGTGAAAACCCCAGGACTAAAAGATGACGAAGAAAAGCTACAGCCTGTTACAGGGACAAGATCAGAGCTCCCGAAAGAAGCCAGGAGGCAACTGGAAAACGCACCACCTCAGTTACAGCAGAGACCTTAGCATGTTGTATAAGCCAGGATCATGGGATGACCAAAGATGCTGGCCGGTGTGGAGCACAGCGGCCTGTGCCTGTGAGATAAGCTGTTTGTGCTGCCAATGGCAGAACTGGAGAGGTGATGCTGCCAAGCGCCTTGGAGCCCAGGAGACCACAGGTGAGTCCTAGCTGTCAGGCACTGAGCTGGAGGGTTTGGTCTGCAGCACCAGATGCTGGTTTTGCTATGATTTGATTGTAACTACCCTGGTTCTTCCCTTTTGGAATAAGAAAGTAACTTGATTTTACAGGAAGACTCTGAATATTTTAGGGGCTTTAAAGTTTTGTTTCCAAGACAGAGTTTCTCTGTGTAGCCCTGACTGTCCTGGAACTTACTCTGTGAACTAGGCTGGCCTTGAACTCAGAGATTCAGAGATCTGCCTCCCAAGTTCTGCCTCCCAGAATTAAGGCATGCAGCACCAACCACCTCCCAGCTGGAATTTTTTGAAGACCGTGGGACTTAGAAAGCTTTACTTCATATTATTAAGTGAATATGAGACTTAGGGAATAAGTTAGAGTTTGTTTTTTTGTTTTGTTTTGTTTTGTTTTTCAAGACAGGGTTTCTCTGTATAGCCTTGGCTGTCCTGGAACTCACTCTGTAGACCAGGCTGGCCTCGAACTCAGAAACCCGCCTGCCTCTGCCTCCCAAGTGCTGGGATTAAAGGCGTGCACCACCACCGCCCGGCAAGTTACAGTTTTTAAGACTTATTTATTTGTATATAGGTATATATGTCCCTGCACAAAGTTATGACTTTTTATTTTTTTATGTTTATGTGGATGTGGGTATGCACAGGTGAGTGCATGTACCCACGGAGGCCACGGGCATGAGAGCCTTGGAGTTACAAGTAGTCGTGGGTTACCCGATATGGTGCTTATATACAGCATTAGGCCCTCTGAATGAGCAACAAGTACTACCCACCACTGAGCCATCCCTTCCACACAAGATTATGGTTTTTAAAGTGATGTGTTAATTTCTCAAGTGGCAAAGGATAGATTGTGATGTTTAGTTTAATGTTAATTTGCCACAAGTTAGAACCACCAAATAGGGAGCTCAACTCAACATAATTGTCCTCACTGCCTTAACTGAGGTGGGAAAACCCACCTCCAGCATTGGTAGACCCTCTGGCATCGGCCCAGGTAGGAAGGCATGATAGAAAGACTGTTTGCCTCTTCCTCATCTGACCTTCCGTCCTGCCTGTGTTGATGCACCGTGCTGCTGCAGCTGCTCCCTTCATCGATGTCACACCCAGCATTTCCAGGCACCTATCATTAACTAAGGACCAGCAGCACTTCAGGAACCTTCCTGGTTTTCAGCACCAGCTTCCTGGACTGGGTAACTAGCACACTGTCAGTGTCTCCAGCACAGGCAAACACTGCGGGGCTGCTCCCTCTAGTGAGCCACCCAGCTAGAGGACTGCAACTGACCAGGTTCTCAGTTTCTCAGGTATGAGACAACTTGTTACTATTTTAATATAAGCTGAAACATATATATTGTTATGTTTACATCCTATTGTCTCTGTTCCTCTAGAGAGCCCCAACTACTACACAAACTTCTCACCCTCTCCTTTGGATCCCCTAAGCACCCCACAACTCTACAACCATCCTTTCATCAGGGAGCCCCCATTTGCTCATGCACACTCACCACTTCTAAGAAGAAATCCACATGGGGTCTCTTATGTACAAAAAACCGGACAGGATGTTTGTCTATTACCACCTGCAGAGGAACCGGGAAGAGGTGAGGGAACTCCTAAGCACCACCACACCGGCCCTGCCCCATGCCCACTACCTGCTTTTGTCCTTCTGGCTGACCCTGGTGCCAGGTCTTGCCAAGCCCTAACCCTAAGCCTGGATACAATGCGAGACACAGACATTCCACAAGGTCCACACACCTTGAGGATGAAATCAGGAGGTGTTCCAGGTCTCACTGTCGGCCTCAGGACCCCATCGTGGTGAGAGTGGATCAGGGTTTCATCCAGGTCCAGCACCAGGATCTTCCTCTTCACCTGGGCTGAACCACAACGGGAGGAGTAACACCAACTGACCTCCAGCCCAAAGCCCTGCTGCACCTTCTAGTAATTTTCCTAGCTGACATACTCACCTAGTCGGTTCCGGGACAAAGGAGATAAGGGAAGGATATCATATCGAACAGTTTGATACTGAATTACCTAAGAATAATGAGAGATGAGAATTATAATCTCTTAAAAGAAAATCCTCGCCAGGCAGTGGTGCCACACATCTTTAATCCCAGCACTTGGGAGGCAGAGGCAGGTGGATTTCTGGTTCAAGGCCAGCCTGGTCTACAGAGTGAGTTCCAGGACAGCCAGGGATACAAAGACAAACCCTGTCTCAAAAAGCAAAAAGAAAAATAGAGAAAAAGAAAGAAAGAAAATCCTCCTAATTACAATAACAGAAAATACTGAACACTTACCATATGCCAGGCTCTGTGTGTAAGATTAGAACCTCATATGGAATCCTAACAGGGATACAGGTAAAGTTCAGCAGTAGGACACTCATCTGATAGACAGTTAGGTTCAATCTAGGATCAATTCCCAGCACCATGAAAACAAAAGTCTAATCCTGTCATTATCCTTGTTTAAAGAACAATGAAACAGGCAACAAGGATTAACTACCTCTATGCCTAAGACTGACCACACAGCTCGACTTAACCCCTTAGTTAAAATGAAACCTCCATGAAAACATGAATTTCTCTCAGTTATGTCTAATTTTCCAGTGCCTCAAAGGCTGTAGCAAGGATAATGACTTACGAGCATAGTACTTTTTAATGTGATGTTATCCTGCTACACTGAACAAAGAAGAGAGACACAGTGCCGCCCCCCTTCTTCACCTCAAGAGTTCATTGGTGACCCTTGTCATCTCTCACTGGGAACCAAGAACCTCAGACTCTTAGTGGGCAGAGAGTGGGAATCAGAAAAGGAAGTCCTTGGATCATTGAGAGGAACAGTAGCTGAGGGAATCCAGGGGTGTCAGGTCAGCTAAGTTCCTCTGGCTAGGGGCCATTAGGACTATTTTAACCAGCCACCTGTCCCCTTCTGTTTCTACTAGCCAAGTCACAAGTTGTAGTGAATCTCTGAAGAGCCTCTTTACCCTGGTACCCAGGGAAATGTAGAAAACATAAAAAGTTCTACTTGCCAAGCTGACAGGATAGAGAGAGGCCAGGGTGAAGTGAGGACTGCTGCAAAAAGGTGGGAAAGGGCAGGGACAGCACCACATCAAGCTCTGCTTCTCCAAGGCTTCTTCAGAAGCTATTTCCTAATCCCCAGAGCTCCTATGCAAAGCCTGGCAATTCCCTCCTCTGCTCTTTTCTTCTAATATACAAATGCTCTTCAGTCCATTCCTAGGCCCTAAGCCACACATTCCTTGCTTGAAAACCAAAAGGCCCACTCTTCTTTAATCCCAAGGCATCTGCCCTTCTTTTCTCCCTGAGCCTGTGATGAGGGCTGAAACAGCTCGGGTGTCCTGCCCTGCTATCTCGGGTTGCACATGCTGGGCATGTAGGGAATGCTCCAAGTTTCTGCCAGAGAGGGCGTGGGGAAAAAATCAGACTGGAAGGGAAGGGAGGACAAAAGGCTGTGGGGTCGGTGATTTACAGAAGAGAACAGTTTAGAAAGTAACTAGTCTTCCAATAGCTGGGCTACAGAGGAGCACTACTCCCTAGGAGAGGGGGAGGCGGGGAGGGAGAGAGACAGAGAGAGAGACAGAGACAGCATGCTGCAAGAAGAGGGAGGATTCTTAGGGCAAGGTCAGAAAGAAAGGATGAGAAGTCAATGCATAAAGAAAACCACAGGACTTAGGAGCACAAAGGGTCAGCCTCACACACCCTGAATGGATCCTACCTTATCTTAGGAGACTAGGTGTGCTTATAAGCACCACCCAGAATAATCCTCACCTTGAAGCAGGAAGTGGAAGAAATAAACAGACTGACAGAGAATGAACTCAATCAAGTTCAAGGCATTCAGTCAAGTCTTCTACCAGGACCATCAAAGTCCTTCTGGGAATGCTCTTGACCTAGGTTGCCAAAGTGTACACGCAGCTCACTCATTTCCCCCAGAATCTGACTTCAGGGGATTTACTCCAGAGGTGATGAAGTTATGAGGGCATATTCACTAAGAAGTGATGGTAGCTGAAGTAATTTTTACCCTGGAGAAAAGCTTAAGGGAGAGAACCCAGAGATGCTTGGGTTCATCCAAACAGACTCCACACTCCGGGTATCCCTTCATAATTGCTAGAGTCTCCTGGAGAAACATGCGCACCTTCAGATGCAAGCTCTCCTGTAAAAAGCCAGGTCTTCTAATGAGACAGCCAACTTTAATGTGCCGCCTCTTACAAATAAAGATGCCTATTGTAAAAGCATCTTTTTCTGTCCCAGGGCCTTAACAAGCCCATATACACACGCTAGAGTCTTCCAGAGCCTTTTTGGAGGCGTTCCTTCACACCCAAGACTTTCCCCCAAATTCCCATCCCTGCTACATATGCCCTCCTGCCTACCCGCACCACTGACAAAAGGAGTCTGACTTCCAACAGGAGGGTCTTTCCAAAGCCATATCAACAGTTCTGGCTACCAGCAAACAGGTGTTCCCCGCCTCTTCTTTCTTTAGTAATAACTCTAGCCTTCTTAAAGAGAGCAGCACTCTAGCCCCCAAGAAGTGCCAAGTCCTATCCCATTTAGACAGGTTAAAAAGGAAACTAAACCCATTAAAAACCGTAGTTCTTTTATTAAGGTCTAAACCCTGCTTAAAGGTGTCCTACTTCTCCAGCGGGTAAAGCTCTGGCCAAGGCTCCCTTCCTAGGCCCAAAACAGAGGCCCAACACGATCCAAAATCCGTGAGCACCGAGGACAGAGGAACCCACCACTGCCAGCACCCACGCAAACTCACCGTGCGGATCTGCCTCCGCAAAAGGTAAATAAAGAAGCTCCAGAGCTTGGCGGCGAAGGCCACGAACGTGCGCAGCCCCAGCAGACACTGCGTCCGCATCATCCCGATGACCCCGGCACCGCCGGCCCCGGGGCCCCCGCGGCCCAGCTCCGCCAGCCCCCCGGGGGCAGCCCCCCGCCGCAGGGAGGGGGAACGGGGGCCCCGAGCGGCAGGAGAGGCTGCAGAGATGAGCACGGAGTGGGTGGCTCAGAAAGCCACCCCCGGCGAAGGGAAAGCCCAGCGGAACCGGGAACTGGGGGACTGGCGTGGGCAGCCCGCGGGGGCCCACATGAGCGGGAAGTGGCACCGACGACTTCGCGTGGGCTGCAGGCCGAGACAGATCGGGCTAGGACAGGGTCCTCTGAGACCAGGAGGGAAGGGGGATGGAGAATTGGGGGAGGGGGCAGTGGGGGAGGGGGCTAGGGAGAAGGGAGGGAGGGAGATGGGAGGGGAAGGGGGAAGCGAAGGGTGGCCCTCTGCGCAGGCGCGCTAGGGGTCTGCCCCGGGAAGGGGGCGGGCGGGGGTGGCGGCGCGCGATGGGCCGCGGCGACTCTTGGGGCTCCTGGGCCCAGGAGCTGGGAAGGAGGGGGAGGGGGAGCCGAAGGGCGCGGAGCGCTGGGCCGGAGTGGCCTCCCCCTCCCCGAGGTCAGGATCTTTTAGCCGCTGAGGAGTGGGGCTGCAGCCTCTGCAGCTGGGCTTCCCACTCTGACAGGCGCCATTTTACCGCCCAAAGGGCTCCCTCCTCCTCTCTTCCCTCCTCCTCTTCCCCTCTGACATTACTTCCGGTAGTGACGTGTTTTCACTTCCCCGGGATTGATGTTTCCCTCAACTCATTCAGAAGAGGGAGGGTAGAGTTAAGGAAAGCAGTGCTCTGGCTAGGGGTGCAGCGTTACGCACGCGCACAAGGCTACTGCGGGGCGGGACCGGGAGAGAAGCCTGGAACGGTGTGGGCGTGGCTGAGTTACGTCATTTATTCCCAGGTTCGGACCTTCTTGGGGATTGGAGCTCGTGCGACCTCTAGCCTTGTCCCCATCCCACTGATAACTGTTCCAACGGCCCTTCTTGTCCCAATCATGCTGTAAGAACAGATTAAGGATGCCGTCTCTAGGACTGTGTACAGAGGTTCTAGAGCGGATCGTCCGAGTGAGCCCCCTGAGAATACTAAACATAAAAAAAATAATAATAATAAAAACAGGCTGCCGGGCGGTGGTGGCACACGCCTTTAATCCCAGCACTTGGGAGGCAGAGGCAGGCGGATTTCTGAGTTCGAGGCCAGCCTGGTCTACAGAGTGAGTTCCAGGACAGCCAGGGCTACACAGAGAAACCCTGTCTTGAAAAAACCAAAAAACAAAAAAACAGGCTCCTCGTTCCGGACTTTGCGGTCCTTTAAGGTTAGAAGCAATCGTAAGTGCTCCGCCTCCTTCGTGGTGACGACATCAGAAGGCGTCCTGAGGCGTCAGAGATGCTGGACTCCTTGTTGGCCATCGGTGGTTTGGTGCTCCTTCGAGGTGAGGAATAAAAGCATGCGGCGGTAGCCTTGGGCTTGGCTGAAGGAGCGGGAGCCTGAAGGACCCTGAGGGGATGCCCAGCTAGGGGTGGAAGTCGTGGTCGGAGACCTGAGGGCTCAGTAGGTCTCACCCTTACTTGGCTCTCTCACAGATTCCGTGGAGTGGGAGGGGCGTAGTCTCCTGAAGGCTCTTATCAAGAAATCTGCACTTCGGTGAGTTAGCCCACAGCTTCTCCTGTCCTTCCTGGGAAAGGAGCCGGTGCCCCACTCTTTAACATATTTCCTTCATCTCTGCCTTAGTGGGGAGCAAGTCCACGTTCTGGGTTGTGAAGTGAGTGAAGAAGAGTTTCGCGAAGGTTTTCCCTCTGATGTCAACAGCCGGTAAGTATGCATTAAAACGAGTTTCATTTGGACTACAGTTGCTAAGGGCTTCTCTTCAACAGACATCACAGAATATAGTATTGTGGAGAAACTGGGATTGTACGTTTGGGACAGTAAAAATTTAAAGACTAGCCACGTGTCTTTTAGAGATTTTAATCCCAGCTCACCGACTTGACTGGAGAAAGAACACTCGACGAAAGAGAGCAGTAGACTCATAAATGTGTTGCTGTATGTCCGTAAGCATCTGGCTTTAATGTTGCAGGTTAATAAATAGTCAACCAAGAAATTTTCGAGTTTCTTCTAAAATTGATGCCATCATCTTTTATAAGTGTCCTTGGAGTTGGTTTGTTCTAGGCCTTATTATAAGGTTCAGGACTGCAGATGCTAGAATAAAAAGAAATTAATCTCATGTGGCGTAGGCTGCATTACAGTAACCTCTAACTCTCAGCCATGCTACCTCACCCTCCCCTGTGCTATGATTATGCTGCATGCCACCATGTCCAGTTTATATAAGATTTCTCCAATAAAAAAAAAAAAAACAGCTGGCATAAAGTCACTGTAGTAGTAGTCTTTAATCCCTGCACTCAAGGCAGATACAGGCAGATTTCTTCTGTCTGAAGCCGGCCTGGTCTACATAGAAAAGTTCCACATCAGTCAGAACTACATAGTGAGACCCTGTCTCTAAATAAATAATAAATATAAAACAAATAAATCTTATTCTTTAAAAGGCACAAATAATCACAGTTATTTAAACAATTGTTTCCTTGAGGTGTTTCCACAATTGTATGCTAAAAAATAAAAATAAAAGGTATTTTGTTTGTTTATTTTGGTTTTTTATCTTATGTGTATGAGTGTTTTGCCTATATTTGTGGGCCATGGGCATGTCTTGGTGCTTGCAGAAATCAGGAGAGTGCTCTTCCAGAGATCCTGAGTTCAATTCCCAGCAACCACATGATGGCTCACAACCATCTGTAATGGAATCTGATGCCCTCTTTTGGTGTGTCTGAAGACAGCTACAGTGTACTCATACACACACATATACATATATATATATATATATATTTTAAGATTTATTTAATATATATGGGTGCTTTATCTGCATTAACACCTGTGTGCCAGAAGAGGGCATCAGATCCCATTACAGAGGAGCCACCATGTGGTTTCTGGGAATTGAACTCAGGACCTCTAGAAGAGTAGGCAGTGCTCTTAACCACTGGAGCCATCTCTCCAGTCCCAAAATAAATATTTTTTAAAAATTACTAACATGTCTAAAGTGCTGAAGTGAGCGGAGTCTGATTCAAGAATTAAAGAGAATGGCGCAGTATCAAGACAGTGCGCCAAGCCTTCATCTCAGTTTTAGTATGTATGGAACCAAGTGAAGAATTAGTGTTTAGCAGAAATGATCATTAAATCTCTAACTGAGCAGTGGTGGCATGTTTTGCTCTGGGTTTTGTTTTGTTTGTTTTTTGGTTTTGTTTTTCTTTTCTTTTTTTTTTTTTTTAGACAGGGTCTCTCTGTGTAGCCCTGGCTGTCCTGGAATTCACTCTGTAGACCAGGCTGGCCTCGAACTCAGAAATTCCCCTGCCTCTGCCTCCCAAGTGCTGGGATTAAAGGCGTGCGCCACCACCGCCCGGCGGTTTTGTTTTTCAAGACAGGGTTTTTCTGTATAGTCCTCAGTGTGTTGGAACTCCTTTTGTAGACCAGGCCGGACTCCAACTCACAGAGATCCATCTGCTTGTTTCCTGAATGCTGGTATTAAAGACATGTACCACCATATGTAGCAGACCCTAGGGTAGATTCCCACTATCCAGATGGTCATGGTAGTATGTGCCTTTATACCAGCACTTGAGAGGCAGAGGCAGACAGGTCTCTCATGAATTCAAGGCCAGCCTGGTCTACATAGTTCCAAGCCAGCTAACGCAACCTAGTGAGATCCAGTCTCAGAAAATAAAATAATAGGGGATGGAGAGATGGCTCAGAGATTATGAGCACTGTCAGCCCTTCCAAACGACCTGGGTTCAGTTCGGAGCACTCACATGGCAGCTGACTTTCTGTAACTCTAGATCCAGGAGATATGACATCCTCACACAGATGTGAATTTGTTCAAAATCACCAATGCACATTAAATAAAAAACTTTTTTTGAAAAGAAAAGAAAAATGAATCACAGGGGCTCGAGAGCTAGCTCAGCAGTTAAGAGTGCCTACTGTCCTTGCAGAGGACCTCAGTTTGGTTGCCAGTACCTACATAGAGCACCTGTATTTCCAGCTCAGGAGTATTTAATGTCCTCTTCTGGCTTTCTTGACCACCTGTATTCATTTGCACATAATCACACACTCACATATATACACATAATTAAAAGTGAGATAAAATCCTTGTTAAAAATCATAAGCTTCCTTTAGGGACTAGAGGCCCGGCTCAGTTGGTAATGGAGCGCCTCCTTAGCCTGCTCAGAGTCCTGAGTCTGATCTCCAGCACTCCATAAACCTGTGTGCTGTGATTCTAGCACTTAGGAAGTTTAGACAGGCAGGTCAGAAATTCAAGGCCATCCTTGACCACATAACAACTTTGACCATATCCCCTAAAACTAATAAGAACAGTAATTGGAGGAACATCAGATTCCTGAAGCCGGAGTTTTAGGCAGCTGGGAACTGAGGCAGTAAGGAGTGATGATAACTTGGGCAATGCAAAACAAAAGACCCTAGAAGTGAAAAGATAGTCAGTGTGCCTGCTGACCAGGAGCTGGTAGAGTAAACAGACTGCCCTTTGAGTTATTCTGAATGGTGCTTAATTTAGTCCTAGAGTCCAGGCTTGCATCAGCACTCACTGATGGATACTGATGGACTTGTCCTAAAGGCAAAGGAAGTAACAAAGTAAGGAGTGACGGAGCAAGAGAGGTCAGAGAGATAAAGAGCTGCCTGACTGTAGATAGGACTTAAAGAACACAATAGAAGTTTAGATGTTGGGCCAAGGGCAGTTGGGAGAGCATCACACCATACCTTTTAGAAACACTAGTCCATTGATTACCTTGTGGAGAATGTAACAGAACAAGGCAGCCTGGATGTGGAGACTAGTTAGGAAGGTTACTGCAATACCCATGTTCGCTCACTAGCTGTATCTATACTGAGGATCAAAAACCAGGAGCTGTGCTGGGACCCTGGGGATAGAACAGTGAATGAGGCAAACTTGTTTCCTGCCCTAGTGAATCTTAGAAAACAATGGTAAGAAATGACAGGCCTTGTGCATGGGAGAATCTCTACAGGAAAGGGCTTTTATTGTTCTTGCTTGGGCTTTGGTTTTGAGACAGGGTTCCAGTACATATCCCTGGCTGGCCTGGAACTTACTATGTATACCAGACAGATCTTGAGCTCACAGAGATATGTCTGTCTCTGCCTCCTGACTACTTGGCTTATGTGCTTCCACCATCATGCCTAGTTTGAGCAAAATTTTGTTTGGATTGGTTTGGGGATTTCTTTTTTGTTGTAATTCAAGACAGGGTTTCTCACCCTGTCTCGAAAAACAAAAACAAAAACAAAAACAAAGACAGGATTCCTCTGTGTATGTAAACCTGGATGGAGCTTGGTCTGTAGATCAGGCTGGCCTTGAACTTAAAGGTCCTCCTGCCTCTGCCTCCCAAGTTCCACCACAACCTAGCAAGACTTATTTTTTAATAATGTGTATGTGTCTGGATACGTGCACATAAGTGTAGGTACCTGAGGAATTAAGAAACAGGGGTCAGATCCCCTAAAAGTAGAATAATAGACATTTCTGACCTTACTAGGAAATGAGTTCCCGTCCTCCCCAAGAACAGTGTCCACTCTGTCAGCCAGAAAGGAAGTTTAGAACAGATCTCAAAAGAACTTTGAAGGGTAGAATTCCCAGTGAGGTAATCCTATGTAAGGTCTAAGGCCAAACTTGGAACTTAGGTTATGAGACACCAAAGTCTGTGCTGTCAGCTACTAAATCCTTCCAGTAGTTAGCTTTCATTAATATTTAAGGGGTTGGTGAAAATTGAGAAAGAGTCCAAAAATTAGGAAGAAGTTCAAGGTTGTAATGTGTTTTCTGTTTTCTCTTTGTAGCCTGGTTTACCATGACCTCTTCAGAGACCCTCTTAACTGGTCAAAACCTGGGGAAGCTGTCCCTGAAGGACCTCTAAAAGCCTTGAGATCCATGTGTAAAAGGACAGATGGTGTCTCAGTCACCATTGCCCTTGACTCTCTCAGCTGGCTGCTGTGGCACATTCCCTGTGTTACACTCTGTCAAGCCCTACATGCACTGAGCCAGCGGAGTGTAGACCCAGGTGCGGTTTTCCCTTTGTTCTTTACCCTGGTACAGCTCCTCCTGCCAAAGAATGACACCCCTTTCCTTTCCACTCCAACAAGAAGCATCATGGATCTCCAGTCTGATGTTCTGCCATCTCTTTTTGGGGAGAATTGGGGGTGGAGTCTTAGAGTTGGAGATTTGTTGTTTTAAGACTTATATGTGTATCCAGCCCAGCATGGATGGACACACTTTTTTTTTTTTCTTTTTTTTTTTTTTTTTTTTTTGTTTGTTTGTTTGTTTGTTTGTTTCAAGACAGGGTTTCTCTGTGTAGCCCTGGCTGTCCTGGAACTCACTCTGTAGACCAGGCTGGCCTCGAACTTAGAAATCCTCCTGCCTCTGCCTCCCAAGTGCTGGGATTAAAGACGTGCGCCACCACCGCCCGGCCCTTGCCATCTTTCCAGCCCTGGTGGAGTGTTTTGTTTGTTTTATTGTTCTTGGTTTTTTTACACAGGGTCTGTTTTCCAGGGTTGCCTGGAATCTAGAGCATCTGCCTCACTGATAGAACTCCAGCGCCACACCCAGATTAAGAGAGGTGTGAGGATTTTGTGTGGTTTACAATTTTCATGTGATTTTTGCCTGGATGTATGTTTGTGTACCATGCATTTCCCTAGTGCCTGAGAAGACCAAAAAAGGGGCATTGGGTCCCGTGTAACTTAAATTGCAGATGGTTGTGAGCCACCATGTAGGTGTTGGACGTGGAACCTGGATCCTCTAGACAAATAACTGTCAACCACTAGTCAAGTGCTGTTCACTGAGCTATCTCTCTAGTCCCTCTTTTTTGTTATTTGTTAACTTCTTTTTATGTGCCAATTGTTCTGTGTATTGTTCTGTTTTTAGTTCTCCACGTTTTTAATACAGGGTCTCATATAGCCCTTATGATCATAAAATCAAAACAGGCCTTAACTGTGTGTATAGCCAAGGGTGTATGACCTTAAACAACTTTAAAAAACAAAACTTTGTTGTCACAAATTACACCTTTATACATCATGTGCCCCATTTATACATTGTCTCCACTATACCAGACAGGTTTTGTTTATCATTTTAATATTTTTTAATTAAAATAATAATTAGGTCATTTTCCCCTTTTCTTCTCTCCCACCAACCCCTCCCATGTAGCCCTCCCTCAAATTTATTCCTAGATCTGCCAGTACGACCTGCTCAGTTTGTGTAATGTCGCTGATATGTGTATGATTTCAAGGCTGACCCCTTCGTTTTATATAACAAATTTGGGGGCTTTTTCCTTGGTAAGATTATTTCTCTTACTCTAAATATTCCTTAGTTGCTGTAGTTCTTTGCCTAGGGTTCAGGCCCTATGAGAATTTCCCCCTTCCATGTTAGCTTGTCTTTTGGGGTCTCGCTTGTTCAGGTCTTGTTTGCGAAGCCATGTTGGTGCAACTTAATGGGTGTAGCTGCTCTGATGTTTCTAAGAGATGAATCAGAGTGACCTTCCTTTTTCTCTGGTGTTTTGTTTCTTTTGTTTGTTTGTTTTTGTTTTTGTTTTTTTGAGACAGGGTTTCTCTGTGTAGCCCTGGCTGTCCTGGAACTCACTCTGTAGACCAGGTTGGCCTCGAACTAAGAAATCTGCCTGCCTCTGCCTCCCAAGTGCTGGGATTAAAGGCATGCGCCACCACTGCCCAGCTTTTTACTATTTCCCCTCCCCCCTCTGGTTCTTACAGTCATTCTGACCCTGCAGCTGTGGCTGCAAGAGTTGTGCTTTCGCTGTGTCAGCTGGGGCTGGCACCACAGTCACTTGTTCCCTGCATTGTGGTCAGTTGTTGTTTCTGTAATGGTCTCAGTCCAGCCAGATCATGGTGAAGGATGTACAGGGTCTGGCTGGGCAGAGGGTGGGTCCACTCTGAGCTTCCAATCCCCTGCTTTTGTCCCCTGACACTGAGTGCAGGCCTGTAGTGTCATGCACAGTGTACAAGGTGCTACGGCTGTAGGCCAGGGATTCCTGGGTGCCAGACAGGTGTGCTCAAAAACTGAGCAACATTTCCAACCCCTCATTCACGCCTTTAACAAAAATAAATACAATGCAATATCAGATACAGTTTTAAATAATATAAAGGAAAGACTGACCTTATAAAAGGTCATAAAAGATAGAAAGAAGTGGCTGGAAATGAATTTCCACATTCACAAAGGTCTAGGTTCATTTTCAGTGTCACAAGCCAGATGAGGTGGTGAGGCACACCTGTAATCCAGCCATCATCCTCAACTAAATAACAGCTTAAAGAGTAGCCTGGGCTTCTTGAGACCAGGTCTCAAAGAAAATAAATAAAACTGAAAGGTAACAGTCATAAGATGGTCTAACGCAGGATATAAGGTAGAGGGATTGTTTTGACCCATGCACTGATGCCTGAAGAAAGGAGCTGACCTTGAAGAGCTGGGATCAGCCAGACAAATGTGGCCCAGACGGAAGCACCTGGAAGGGCTCTGTAGATACAGGAAGGTCTTCTATTGGGGTAGGGCAGGGTAGTGGGATATGGTTGTGAAGGCTTGTAGTCCTGGTACTGGGAAGCAGATCACTTCTAGGTCATCTTCAGCTTTATTGTGAGTTCAAAACCATCCCGGATAACATAAGACTCTGTCTCAAAAAAAAAAAAAAAAAATCTTGGAGTATGATAGCTTTAGGATAAGCCGGTTGAAGTTGGTTTGTAGTTTGGTCTAAAAATGTTGGCCTATATAAAAATTCAAATGTTGAGGGCTAGAGAGATGGCTCAGTGGTTAAGAGCACGTTTGCTCTTCCAGCGGACTGGAATTTGGTTCACAACACTTACAACCACTTGTTTTTCCAGCTTCATGGTATCAAATACCAACACCCTCTTCTGGCCTCTGGATACCTATATACATCAGTAAAAATAAACCTGTTTGTTCAGCCCTGGCTGTGGTGGCACACACCCTTAATCCTAGTAGAGGCAGGCTGATCTCGTATGATTCGAGACCAGCCTAGTGGAGATCCGACCGTCTAGTGAGACTTTATCTCAAATTAATTTTTTTTAATTACAAAAGAATTAAAATGTGCCAAATTGGGCCATCCAACCAGCTGACTCAGTGGGTGAAGATGCTTACCCCCAAGTCTAATGACCTTTATCCAACTCCTGGATCCCACATGGTTGAAGAGCAAACAGTTGACAAAAAGTTAGCTTCTGATCTCCACAAGCATGAACACCATGGGCCATACACATAAAATGCAAAAAAGTGGCCGGGCAGTGGTGCCGCACGCCTCTAATCCCATCACTTGGGAAGAAGAATGCATAAAGTGAATGTAAAAAGTGTGCCAAAGCGTCCAATGCCGTGTGTCTTAGGTAATGCTCCCAAAGAGAGGGGAGAGGAGGACACTCACAGCGCACAGCAGCTCGTAATTAATGAGGCTGCAAAGTTTGTAGGCATGTGATAAATTGTTCCCATCAAAGTCAATGGTCCCCTGATCATATCCACATTGGACAGTTAAGGAGTGGACTAGCGGAAGCAGAGTGGTGTAGTGAGGTGGTGAGGTTGGCCAAGGTAAGTACTTTCTTCCCTTCATTGTTGGCTCCTAAGCATTGTTTCCTTCATGAAAATGCTACCTGATGTGTTTCATGTTGTGCATTTCTTCTCCCTGTCCAGGTGACAACTCCCCAATAGAGCAGGTACGTGTCCTGGGCCTCCTACATGAAGAGCTTCATGGTCCTGGCCCCATGGGAGCGTTGAGCACCCTTGCTCACACAGAGGTGACTCTGAGTGGTAAAATGGACCAGACTTCAGCCTCCGTTTCCTGTCGAAGGCCCCAACAACGTGCAACTTACCAGGTCAGAAGAGAACACAGAAGACTGGAGATTATTAGGATCAGAAAGGCCAGTGTCTTAGTCAGGGTTTCTATTGCTGTGATGAAACACCATGACCAAAAGCAACTTAAGGAGGAAAGGGTTTATTTGCCTTACACTTCCACATTATAGTCCATTTTTTTGTTTTTTTTTGTTTGTTTGTTTTTTTCCGAGACAGGGTTTCTCTGTGTAGCCCTGGCTGTCCTGGAACTCACTCGGTAGACCAGGCTGGCCTCAAACTCAGAAATCCACCTGCCTCTGCCTCCCAAGTGCTGGGATGAAAGGCATGCGCCACCACCGCCTGGCTATGGTCCATCATTGAAGGATGCCAAGACAGGAATTCAAACAGGGCAAGGAACCTGGATGCAGGGCTGATGCAGAGGCCATGAAAGAGCTAGAGCTGTTGACTGGCTTATTCAGCCCACGAGTCTACCCCCACCACCCCCTCTATCAATCACTAATTAAGAAAATACTCTACAGCTGACTCTTATGGAGGTGTTTCCTCAATTTAGATTCCTGCTTTCTGATGACTTGTGTCAAATTGACATCAAACTGGCCAGGACAGGCAGCTGATGGGATGGGCAATAAAAGTTGATGTTCTCTTGGGAAGTAGAGGCAGGAAAATCAGGAGTTAAAGGTACCTAGCATGCCGGAGCAGTGGTGCTACATGCCTTTAATCCCAGCACTTAGGAGGCAGAGGCAGGTGGATTTCTGAGTTTGAGGCCAGCCTGGTTTACAGAGTGAGTTCCAGGACAGCCAGGGCTACACAGAGAAACCCTGTCTCAAAAAAAAAAAAAAAAAAGGTACCTAGTAAGCCAAAGGACAGCCTGGGCTGTGTAATACATGAGGTCTTACCTCAGGAAACAGTATGGAAAGTTGATCTAATTCCGTGTTGGTTTGGTTTTGTTTGAGGCAGGATCTCACTGTGTAGAATTTTCGGCCTGGAACTTGATTTTATTTTACATTAAAGCTAGCTTTGTTACTGCAGAGTTCTGTCTGTCTCTGCCACCCAAGTGCTGGGGTTAAAGGGGTGTGCCACCACACCTAGCCTGGGTTTTACTTTTGTGGTTCTTGAAGTCATTGTTTCAATCCTTATTGTTCAGACTTGGGAACAAATCTTTGTATGTTAAAATTTAAATCACCTAAGTAATAAAGAGTAAGAATCGGGATTTGAACTCAGCGTTGCTCAACTCAAGAGCCCATAAGCCAGTCAAGCATGCTAATGCGCACCCTTGAGACCATCACTTGAGAGGACAGCCAGGGCTACATAGAGAAAAGGTTCATTAATGTAACCAGTTAAGGGTGGCGCCTTACAGCAAATGAATGGAGGTTCTCTTTCTTTTTTTCTTCCCTAGACTTGGTGGTTCTCCGTTCTTCCTGACTTCAGTCTGGATCTCCATGAAGGGCTTCCCCGCCATTCTGAGCTACACCCAGATCCTCACACAACCCAGGTATCAAAAATGGCAAGGCCAGAACAAAGGTGTGAGCTTAGAGTCTGGCAAAAGGAAAAATAAAAACTAGAGGTATTAGCTGGGCAGTGGTAGTACATGCCTTTAATACCAGCACTCTGGAGGCAGAGGCTGGCAGATCTCTTGAATTCAAGGCCAGCCTGCTCTACAAAGTGAGTTCCAGGACAGCCAGGCCTACACAGAGAAACCCTGCCTCAAAAAACCAAGAGGGAAAAAAAAAGTAGAGGTGTTGGGGATCTGGGACTTGAAACGTAGAACTGAGCGGTCACAGCACTTATGCCCACAGGTGGATCCTACGGCTCGTTTGACCTTTAACCTTCACTTATCCAAGGAAGAAAGAGAAGCCAGAGACAGCCTCACTCTGCCTTTCCAGTTCAGCTCTGAAAAGTAAGGTTGGGCTTGGATCTCAGCATCTGTTACAGAAAGGTGGGGTGATGACAGGTTATTGATTAACCTGAAGATTTTATAGGGGCTGAAGTCCACCTCCAGAGACAAGTCTAGGGAGTGGTTACATACCCACCTATACCGAATTCCCTCAATGATAGAGGACCTTTCTGTATTTTTCTCCAGTAGAACCATGAGTAGCCATGGGCCAGTAGAGCCAGACCAGATGGGGAAGTGACCCTTTTCTCCAGGCAGCAGTGACAAAACCACAATATGTATGAGTGTCTCAAGGGCTTGTTCACAGGAGCTGAGGAGATGCTGCTTCTCTCTCTGTACCTGGTGTGTGAGTGGGTATGAAGCAAGACTGAAGAATCTGCCTTCTAGCTAAGGACCTGGGTGTGTTAGAGCAGTACAGGTTAGGCCCTGTTCCAGGACCTAGTGATACTTAAGTACTGCTCACTCTCAGAACTTTAGGAAAAGGAACAAAGACCTAGGGTGGGTTACCTATGCTAATATCCTCGTCACCCAGAAAGAACTATCCAGATTTGACTTAACACCCACCCTCATCATGTCTTCCTTCCTCAGACAAAAAGCTCTGCTGCATCCAGTGCCAGGACAGACCACTGGCCGCATCTTCTATGAGCTAGATGCTTTTGATGATGTGGACCAAGAGGACCCAGATGATGACCTAGACATCTGACAGACAGATGGGAGAGGAAGGCTGTGCGCTCAGAACCATCCTGCTGTTAGCAGACTCTACCGTGTCCCTAGCCTGCCTTTGTTGCTTTGTCTGTAGAGGCTGTGTCATGTGAGCCAAGGAGCAGCATCAAGCTGGGGCAAAAAGTGTGGTGAGGGCGTACTGTATGCCCAGAGAATAAGAAATCTGCCCATTTCTAATAAAATATGTGTGTGTATATTAATCAAAACCTCTGGTAACTGCTAAACAAGAGTAGATGTTGAGGATAAGATAGCAAAAGGAAAAGGTACTTTTCCAGACCACATTTCCAGGGACCTGAGTTCAGTTCCTGAACCCCACTGCACAAAGCCATCCTCTGTTCTACGCATACCCACCCATATACCGTTAGGGCACACAGAATAATAATCAATGGGGGAAAAGCTTGGGGGAGAGTGGGTAAGAACCTAAGACTAGAGCTGAGGCAGTAGCCTTAGGCCTAAGGAAGTAGGGACTAAAGGCCCTGGAGGGACCGCTGGTTCTACCTGCTGCTGTAGGTTCACTTCAGTTCACTTCAGTTGTAGAAAAGAGGCCTGGAAAGACCTAATTTCCAAAACTTAATTTTATTACTGTACAAAAGCACACCCTCCCTACGTTTTGTCTTCCTCTCCCAGTCCCCCCCCCCACAACTGCCCTCCCCACAAGGGAACTATACATGACGTTTGGGGGTGGAGTGACTGGAGACCTTTGCTCGCCCACAGGCTGGGCTCCACAGCTCACACGTACTCCTTGGAGGAATTGGACTTGGGGTAGGAGCGGGGTGCACGGTATACAGCTTTGCTTTCACTGCCGGGACAGGAACAAGAGAGCAGGGCACCTCCCAAAAGGACAAGAGCAGACCCTGCCCAGCCGATGAAGATGGCAGGACCAAACTCGTACCTGTGGAGAGAAAGGATTGGAGTCAAAACGTGGGCCTGATATCCTCCATGTTCCAAGTCCATACGATCTGTTTCTTAGACTGGAGACTTACTTAACATTCATGGGTGTCAAGGGGTTATAAAAGTCTGTGACAATCTGATGACCAATCCAGGAGCATGCTACCAAGGCAGCAAGACCTAGAAAGAGAAAAAGTGTTCTGGTATAGGGTGTCCAGACCAAGATCTTGGTTATGCTCTTCTGGATGGAAGAGTGAGCCCTCGGTACCACCTTGGACCCTAGAGGCTCACCTGCCACGATGAAAACAATGCCTCCAGTCATAGCTATGCGGGCCTTCTTCACTTTGTCATCTCCCCCACAGCTTGTGCACTTCATGCCCATCGTGGCAACAAACATGGCCAGGAAGCCCAAAACCAGAGACACCACCATTAAGGCTCGAGTGGCCTGCAGGGCCGCTGCGGAGGAGGAGGAGGAAGGCGGTCATTGCTGGAAATGGCAGGTAGCCTTAGGAAGGCGCCAGCCTAAGCGCAGCAGACCGCGCCCACTAACCCCTGGACCGTGGTCCGCCTGCCGGGTTCCGTCGGCAGCCTGGGCCCCCTAGTCCAAGGCAGGCCTGCACAGACTGTTCCCGCCCCCATCCCCGCCACCAAGTCCTTTCCGCTCCCCGCCCCTCCCTGCGCTCCAGAACCCGCCCGAGGCACCAAGGTTTCGATGAAACCGCTCCAGGTAGGGGGGAAGGGAGAAAAGGGGCGAAAGAGAAGTGCAGGTGGCGGCTGAGGCTCTCGCTTGGGCCACACCAGCCGGCGCGTGTCCTAGCTTTGGCCCTGCTATCGAGGCCACCGGGTTTGTGGCTTCAGCTAATCGGCCGATAAGATTAGAGGCCACAAGTGCGGTCCCACGTCTAACGAGAGCACTATTCGGTGGCCCTGAACACTTCCGTCCCTCTTCTCCTTTTGTCCAGAGAAAGAAACAGGGGAAGATAGAGACCACTGACTTCCGGAGGTTGGGGGGTGCTTCGCCCAGGACTCCCCCCTTCATTCTGGGCAGAGGGGCGTGGGGCCCACGTGGGAGAGCCAGATCCCAGGCCCGCTCCCTCTCTGTCCCACCAACTGCACCCAGGGCGTCCACTTCCTCCTCCCTGGCAACCCCTGGCGCCCGGCCGTGCGGCCTCGGCCCTGCCCCACACCCAACCCTGCCACCTTGACCCTGGGCACGTCCGCCCCGTCGGTTCCGCGGCCTTACCTGGCAGGGCGAGCACCGAGTCGTACATTTTGCAGCTCATCATGCCGGTGCTCTGCGTGACGCACTCCATCCAGAGCCCCTTGTACATGGCCTGGGCTGTGATGATGTTGTCGCCCGCATAGGAGCTCATCTGCCACTGCGGGATGGCAGTGCTCGCTATCAGGCCCACCCATCCAAGCATGGCCATTGAAAAGCCCAGCAGTTGCAGGCCCGAGTTGGCCATTTCCTTGTCTCAGAAAGAATGGGACGCGCCGGGAGGGCGACCCTACAGTAAAACAAAAATCTGGGGAGCAGCAACACAAGAAAAATTGGATAGAGATTCAAGTCACCCAGAGGAGGAAAAAAAAATTTTTTTTTTGCCCGGGTAACGACAAGTCTTGTTAACCGAGGTAAACACAAATCGTCCCCTCCGGTGAAGCGACACTCTCCAAGCAGAGGGAACCGGCTTCGCCCGAAGGACTGGTTCCAGACAAAAGCGGTCCCCGAAGGCCAGGCGGTTCCCTCCGGCGTCCTCAGAGACTACCCAAAGAAGTGGCGGGGCCGTTAGGGCGTGGCCCCCGGAAAGTATGCGGGCCCTTCGGCCCCAGGCTGCGGTGCGCGGCACAGGGAGCGGGCGGTGCGTCGGCAGGTGGGCGAACAGGTGCGGCGCACCTGAGTATATATATGTAGGACGTCGGGGACGCGCCCCCGCAGGCATCGGGAGCGCAGGAGCTTGGGCGGGACCAAAGGGGCAGTCGAAAGTGACCTGACGTCACTGAAGGGACACTCACCTGAACCGGAAGTCTTGGCCCCTACCCCCTCCTTGTCCAGGTGAAGAGGAAGAAACCTGAGCTCCAGGGTCACGCCCCTTCATTTGCCTGGCTCTAACCGTTGATGGGAAATAGACGACGGCTTCTCAGAAGTCCCTACGGACTCCAGGTGGCCCTGTCCTCTCCTTTCCGTACAGGTGCGCCTGGGTCGCTGCGGAGCCTGTACGCGCAGACGCCCCTGGAAAGGCTCACCACCCTTCCCCTGCACGTTTCGGTACATGCTGTTTGTCCAGCCCGACTGTCGCCTCCACTCTCAGCTCCTTTTTCTTTAGTCTCCTACCATGTCCTGTCTCATCTTCAGGGGCCCTAACCTATTATACGGTAAAATCACTCGTGCTGCATCCTTCTAGGAATTTCTGCTCCCAGACACAGTCTAGCAACCGCTCCACTGCTCCAACCCTCCACCGGTGGCACGGCCCTCCAACAGCCCCACATGCCTGATCCTGGGACCCACTGACCCACTGGTCAGGACTTAGCCCTTGAGCCTGTCAGCGTCTCCTCCTCTACCCGAAGGAGCTTTCCGAGGGTGAAGAGAAGGGTAAGACCTAGGTCAGAGAGTCTGCCATGCCACGCCCATCATTCCCCTCCCCAGGTTGTCATTTCGAGCTTACCTTCCATTTTCCTCACTTCCTTCTCCAGCCGCACACTTTCCTTTTCTTCATTCTGAGCCTCCAGGGACCTATTTGTGTGCCCTTTCACGTCCCCTCCGGCCCACTCTAGCGTCTGACTCCCCAAGGTGGCCTTTAATTCATCCCTGAAAAATGCTAGCTCAGGGGGCTGGAGAGATGTCTCAGTGGTTAAGAGCACTAGCCGCTCTTCCTGGGTTCAGTTCCCAGCAGCCACATGGTGGCTCACAACTATCTGTAATGGAATCTGACACCCTCTTTGGGTGTGTCTGAAGATAGCTATTGTACTCATATACATAAAATAAATAAATCTTTTTTAAAAAACAAAAACACAAAACCCTAAGCTTTTATTCCTTCCTACTTTGACCCCATCCTTCCTCCCACTTGACTTCCAAGGTCCTCTTTCCTCCCGGTGATCTTTTCCTGCTGTCTGGATTTATTTCCTCCCTGACTTTCAGACTAAGGTTACTCCCTCCACACCCTTGGAGCCCAGTAGTAGCACAATGTGTCCACCATTGCCTCCTCTAACCCATTTCTAGTTCTTTCTTTCAGTCTACCTCTCCTCCTTCTCCTTATACCCCCCGGACCTTCACAAGTCTTTCTTGCTCTTGCTAGGTTTTCTTAGATTTACTTTTATGTGCATTGGTGTTTTGTCTGCATGTTTTATGTTTTCCTGAGGCTGTCAGATCTTGTGACAGATGTGAGCTGCCTTGTGGGTCCTAGGATTTGAACCCAAGTCCTCTGGAAGAGTAGTGCTCTTAATCCCTGAGCCATCTCTCCAGACCCCTCTCTTGTTAGTTTTTTTTTTTTTAAGTCAGTGCTTCTCCTTCCCCTTACACACTTCTCTGTAAAGCTCACATTTATCCAGTAAGCATGTGTAAATGCCCTTCTTGTTCAGCCGATTAACCTGCTTCCGTATAAAATGTAGAGCTCTGTGAACTCCGTTATCTGTGTCTATTTTTTGACCTTTTGGATTTTTGTTCTGTGGAATGGTTTGTTTTGGTTTTTGGTTCACTGGTTGGTTAGTTGGTGGGTTGGTGGGTTTGAGACAGGATCTGTAGCTCCATCTAATTAAAGCTCACTATGTAGACCCCCCAAATGCGGGATTATAGATGGGAGCTACTATACACAGCTGGGGTTTTGTGTGTTTGTTTAAGGTGGTTTCCTAGTTGGATGTGGTTGGCGCATGCTTTTGGAAGATGGAGGCAGAGGAATAGAAAGTTCAAAGCCAGCCTTCCAGAAGGGAGTGGCGTCCAGCTCTGAAAGTCCATCCATCTTTCTCTCTCTCTCTCTCTCTCTTTTTTTTTTTTTTGGTTTTGGTTTTGGTTTTTCGAGACAAGGTTTCTCTGTGTAGCCCTGGCTGGCTGTCCTGGAACTCACTCTGTAGACCAGGCTAGCCTCGAACTCAGAAATCCGCCTGCCTTTGCCTCCCAAGTGCTGGGGTTAAAGGCGTGCGCCACCACCGCCCGGCGTCCATCTTTCTCATTATCCCTTTGTTTGTATATTTGGCAATCGCCATCACCACCATATGCCTAGCTACTATCTAGTTATTACCTGGAGACTACAACTGCCTCCAATCCAATCTCCCTACTCCTACCATTTCCTAAATTCACTCCCCAGAGTACTCTATATATATATGTAAATCTTGCCATTCTTTCTAAAAAGTCACTCAGTAGAGGGCTTGGGAGACAGCTCAGCAATTAAGAGAACTTTCTGTTCTTGCAGTGGACCAGTGTTCTGTTGTCAACATCCACATGGTGACTTAACCTTCTGAAACTCCAGTTCTAGATGATCTGCTGCCTCTTGTGTCATTATTATTATTATTATTATTATTATTATTATTAATCTTTTATTTATTTCATTTTTTTTTGAGACAAAGTCTCTCTTTGTAGCCCTAGCTGTTCTGAAACTTGCTATGTAGACCAGACTACCTTGAACTCACAGGGATCTTCCTGCCTCTGCCAAGTGACTACTGATTAAAGGATCTGGCGTGTGCCAGGTAGTGGTGACGCAGGCCTTTTACCCCAGCACTAGGGAAGCAGAGGCAGTTGGATCTCTGACTTAGAGGCTAGACTGGTCCTCAGAGTGAGTTCCAGGATGGCCAGGGCTATACAGAGAAACCTTTGGGGACAGGTGGAGGGCTGGAGCAAGAGCATATCACCATGCCCAGTCCCAATACCTCTTCTGACCTAATCTGGCTCTTGCATGCACACACACACACACACACACACACACACGTAAATAAATAAATATTAAGAGTAAAATAAAAATCATTCAATGGCACTTTTTTCTTTTCCTCTGTTGCTATGGATTGAACTCAAGAGCCTCCCACAGGTGCTGGTGCTGCTGAGCTACACCTAAGTGTCTCTCTAGACCACTGGTGTACCTGCCTCATCCCTCAACTGTCCCCAGAATACATTGAATGTTCTACCCCCACTAAAGCACCTTTCTTTCTGTTCTCAACGCTTGAGTGCTCTAATCCATTCACCCCACCCACCTTCCTCTACCCAGCTAAGAAATTCATCCTTTGTGGCTCTTCAGGAAGCCTGACCTGACTGCCCCACCCACGCTGAGTCAGGCCATCTCTTGGAGCTCGTGGTTCCCTGTACTTTCCTTTCAAGGTTCTTCTCCTAGGCTGAAACATTATTTGTGTACTTATGGACTGAGTATCAATTTCCCTGCTGCCCTGTTAAGTATAGAGGTGTGTAGATTTTGAATTTAAAAAAAAAAAAAAAAAGTTCATCTACTGGCCCACGAGAGTTTCCTGAATACCTGTGGATGTCCTGCGATTAACCCTAGGGATACGCTGGCAGACAAGACAGATAAGGACACTGTGCTCATCTCGGTTCATTTCTGGAAGGAGGAAGCAGGGCAATAAAGACATAAAGCACTGGTTGTTTTGAAGGTAATGAAGCAGGGTAATAATGTAAAAGGCTGGGTCCAATCTCAAGTGAGATCAGGGCGACTTTCTGAGCAAGTGACTTAAATAATGAGTCAGTCAGGAGAGAACCATGCTATAAGCAAAAGAAGAGCGAGAGCAAAGGCCTTTGCTGACTGCCCCTTTGGAACTTAGTCATTGATTTGAAGCAGGATTACATTTATTTTGATTTTGTCTTGTTTTGTTTTGTTTTGTTTTTGAGACAAGATCTTGTTTCATGGGCCAGGGTGGCATGAACTTCGTGACCTCCTTATTTCTTTTCCCAAGTGCTAGAATTACAAGAATGAATCACCATGCCGGGGTTTTTTTGTTTGTTTGTTTGTTTGTTTTTTATTTTTGTTTTTGTTTTTTGAGACAGGATCTGCTTATGTAGCCCTGGCTGACCAGGAATTCACTGTGGAGAGTAAGATGGTCCCAAACTTGGAATAACACTCTTAACCTCTTGTCTTTCTGGTGCTGGAATTGCAGGCTCATGCACCAGGCAAAAAGAAACAGTGTTGGCAATGCTGACATTTGGAGCTAGAAAGTCTTTGCTGTTGTGGGCCCTATAGTGTATTTAACACTATCTTGAGATCTACTGATGTGAGTACAGATTAGATGTCACCAGCCCCTTTGCCACACCTCAGTATGACACAAAGCTGGGAGTGGTGGCTCGGGCCATTAGCCTTTAATCTTGGCAGGCTGAGGCACTAGCTGTGGTACATTCCAACTATTCATTTGAGTCTTGTTTTTTGTTGTTGTTGTTGTTGTTGTTGTTAATGTTTTCATTTTATGAGTGTGGGCATTTGATTTGGCCTTGCATGTATGTCTGTGCACAACATGCATGCAGTACCCTTAGAGGCCAGAAGAGGATGTCAGATCCCTGGGACTGGAGTTACAGAGAGTTGTGAGTCACATGTTAGTTCTGGGATTCAAATTCAGATCTTCCAGAATCGCACAAATGCTCTTAAAGCCCCAGTCCCAGTCATTCCTCCAGACCCCTCCTCCTGCTTTTTGAAAAAGTTCCAATGGTGGGACATTCCAGCTACCTGTCCATTTGTCCATTTGAATTCTTGGGTCCTTGCATTCCCCTCTTTACTAAATACAGACACATTCACAGTGGTGCTAACTGGTAACACTAAAGCAGTAGTTTTTAATTGGGATCAATTTTGAATGTCTTCCTCAGGACATTTGGCAATGTCTGGAGACTTTCTTTTTTATTTTTTTCTTTTTTTTTGAGACAGAATTTCTCTGTGTATCCCTGGCTGTCCTGTAATCCACCCTCTAAACCAGGCCTCAGACTTTGCCTGCCTCTGCCTCTAAGTGCTGGGGTTAAAGGTGTGTGCCACAAGCAACGCTATTTGTTTGTTTGTTTTGTTTAGACTATGTAGTCCTGGAAGCTCTGGAATTTGCAATGTAGACCAGGCTGGCCTTGAACTCACAGAGCTCCACCTTGGCTGCATTCCCAGCTTCTCTATTGGTTTTTCTAAAGTTTTTAATTTGTTGGGTTTGTTTGTTTGTTTATGGGTTTTTTTTTGTTTGTGTTTGTTTGTTTCTTTGTTTTTTACCTTCTCTCTGTCCCTAAAACATATGATGCAGCATGCTTCGTTCCATTCAAGTGCCTCTCTGTGTTCTCTTGGATATTCTAATCCATTTTTCCCACTTACTTTCCTGTATCTAACTAACATACTCAGTGGCTTAGGGTCACCAGTAAGCATCACTGTGGTTTTTTTTTCTCTCTCTCTAGTAGATTTGAAGCGAATCACTGAATGCAAGAACATAAGAACTCAGAGCTAGAGAGGTGGCTCGGTGGTTAAGAGCTCACAGGGGCTCACAGAGACTGTTTGGGCAAACATAAAACCTGCGTAAGCCTGCACTAGGTCCTCTGCTTGTACATTGTGGTTGTTTAGCTTGGAGGTTTGCTGGGACTCCCAATCGTGGGACTAGGGATGTCTCTGGCTCTTTTGCCTGCTCTTAGGACCCTTTTCCTCCTATTAGGTTGCCTCGCCAGCCAGTCTTTTTGTCTTTTTGTCTTTTTTTTTTTTTTTCAGAGCTGAGGACCGAACCCAGGGCCTTGCACTTGCTGGCAAGCGCTCTACCACTGAGCTGAGCTAAATCCCCAACCCCGCCTCGCCAGTCTTAATATAATATTTGTGCAGAGTCTTACTGCACCTTGTTATGAACAGTTCGGTTGGCTGGGCGGTGGTGGCGCACGCCTTTAATCCCAGCACTTGGGAGGCAGAGGCAGGTGGATTTCTGAGTTCGAGGCCAGCCTGGTCTACAGAGTGAGTTCCAGGACAGCCAGGACTACACAGAGAAACCCTGTCTTGAAAAAAAAAAAAAAAAAAAAGAAAAGTTTGGTTGATGCTCCTGGGAGGCCTGCTCTTTTCTGAAGGAAAAGGAGCAGAAGAGGGTGGTGGAGGGGAACTGAGAGCAGTGGAGGGAGAGGAGGCTGACGACAGGAGGTATTGTATGAAAGAAGAATAAAGAAAGAAAGAGGAGAATAAAAAAATCAAAAGGCAGTGGCGCACACCTTTAATCCCAGCACTGGGGATGCAGAGGCAGGTGATCTCTGTGAGTTGAGGCCATGGTTGAATCAACAGGTGTATTCAGCAAGGTTGCTACACAAGATTTAACTGTACCATAACCAAAAATAAATCACTAGTATTTTACTGAACAGCTTTTGGGTTTTATGTATTTATGTGTATTAGTGTCTTGTCTGTCTGTCTGTATGTCTGCACTATGTGCTTGTCTCATACCCAAAGAGGTCAGAAGAGGGCATCAGATCCTCTGGAGCCAGAATTACCCATATTTGTGAGCCACCATGTGTGTGTTAGAAACCAAACCCAGGTCCTCTGCAAGAACAGTAAGTGCTCTTAACCGCTGAGCAATATGGTTTTTGAGGCAAGACCATTTTGGGGTTTTTGGTTTTTTGAGACAGGGTTTCTCTGTGTAGCCTTGGTTGTCCTGAAATTTGCTCTGTAGACCAGGCTGGCCTAGAACTCACAGAGATCCCCCTGCTTCTACCACTTGAATGCTAGGGTTAAGACCCCTGAAAGGTGGAGTCTTACTGGTTGCTCCAGACAAGCCTGGAACTCACAGCCTCCCAAATGCTGGAATTATAGGCACATACCAACACACTCCATCAAAACTGGCCTCTAACTCACTTTGTAGCCAAAAATGGCCTTGAATTTCTTATCTTCCTGCATCTACGTGCTCAGTGCTGATATTTCAGAGTAGGGCACCACATTCGGCTTTATGTGGTACTGGGAGATCAAACCCAGAGTGTCAGGAATAACTCTACCAACTGTACCATACACCAGCGTGTGTGTGTGTGTGTGTGTGTGTGTGTGTGTGTGTGTGTGTGTGCTGGTTAATTTGTAGGGTTTGTTCATTTGACTGAGTGAAGAGTGATTGGGTGTTTTTCCCTAGCTTGACATAACTAGAGTTATCTGAGAAGAGTAAATCTTAACTAAGGGGTTGTCTCCATCAGATTGCCCATAGGCAAATCTGTGAGGGGCATTTTCTCTATTGGTAATTGGTGTAGGAAGGTCCAGCCTACTATGAACAGGACCACACCTAAGCATCAGGACCTGGGTGCTATAAGAAAGCAAGCTGAGAGCTGGAGAGATGGCTCAGCAGTTAAGAGCACTGACTGCTCTTCCAGAGGTCCTGAGTTCAAGTACCCAGCAACCACATGGTGGCTCATAACCATCTGATGCCCTCTTCTGGTGTGTCTGAAGACATCTACAGTGTACTCAAATAAATAAATAAATCAGAAAGAAAGAAGAAAAGAAAGGAAGAAAGGAAGGAAGAAAGCTGAACAAGTCAACAGCAAGTCAGTAAGCAGCATTTCTCCATGGTCTCTCTCTCAGTGCCTGTCCTGGTGTCTATCAATGATGGACTGTGAGCTATAAGCCAAATAAACTCTTTAATCCTTTAAATTGCTTTTGTATAGAGTTAATACAGCATTTGAGAGACCGACTAGAACAGTTTGAGTTTGGTTTGGGTTTTGCTGTTTTGTGAGACAGCTTCCCACACTGTAGCTCAGACTAACCTAGAACTATGTAACCCAGGCTAGCTCTCTCTCTCTCTTTTTTTTTGTTTTGTTTTTTTTGTTTTGTTTTTTTTGTTTTTTTGTTTTTTTTGGTTTTTTCAAGACAGGGTTTCGCTGTGTAGTCCTGGTTGTCCTGGAACTCACTCTGTAGACCAGGCTGGCCTCAAACTCAGAAATCCGCCTGCCTCTGCCTCCCAAGGGCTGGGATTAAAGGCGAGCACCACCACCGCCAGCTAGCTTCAAACTCTCAATGATCTTCCTGCCTCAGCCTCCCAACCAATCATGAGCCACCATGCAGGTTCAAAGCCAGTCTCTGGTACAAAGTGAATGAAAGACCAGCATGAGCTACAAAGTAAAACCCTGTTTCAAGAAAAACAAAGGCTGCAGACTTAGCTCACTGGCAGAACACCTGCTTGATGTGTGCAAGGTTTGATTCCTAGCACTGTCCTTCTCTCCCTAAGAGGATATTCTGTATCATTACTAATAAGAGAAGAAAACTGTAAGAAAATACCACCTCTCACCTACTGTGATCTTCTTCTTCTTCTTCTTCTTCTTCTTCTTCTTCTTCTTCTTCTTCTTCTTCTTCTTCTTCTTCT
>JANHMN010000002.1:50138796-50227200 GCA_030674055.1 Rhabdomys pumilio
CTTCTTCTTCTTCTTCTTCTTCTTCTTCTTCTTCTTCTTCTTCTTCTCCCCTTTCTCTCTCTCCTCTTCCTCCTCTTCTTCCTCCTCCTCTTCTTCCTCCTCCTCTTCTTCCTCCTCCTCCTTCTCTTCCTCTTCTTCCTCTTCCTCTTCCTTCTCTTCTTTCTCCTCCACTTTCTCCTTTCTCCTCCTCCTCCTCCTCCTTCTCTTTCTCCTCCTCCTCCTCTTCTTCCTCCTCTTCTTCCTCCTTCTCCTCCTTCTCTTCTTCTTTCTCCTTCTCCTCCTCTTTCCCCTCCTCCTCCTCCTCCTCCTCCTCCTCCTCCTCCTCCTTCATTTTTCAAGATGATGTTTCTCTGTGTAGCCCTGGCTGTTGGCTGTCCTGGAACTCATTCTGTAGAACAGGCTAGCTTCAAATTCACAGAAATCAGCTTGCCTCTGCCTCCCTGGATCTGGGATTAAAGGTGTGCACAATCATGCCTGGCGTTAATTGCATTTCTAAAAATTAGAATTATGAGCAACTTTTTATTCATTTAATGAACACTTATGAAGTCCATTTTAACTAAAACTTGTAAAAGTTTGACCGCATGTCATTGGTAAGGGCATGGAGGAACTGAAATTCACATATTGCTGATAGGAATGGGTAGTGGTCCAGTTGCTTTGGAAAGGTTGGGAAGTTTCCTAGCATTACAGATATGTCTATCACATAACCCAGGTTTTCTCTGAGGAAATGAAAGCATATGTCCATACAAATACTTGTTCAGAAATGCTTCTAGTGGGCTGGAGAGATGGCTCAGCAGTTAAGAGCACTGGCTGCTCTTCCAGAAGACCAGAGTTCAATTCCCAGCAACCACATGGTGGCTCACAACCATCTATAGTGATCTGACACCCTCTTCTGGCACATAGGTCATATATGTGTATATATAGGTCATAGACATAAAATAAATAAATCTTTAAAAAAATAAAAAGAAATGCTCCTAGCAACTTTACCTGTATGTTTTGTTTTATTTTTCGAGACAGGGTTTCTCCGTGTAGCCCTGGCTGTTCTGGAACTCACTCTGTAGACCAGGCTGGCCTCAAACTCAGAAATCCACCTGCCTCTGCCTCCCAAGGGCTGGGATTAAAGGCGTGCGCCACCACCGCCCGGCTGCAACTTTACCGTAATAAGTCAAACAAGTAACCTGGAAGAACAACTGTGTTATATTCCTGTATTAGAATACTATTTGTGGGCCAGCAAAATGCTTTAGTGGGTACAGGTGCAGCCATTAAGCCTGATAACCTGAGTTTGAGCCCCAGTTGTTAAAACTAACCCGCACAAGTTGTCCTCTGACCTCCATTCTATGGTAGATTCATGTGTATATGAAGAAACATGGAGACAATAAGTAAATGTGGAAAATATACCACACAGAAGTAAGGAATTAAGTCAGCCAGGCATGGTGACAGATGTCTGTAACCTTGCATTCGGGAAGTAGGGCAGGATATCAGAAATTCAAGATTAGAATCAGCTACATAGCAAACGTAAGGCCAGGCCAGCCTGCACTACATGAGACCATCTCAAAAGCAAACAGAAAAAATTTGTGTGGTGTGTGTATGCATACACACACACACACACACACAGAGAGAGAGAGAGAGAGAGAGAGAGAGAGAGAGAGAGAGAGAGAGAGAGAGAGAGAGAAGGGAAGGTTAGGCGGTGGAATGGTGACGCATACCTTTAAATCTCAGCACCCTGGAGGCAGAGGCAGGTTCAAGGCCAGCCTGGTCTACAGAGTGAGTTCCAGGACAGCTAGAGCTACACAGATAAATATTGTCTCAAAGAAAAAGAAGGAGGGCTGGAGAGATGGCTCAGCTGTTAAGAGCACTGACTGTTCTGCCAGAGGTCCTGAGTTCAATTCCCAGCAACCACATGGTGGCTTACAACCATCTGTAATGGGATCTGACACCCTCTTCTGGTGTGTCTAAAGACAGCTACAGTGTACTCATATAAATAAATAATTTTTTTAAAAAAAAAAGAAAAAGAAAGGAAGGAAGGAAGAAGGGCTGTTTTTGCCAAGTACCCAGCAACAGCATTAAATGGGCTCGCATCTGTCTGTAACCCCAGTTTCAGAGGACCTGATGCCTTCTTCTGGTCTCTTCTGGAACTAGATTCACATGAGCTGCACTTACATACGTGCACACAAAATGCTTATAAACATAAAATATAGTTTTATATAAGGATAGAAGGAAACTTTGAGGGTGATAGACATGTTCATTGCCTTGATTATGTGGTGTATAATTATGTCAAAACATCAAACTGTATACTGTATGTGATGGGTTTGGTGCCAATCACATCCTAGTAAATCTACTCTGCAAAGCAAATGGCCCTTGCCATTGGATCCATCCACTCTGAACAGTCATCGCTCACCTTCCTTAGGGCCCAGGATGCAGCTCTATTATTATCTCTCTTCTCATTTTACCAACAAGGTAAATAAAGCTCAAAGAGCTGAGGTCACGTTCCAAAGGGCACCAAGTTAGTAAGAAAAGCAGCTGGGCCTGCTCGGGCTGTTGTGCTCCCCACTGAGCCACCAGTGGGTGATGCTGAAGGACAGGACAGTGGTGACAGAGCCATCCTGCACTGCTGACAGACCGGGATGGCCTTTCTGGAGAAAGCTGGCAGTACAGTATGGAGTGACACTAGGCAGAGCACCCTGTGACTCAGCCATTCTGCTTCTCCAGGTAGATATAAATATAGACGGAGTCACAGTCATGACATCGGCAAGTCTCCCAAAGAAACTGAATAGTACAAAATAGTCATTGTCACCTTATCATTTGCTGGGGTTGGAAGTTAGAAGGGACATAGGAGACCACTAACAGATCATAAGCAGGTACAGTAAGATGGTCCTGCCTGCCTCTGCCTCCCAAGCACTCGCTGTGTTCTGAGGCAAGGTCTCGCTCTCACTACGTTACTACATAGAGCGAGGCTACCTCCACATCCTGAACGTTAGGATTGCAGGTGTGTGGCCCATGCTTGGTTTATGTGGTTGATGCTGGGGTTGGATTAGGGATTCCTCCATGCTACCCAGTGACCTGCCCTGACCACATGCTCAACCTGGACATACACTTTAAAAAAAAAAGCAGGGCTGGCCAAAGGACTCAGTAGATAAAACGATGGCTATGCAAACATGACAACCTGGATCCCACTGGAGGGGAGAACCAACAGCAACAGTTGTCTGCTGACTTTTACACGTGTGCATGCACACACTACCACAACCATCACCACCACCACCAACAATAATGTATTAAAAATAAAATAATAAAAATAAACCATAGATCAATGAAGACACAAGTCAAGAACTGTGCTACGGCCAGGGATGGTGGCACACACCTTTAATCCCAGCACTTAGGAGGCGGAGGCAGGCAGATCTCTGAGTTCGAGGCCAGCCTAGTCTGTAGAGTGAGTACCAGGACAGTCAGGGCTACACTGAGAAAGCCTATCTCAATAAAAATAAATAAATAAATGAATAAATGAATGAATGAATGAATAAATAAATAAATTGTGTTATGATGTGTGTGGCGGCTCACATCTGTAATCCCAGTACTCTGGAGGCTGAGATAGCAAGGCCATTTTGCTAGCCCTTGTTTTTTCTCTTTTGGGTTTCCAGGACAGGGTTTTTGCCTTAAATTGCCCAAGCTAGCCTGGGCAACAGAGTGATACTGTCTTAAAACGTACATTATTAGTTCAGTACTCTGCACCTGACCCCAACACACAAATCAAACACAAGAGAGGACTGAGGGGAGGAAGGATCGTCTCTAGAGCTGATGCCTCCACCTCCCACCCAGGAGCTGGAAAGGAAGTGAAACTGTGTAGTGAGTGGGAGCTGGAGGCAGGTCTGGAGCACACCCTGGGTTTCTCCTGCAGTCCAGTCTCCTGCCCCCTTACCTAGTTACCGAGGTTTAGAAGAGGAATGTCTGTAAGGATTAGCTTCCCGAGATAAGGAGCAGAGATTGGGAAAAGTTACAATAGGCTCCAAGATAAGCCCGAAGATCTCAGTAAAAGATAGACACACACACACACACACACACACACACACACACACACACACACACACCAGAGCTCCAGCGCAAGCTTCCCTGTGCTGTGTGTCTCCTTTTCCTTTGTTTTCCATTCTTTATTAGTCACCTCCTTCTCCAAGTACCCTCTTTCCTCTTTTCACCTTCTGGACCCTCTATGTCTCCAGTGCAAAAAAAAAAAAAAAAAAAAAAAAAAAAAAGCCAGAGTTTCATGTAGCCCAGGCTGGCCTTGTACTGGCTATATAGCCTAGAATGACCTTCAGTTTCTTGCTCTGGGATTATAGACCTGTGCTACAACACCCATAGTTTATAGCACTGGAGATCCAACCCAGAACTTCATGTGTTCTAGGCCAGCACTCTCTATTTGTGCTACGTCTCCAGTACCTCTCTACAATCTTTTACATTTTATTCATTCGTGTGTGTGTGTGTGTGTGTGTGTGTGTGTGTGTGTGTGTGTGTGTGTTGGAATGCAAGGGCAGTAACATGGCCAAAGATCTTTTCTGCCACCTTGTGGGACAAAGGAGTTTAACCCCTGTTGTCAGGCCAGCTCACAAGTACCATTCTGCCCTCTGAGCTAGCTCACCACTTTTTTATTTATTTATTTATTCATTTATTTATTTATAATGTATTCATTTACTTTGTGTGTGCATGTCAGGAGACAACTTTGTGACAGTCGGTTCTCTCCTTCCACAGCATAGGTCCTTGGGACCAAAGTCAGGTTATGATTGGTGGCAAGAACATCCCTTAGAGGCCATTTTGCTAGCCCTTGATTTTTCCCTTTTGAGTTTCCAGGACAGGGTTTCTCTGTGCAACCCTGATTGTGCTTAAACTCTCTGTGTAGACCAGGCTGGCCTCAAACTCAGAGATTACTTGTCTCTGATTCCAAAGTGCTAGGATTTAAGGTATGTGACATGGACAACCTGACTTTTATTTCATTTCATTTTATTTTATTTTTTGACAGAGTCTCACTATGTAGCCCTTGAAACTGGATGTGTAGACCTGGCTGGACCCCTGAAATCCACATGCCTCTGTATCCCCAGTGTTGGGACTAAAAGTGAGTACCATTACATTACCATTATACCCAGCCTCTGCACTCTTTTTTTTTTTTTTTTTTTTTTTTTTTTTGGTTTTTAGTTTTCTCTGTATAGCCTTGGCTGTCCTGGAACTCACTCTGTAGAGCAGGCTGGCCTCAAACTCAGAAATCCGCCTGCCTCTACCTCCCAAGTGCTGGGATTAAAGGCGTGTGCCACCACTGCCCGACAACCTCTGCACTCTTTAAACTGTCTTTCTGATTCCACTTTCTATGCATTTAAACACCTAGGCTTGGAGAGCTAGAGATAGCTGAGTACTTAAGAGTGCTTACTGCTCTTCCAGAGGACCCAAGTTCACTTCCCAGTCCCCACACATCAAGCAACCCACAACTGCTTGTAACTTCAGCTCTAGGGGATATGATGCCCTCTTCTGGTCTCTGCTGGCACTAGCTTCCCTGCCTCTCATCTCCACTCTTCACCTACACACACTAAAATAAAATAAAAACCACCTAAGATACCTGACAAACCTCCAGATGAGAGCAGAATAAACCATGGCAGGACAGAAACTAGGGACCTAGGGTGCTGGCATCAGCCGGTGCCCGGCTACTACACTACTTTCACCTCTGCCGCTGAGCCTGCACCCTCCTTCAGTTCTCTTTTGCCTCTCGGTGCCCTTCCCTGTTCTCTCCCTGTCATTGTCCTTTGATGGTATCCCAGCATCCCCATGTCTCTTTCGCTTCCCACTCAGTCCCCCTCCCTCTCATCAATCTCTTCACTTACTTTCTAGTTATAAATGATTATTGCCCCATATACAATGTCCACCAGAAGCAGCCAGCAGACGCTCACTCATTCACTCAACAAATAGTGAGGATACCCTGCTCTAAGTTGGATACGTGAATAAGATGCCCATCTGCCCCTGAGATAGAATTAGAGAGAGAAGAAATGACAAGGAATGGACTGTAACAGAGAACATTTGCTATCTGCAAGAAAGGCCAAGAAGTCTTCTCCAAGGAGAAGTCTTGCTTTTCTTAAATTGTATTTTGTTAATCAGCCTTTTTATTATTTTCTTTCTTTCTTTCTGTCCTTTTTTTCCCTTTCTTTCTAATTGAAGGTCCCTTACTGGTCCTCCTTCTGTGAATGGCCAAGAGGAGGGCACCCAGCTGGCGCAGGGACAGTAATTTCCACATTTCATTTACACACAGAATTTAACAGACAAACATGGAATCGCTATTGTGGTTAGAAGTGGCAGTGTGGGATGGGGAGGAATGAGGAGTAGGGGTGTTATTTAAAAGCATACAGGCTCCCCCCAAACTGGATGCCTGGGACAGGACTTGGTCTGCTTCAACTCAAGAGGAATCAGAAAATCAAAAGCAGCTTGAGTAGGTCAGAACCCTCAAGGATGGAGGGAAGAGAAAGTAAAGGGGGGGGGGGGGGGGCACTTGGCAACTGGGGTGAAGGAATTGTCACCCCCCCCACCGCTGGGATCTCCCCCCAACCCCACCCCATCACCCCTCTGGTCTGGCAGGAAAAGAGCAGCCTACAACACCCAAAAGCAGGTCCAAGGCTGTTAGATGCTCCAGGCAGGGGGCTGGAGGTGGCTCACAAAGGCTTTCCCTCCAGGAAGATGACAGTGCTGCCACCTAACTTTTCTGCCAGGGTTCAGGGTGCCTTGACCTTCTCCTGGTAGTTAGCTTGTAATTCATGTTTTTTCTTGATGGCATCCTTGGAGCTGGCATAGAATATTTTGCTCTTAAGGAGTGCACTCTCAGGTGCCCAGAAGATGAACAGCAGATTGGTCCTCCTCCTTGCTCTCCTTGGTTGCATCCAAGAGAGTGTTGCAGCAGGCAGTCCTTGTCTGGCAGCATCCTGACAAAAGTGGAGTAGGACTTATCCACAGTCTGCCTCACATCTGCTACCAAGATCTCCTGGCCCCCCTCCAGGATGATGTTTTTGTTTTCACTCAGGCAGAAGATCACCACCACCTTCTTATGTTTCTTTACTTCTGCTGGCCTTGAGGATTTGCAAATTTTCACGTCATTGAACACCTTGATGACACCATCAAAGACTGCCACACCAGAGGCCGTGTTTCCAGAAACAAAAGGGAAACAGAACACTACAGAACTGAGCCACTGCAGCTGCTGCCATGATCCAGGGTCAGAAGAGGGTGTCAGATCACCTGAAACTGGAGTTACAGTTGGTTGTGAGTCACCATGTAGATGCTGGGAATTTAACCTGGGTCCTCTGCAACAAATGTCTTTAACCAGTGAGCTATCTCTCCAGCCCTGAGAGCCTTGCTTTGGAGGATGAATAGGAGTTCTCTGGTATTTCAGACTGCAGGGACAGGCAAAGGCACCAAGACCACATAAGGCTGAAGCCAAAATATCACAAATTCAAGGCCAGACCAGCTGACATAGTAAGTTCTAGACCAGGAGAGGAGGAAGAGGGAAAGAGGAACAGGAAGGATAAAAAAGGGAACAGAGAGAAAGGAAGAAGAGGATGGAGAGAAAGAGGAGAAGGAGGTAGAGGCAAGAAAGGAGACAGATAAGGGGAAGATTTGGTTAAGAGAACCTGACCACAGGACAACAAAAAGACAGTGAATTTAGGCAGGAATTAACCTTAGATCTAAAGTCCCAACACTCAGAAATCTGGATAGAACAGCAAGTTCGAGGCCAATCTGTACTAGATAGTGAGTGCTGAGTCAGCTTCAGGTACAGCAAGACCGTCTCAAAAACGAAACAAAACAAAAGTGATGTGTTTTAAAAATTGTAACCTACCCTTCTGTTTTTGCTGTGTTTTGGCTTGGGCGTTTTGTTTTTGAAGCCCTGGTTGTTCTGGAACTCACTGTGTAGACCGAGTTGGTGCTGGAGTTAAAGATGTGATTCACCACCCTTAGGCATTCTTCTCTCTTTTGATTTTTAATTTAATTTTATTATTTTTATGTGAATAAGCATTTTGCCTGCATATATGTCTGTGTACCACATGTGTATCTGGGGCCAATGGAAACCAGAAAAAGGTGTTGGATCTCCTGGAACTGAAGTTACAGATGGTAGTATCTTCCATGTATGTGCTGGGAATTAAACCTGAGTTTGGAAGAGCAGTCAGTGCTTTTAACTGCTGAGCCACCTTTCTTGCCCCTCCACCCTCCTCTCCAGGGAAGAGGAGAAGCAGGAAAAGCAGTCATGTCAGGATAGTCCGGACTAAAGTGGTGGTGATACAGATGAAGAAAACCAGTGTGCAAGAGAGGTCAAAACATCAACGTTGAGAAGACACCACGAAGGTGACTAGTTAGCTCGCTGGAAAAAGGAACTTAGAAGGGGCTCCATGCTTGTATATATTCGTCATATGTACCATTCTGGGGGCAGCTAGATTCATGGGGTCTGGCGCTCCAGAGAGGCTTGGGCTGCAGGTTAATGAACTCTCAGGAAGTGTTAATTGAAGAGAGTCACCCCAAAGGTAGCTACTCTGGTTCAATACATGGTGGTTCCTCGCTCTCCCTCTAGGTGGCGCGAGAAGCCTTGCACTTCTCTTGCGCTTTTTCTGAATTGAGCGCTCTCCACATTCTCTGCCAGCTCTTTCCCTGGACGTGCTTAGGTCGTGCCCTCTCAGCTGGAGACCCAAAACAGGAGCTGACTCTGGAAAGCTTGTGGCCCATGTGGCCAGCACATGCCTGGAAGCTCAGAGACTTCAGGGAGGGCGGCGTGGCCGGCGTGAGCACCTGTCCCTTGGGTCCCCTCCAGGAACCAATGTAGAGAATGTGTGGAGGGGATGGGCCAGTAGGCAGCGCACCGCCCAGAGAGAGATGCGTGGAAAGAAAAGACGACTAGGTTCGGTCCCCAGACACACTGGGAACGGAAGTTACTGGTCCCTTGGGTCATCTCCTTGTTAGGAGCATGCCGCGGACCCTTTAAGGCTCCATCTCCCTTGCCCTCCCCCGCCTGGGACAGGCTGGGACACCCGGGACCTGACATTTGGCGGAGCCTAACGTGGGAGCTAAAAATAGCTACTCCGGGTTACTTCGGGGCATTGTTTCTGACACACACACACCCGCGGGCTCTGTGTCACCCTGCTGGAGTTACCCCGTACCCTGGCAAGTATACCTAGCCCATACCCTTCTCTTCGACCTCTCAGGGGGATCAACTGCACTCAACTCTTTAAGAAATTTCGCAGTCCAGGATTTTGGATGGCGGGAAGAGCCTTTTGTTCCAAGGACCCTACTTTGAAAACTTAGAGGCAGGCGGGAACCTTAGGGGCGTGTCTCCCCAGCCAGCACTAGGGCTAGGGGTGGGGGCGTGGCCTTTTGGGGTGTGCGGGCTCCTGGCCAATGGGTATTGTGAAGGGCGTGGCCCACGGCGGGGCGGGAGTGAGGAGGTGCCTTCGGCTTTCCGCATCTTTCCCCCTTCAAGCCGGTCTCATTAGATCCCGGAGAGCCTTGGTGCTCTCCGGTTCCTTGGGTTGTGGCAGTGAGTCCCACCAGGCCCGCCCTTTGCACACCACTTCCGAACGCCGGGGTCTCCTGCTCGCCAGGCCGGGACCCTATACCCTATTCATTTTTTTTCTTATTGCAGCGCCTGAGTCTTCTTTTAAAACAAGATGCCGTCGGGTTTCCAGCAGATCGGCTCTGAAGTAAGGATCAGCATTCGGGGGACGAATTGGGGAATCTGGTCCAGTTTTTCTTGGGCTGGGTTTGGGGTTGGGGTCAGCTAGGAGGCGGTTCTTGCGCAGGCGCATGGGTTGGAGATGGGGGGCTGGCTATTTATATTCAGCCTAGACAACCCGTGACTGTCAAATTCCAATCCCGCCAAGAGACAGAGTGGGTCCGAGAGACTCTTTACGTAGCCAGGCTGAGAGACTGGATTCTCAGGAATCCAGAACTTGTCTCCTATCCTACTGTGCGCTGCAGCGGGTGACACTGCCCACGACTCTATTTGGGAAGGCAGATCCGGAGTCTCACCTTCCCGGAGCTGTTCAGATTTACAGTGCTTCTAGGACCCGAACACTTCGGGGGGGCCCCACCCCCACTCCTGGCAGTCCTCCAGGAGGCTGAACTTTCTCTTGGCCTTGCTGTGGGTGGAGGGGCAGAGGGGAGTGTCAGCCCCCACCCCACCCCCCAGCTCAGGTTTCTGCTTGGAGACAGACTGTGCCGCCAGCAGCAGCCACCACTGCCACTGCCCCTCACACCACTCACTACCTTCCCTCCTCTTCCCTTGAGCATCGCTCTCTCTCTCCCTGCTAAAATCCCCAGGTCACATCCCTGAGTACTTGGTCCCAGTTTAGGAGCTGAGGGGAGGTTAGGCCTAGACTCAAAAAGCTACCCCAAAGCAATGACCCAGATGCCCTTTCTAAAATAGCCTTTCTTGGGCCTGTTGAGGGCCTGCTGGAGCAAGCTGAGAGGACTTCCAGAAGGAAGAGATGAGGACTAGAGCCGATGTTAACACTCCACTTATTAGTTTATAAAAACAGACACTCTCTGGGATACTGTTATAGTTGATTTGGATTTTTGCAAGAGTTTTCACAGACTGACAGGTAGCCGAGGGAGGTAATATCACCTGGCAGAAGAGGAGATCCAGGTTCAGTTTAGAGTGGGGAAGTGACTTACCCAAGGTCACACAAGACTGAGTCTATCTCAAGGTCACAATGGAATTTTGAGGTACGGATCCTCAAACTTTTGCCTGTAGTGTGGACGCAGACATCAGTTTTTTTTTTTTTCCTACATGCCCAGGTTCCTGTGGAGTTATGTTTACAGTGAGATCTTTGTACAATTCCTAATATGGCCCACTTTCTTTCACCCAGTATGTTGGATGGAGCCCAGCATCTTCATGCTCCAGCTGGGCCTGGGCCCCTGAAGGAAGTCAAACATGATTTTACATATCTTCCTTTGTTTTTGTCTGTCCAGGATGGGGAACCCCCTCGGCAGCGGGTGACTGGGACGCTGGTCCTGGCTGTGTTCTCAGCTGTGCTTGGCTCCCTTCAATTTGGCTATAACATTGGGGTCATCAACGCCCCACAGAAAGTGAGTGAGCTGCAGCTGTCAGGGTGGGAATATGTCAGGCTGGGGAAAGAGAAAGGTCTCTAGAGTCACTGCCATGTTGCTCCTCCCCATCCCCAGGTGATTGAACAAAGCTACAATGCGACGTGGCTGGGTAGGCAGGGTCCTGGGGGACCGGACTCCATCCCACAAGGCACCCTCACTACACTCTGGGCTCTCTCCGTGGCCATCTTCTCTGTGGGCGGCATGGTTTCCTCCTTTCTCGTTGGCATCATTTCTCAATGGTTGGGAAGGTATGGAGCTGGAGGGCAGAATCGGGGAGGAGTAGGAAGGAGGGCCAGAGCATGGGTGTCATGACCAGCCCTCCTCTCTGTGTGCCTGCCAGGAAAAGGGCTATGCTGGCCAACAATGTCTTGGCCGTGCTGGGGGGCGCCCTCATGGGCCTAGCCAATGCCGCAGCCTCCTATGAGATACTCATTCTCGGACGGTTCCTCATTGGCGCCTACTCAGGTACCCACAGGTGCTATGGCTCTACTCTGTGCCTCTGCTCTCCTTAATCATGTATGGGCTTCTATATGGGAATGTGCAACTATCCTCAGCTCTCTTTTCTTTCTGCCCAGGGCTAACATCAGGATTGGTGCCCATGTATGTGGGAGAAATCGCCCCCACTCATCTTCGGGGTGCCTTGGGAACACTCAACCAATTGGCCATCGTCATTGGCATCCTGGTTGCCCAGGTAAACAGATCTAGCCTTGTGGGGAGCTAGAAGCAGGAGTTGGAGTGGATGTCCATATTTGGGCAGGAAGGAGATCAAAGTCACTTTTTCTCTTTCCTGTCCTTTCCTACAGGTTTTGGGCTTGGAGTCTATGCTGGGCACAGCTACCCTGTGGCCACTGCTTCTGGCTCTCACAGTGCTCCCTGCTGTCCTGCAGCTGGTTCTGTTGCCCTTCTGTCCTGAGAGCCCCAGATACCTCTACATCATCCGGAACCTAGAGGGGCCTGCCCGAAAGAGTGAGCCCTCACCTTGCATCTAGCCCAGGCCCATACCTCCACCCCATCTTGCTAGTAACCAGGGCCTCCTTTCAGGCTCCATAAAACCTGACATTCCCCACCCCCAGGTCTAAAGCGCCTGACAGGCTGGGCTGATGTGTCTGACGCACTAGCAGAGCTGAAGGATGAGAAACGGAAGTTGGAGAGAGAGCGTCCGATGTCCTTGCTCCAGCTCCTGGGCAGCCGCACCCACCGGCAGCCTCTGATCATCGCAGTGGTGCTGCAGCTGAGCCAGCAGCTCTCGGGCATCAATGCTGTATGTATGGAGACCCAGGCACAGCACGGGTCAGGTCCCAGTTTGGGGAAGCGGAGAAGGGAACAAATCACCTTCTCCATTAGCATTCAGGCTCAGTCCAGTTTGGTGAGGTTGGAATAAAAGAGCAGACATCATTAGCCATGCCTCTCCTGCTCCCTCACTTCTAGGTTTTCTACTATTCAACAAGCATCTTTGAGTCAGCTGGGGTGGGACAGCCAGCCTACGCCACCATAGGAGCTGGTGTGGTCAACACGGTCTTCACGTTGGTCTCGGTAACTACTTGCTTGTGGACACACCACTGGTGTCGTAGCCCTGGGTGCCCTGGGGCCCTATTCTTGTTTGTTGCCAACTGACCACTGCCCCTCCCTCTTCCCACAGGTGCTCTTAGTAGAACGAGCTGGGCGACGGACACTCCATCTGCTGGGCCTGGCAGGCATGTGTGGCTGTGCCATCTTGATGACCGTGGCTCTGCTGCTGCTGGTGAGAACTCATGTTTTGAGAACACAGCAGTCTTACCCATGGGGATAACCCCAAGAGGTTCTGTGGCTGCCTGTGCCAGGACCATGGTGCTGTAGTCTACAGTCTGTTTCTGAGGTACCCTGGCAGCACTGGGGCCTAGCATAATAGAACGGTTCCTATGAAACCTCAAGAACAACGAATGATTCCCAAAAGCACAGCTTTCCAGAGCCAACGGAGCAAGAAACGAGAATATTCTACCTTGAAACCTCCTGAGGTAGCAAACAAAATGGCAGAACTCAGAAATGCTCCAGGGCAGCTCAACACTTGGGAGGCTGAGGTGAACACTTGAAAGTTCAAGGCCAGCCTGAGCAACATGTGACACCCTGTCTAAAAGGGCAGTGGACAGAGGATGTTTCAGGCTTGCTTTAGCCTAGAATGGCAGCTTATCGGGTGATAAGCCCTGGAAAAGATTTCAGTTCTCTGGGTCAAAGGCAAGGGGAGGTTTAGAGAGGCCAGAACCAAATTTTCTGCTCTTCCTTCCTGGTCTCTAGGAACGGGTTCCAGCCATGAGCTATGTCTCCATCGTGGCCATATTTGGCTTTGTGGCCTTCTTTGAGATTGGCCCTGGCCCCATCCCCTGGTTCATTGTGGCTGAGCTCTTCAGCCAGGGACCCCGCCCAGCAGCCATGGCTGTAGCTGGTTTCTCCAACTGGACCTGTAACTTCATCGTTGGCATGGGTTTCCAGTATGTTGCGGTAGGTTCCTTGCCCTTTGCCCAGTTTCCCACACTAGTAGCCAGAGGGGAGGCAAAGCATCCCTAGTCCCTTCAGTATCTGGTCAGACTCCCAGTCCTGCAAGATAAGTCTGGCAGAGCTACTTCACCAGAATCAAAGAAAGTCAGGCAGAAATAGATGGGTGGAAGGTGGTTCAGCAGCTTAGATATCTTCGAAAAAAATAAACCAGTAGTATAATGTAAACTTTCTATTAGTGCTATAAATGGGTTAGGAATCTGTCCCAGGTGTACACTCTTGGGAGTTTCAATGTCAGCTTTCACTTCTGGCCATCACCACTGCCTCTTAAGGGAACACCACCTGTTCTTCACATACCCTAGTTCCCATAGTCTTTGGTTCTGGCTTCCCACCCCTGTCAACATTTCTTTCTCCAACTGTCCCAGGATGCTATGGGTCCCTACGTCTTCCTTCTATTTGCCGTCCTCCTGCTTGGCTTCTTCATCTTCACCTTCCTAAAAGTGCCTGAAACCAGAGGCCGGACGTTTGACCAGATCTCAGCTGCCTTCCGACGGACACCTTCCCTCTTAGAGCAGGAGGTGAAACCCAGTACAGAACTTGAATACTTAGGGCCAGATGAGAATGACTGAGGGGCAAAGTGGTGGGAGAGCCACCCTCTCCACCCAGACTCCCTCCTTTCCTCTGCAGCACTTTAGCCCTTCTCTTCCCAGTTACCTCCAGGATGAAGGAACTGGGAAGCTGAAGGGAGGGGTGGTTCACGTGCCCCCTCATTCCCCTCGTGTGATTCTTTTGGATTATTTATGTGTTGTGGCTAGGCTGTGGCCACCTAGATGGGCTTTTCTCCCAGTCCTGCCTTCCTCCTGCCCCCCATCCAGACTCAGCTCTAGAATACTTCCCTTCCCTTTAAGGAAGGGGTCTGCAGGAGGGCGGGGTGCCTGGAATTCAGTGGGATGAACAGCAGGGGTGTGTGAACGGAGGGCTCTTCTCCCACAGGCTGGCACTCACTGAACTCTTGCCACATAGACTCTGGGTGAAGGGGGTTGTCTTGACCCCTCCAGGGCAAAGGATACAACCTCCCCAAATCTAGTCTTGCCTCCCTGCAGGCTCCACCCTCCAGGGGAAAGGAACACAACAGCACATACCTGACAGGGCAAGGATGGTGGAGTGCATCAGTCTCCATGTGGGGCCCTAGCCTGTTCCCAGGGCTGCCAAGTGTGGGTACCAACACTTTCTTGTTCCCCTCCAGGAAGGGTGCTAAACCTGAAAGCTTCTGACCAACTAAGGGCAGGAGGGGATTTGAAAGGCTGCCCATAAACACTGGTTGGGAGGGAGCCTTTGGTATTTTTGTATGTTTTGAAGAATGGGTAGGGAGCAGAACCCCAGGGGCTGCTGTATTAAATGTGTACATAGAGACCCATCCATAACGTCACTGTATGAGGATGAATGTCCGGTTGTGGAGGAACTGGAGGGTGTGCTAACCTGGGCTCAGGGCTCCATCCATAACGTCACTGTATGAGGATGAGTGTCCAGTTGTGGAGGAACTGGAGGGTGTGCTAACCTGGGCTCAGGGCTCCATCCATAACGTCACTGTATGAGGATGAGTGTCCAGTTGTGGAGGAACTGGAGGGTGGGCTAACCTGGGCTCAGGGCTCCAACTCCTCTAGATTCTGTCACATATTCACATCCACTTCAATTTCCGTCCTCCAAAAATTCCAGTCTCACTATACGACCCAGGCTGGCCTTGAACTTGTAGCAAACCTCTTGCCTCTGCCTTCCAGAGAGCTGGTTTACAGGCCTGAACCCAAATGTCCCACTTTTTAAAACAATGTTTTCTCGAGACAGTATGTGGCCCAGAATGACTTAGAATTAGAAATCCTCCTGTCTCAGCTTCCTGAGTGCTGGCACAGCTGGCCTTCTACTTTGATTTTTACCTACTGCTTAAATTAACAGTAAATGGTTTGTAAACTATATTCACAAACGCCCAGGCACTGCCGAGACCTCACCCTCAGTTATGGATCCAGTTACTTTTGGTGACAAGGGTTCTTGTCACAACTAAATAGCTAGGGCTCCCGGAGCAGAGAAGCACTAGCACTTCCTGCCCACTGTTCAGGTCTCAGCCTCACCGGTGAGTGAGTCTTCATCTTCAAACAGAGGAGCCAGAGACCAGGACAACAAGAAAGCCTGCTTTTGTTTTTACTGGAGGCTCAGGTGGCACATGACAGTTCATAAAATGGCTTCAGAGGTGTTGGGGGGAAGGTGGAAGGGAAACAAAAAATAAATGGGTGGGGAAGAAAAACAACCAGGAGGAGGTGTGAGCTGGCTGGTTCCTTCTCAGCCTGACGTAGGGGAGGGAGGTGATGCCTCTGAACAACTAGGATGGATCCCTTCCTTCAGCCCGTGCTAGGGGAGAGGGAAAAAAGAGAAAAAAGCCAAAGGCTGTTGCTTTGGCCCTCCTGAGTCTCAAGGGAAAAGCCGATGTTTTGATGTCATGAATTATGGGAAAGGGGGGAGGGGGATGCTGGGTAGAGTCAGTTGGAAACTGGCAGATACCTACGAGAGAGAGACCAATCATAAAGGGTCACTTAGCAGAATCCAATCCCTGGCCTTTTTGGTCACCTTCCCTGAGAAGCAGCACTCACCAGATGGTAGCTCTGGGTGTCCTCTGAGTTGGAATCACTCCAGTATGGTGGTGGGGGGGTCCCCACTGTTGATAGGTGCTGAGGTCTGAAGAGCATTGGTGAATTAACACTTGTTTACAACCTATGTCAACCTTTTCCTAACTTTTCACTTCTCGTGCCTTCCCCAGTTCCCACCCCAAAGCTGGGGATGGGGATGGAGATGGGGCATGCAAAGGCAGCCTGGGCTTGCTTGCCTGTGCAGGGGTTTCCTGGTAAGGAATGCCTGCAGGGGTGGGGCCAGCAGAAGCAGAAATGCACAAGGACAAAGGTACAACATCTTCTCACACGGAGACCCTCACCTCTGCGGCTATAGGCTGCCGGGGGCCAGGGGGCTGCTGCCGACGCCGCTGGAAGTAGGGACGGTTTCGTGGACGCTGGGGCTCAGGCCGGGAGCCATCAGTGGGGCCTTGGCTGGGCTTGGTCTCTCCATCCCCACCTTCCGTGGTAGGCTGTTGGGGTGGCCTGGGGCGGAAAGGCCTTCACAAAGAAAGACTGGATCAAGGAACTGGGCAGCAGACTCCCTTCCCAGGATTCCCTGTTTTGTTCCTATCTGTTCCAGTCTCTAGAATTTCTGTCATTTCACACAGGCCCAACATTGGACCCTGAAGGGGAAGACGAAGCAGTCTTACCTTCGGTACCTGGGCCGGAATCTGGGTGGGGGTACCCGTTCATCTCCCTGCTGCTGGTCCCCCTCCAATGGAGCTGTCTCCTTGGGTTCTACCCCATCGGAGCCCTGGGAATATACAAAGGCCTAGGTAGGCTGGGGAGCTCCCAGTGTGCTTGGTGCTTCCTGGTCTTAACTTACTTCTACCCCCTGTGAGGAACTCACAACTTCCCAACTTCTTTCCATAATGTGGAGAACTAGCTCCCTGGCTGCAACTCTTGTCTTACCTCTATGGGCTGTTGCTGGTTAGGGGGCCGAGGGCCTCGCACAAACCGCCTTCGATAGAAGAAGGGTGGTGGGCGTCGGCGTCTAGGTCGCTGCCCTGAGTCCTCTGCCCGCTCCCCTTCGCTGCCAGGTTCTGTCCCACCTGAGGGAGCCTCTGCCACCATGGGTGGTGGGGCAGCCGGGCGAGGCCGAGGAATGAATCTCCGGAACCTACGTCGATTGGGGGCATAGCGGCTGCCCTTCACTGGCACCCCCCCAGGCCCAGTTACATTAGCAGCTTCTGCACCCTGGGGAGGCAGAGAGGGAGCAATCAGAATTTTCCCTGACAACAAACACACAGCACTTACAAACCTGCCAGATCACTGGTTTTCCCCTTCTTCAGGCCCAGGTCCTCTACCCTATTCTTCCTCAAAACCACGCCTCCTTTCTCCCCTCCCCCAAGGGGCAGCAGAAGGAGTTTGTACCCATCTGAGAAGAAACAACTTGTCCTTAGAAATAACTGCCACATTCCCCCCAGAGTGTAAAGACAGGACAGGATGAGATAGAGAGAGCCACTGTCCCTCCTTCATTCCAGAGGACTGACTGAGGGTCCTGTTAGGGCTGGGGTCCCGTGTAGAAAACAGACATGGAAGTGCTTGGTGAACTAAAGAGAAGAAACCCACATGTTACTGGCTGGTGACAGGGATGGGTTCTTTAGGACATATCCTAGGGCAGCTCTAGCGTTCGACAACATCCAGGTGAGAGTACAAGCCCCATTTCCACCACAGCCAGTGGCAGAGCTGGTCCCAGGAGGGCCAAAGCTTTGGCTGACCTCCTCCCACCCTCCCACGTCCTGGCCAACTCCACCCCACAGCAGCTCCAACCTTCTCTCCTTCCACGACATCGAACTCTACAGTCTCCCCATCTCCAACACTTCGCAGGAACTTCCTGGGGTTGTTCCTTTTAATAGCTGTCTGGTTGGGGAAAAGTCAGAAAAGTGAGGGCAGCAAAGCCAGGATCCCTTGAACCAGCTTCAGCCTCCACCCAACTCCATTCTTGGTGACATTTTATTGGAGTCTAGGGCTGGAGGGCAGAGCGAGAAAGTGGTCAAAGTAGTAGGGGGGGGGGTGGGGAGGGCCTGGAGCACAGCTCCACAGCGCCACAGGAGAGAAATAGATTAGTAGGGGGAAGTCATGAGCTAGAGGTCTGAAGGAGCCACTATCCCCAAGATGTCCTCCCCTCCCCCTGTACCCTTCAAGGACTTCAAAACATGGAGGCAGTAGGAACTCAAGAGCAAAGCAAAGGCCGAACAGTCTGGAGTTGTAAGGTGGGCAAACGCACTGTGCTTCTTACCTCAGTCCCACTGAGCACTTCCACCACAGCAGTGGTTCTCAGAATAGCCAGCATCAGAATCACCTGGGAGCAGGTTAAAACAGAGTGCCCGGCCCCAGCCCGGCTCATTAATTCAGCGGCTTGGGGCGGGGCCTGAGAATTCAGGTGATGCTGCTGCTGGTCCACAGAACTCTGAGACTCACTGCACCAAGTGTCTGTGGCCTTTCCCTCAGAAAACTGCCTGATTCCTTCCAGTGGTGTTAACAGGTCCCAGGAGGTGGTGAGTGTGCCGTGCCCTGAGGGCAACAGACCTCTGACAGCTGTTTAGCAACTCAATGAAAGTTGGGCTAATGGTGGTTCATACAGGCACCTGAGGCATGGGAAGCCAACTATGGGCAGGCTGTTGTGAAGAGCCAGAGAAATATATTGTGTGCAGCTAGGGGCTATGGCAAAGGCTTCCAAAGACAGGACAGGTGCCTCCCCTCAGAAAGCCAACCTAGCTCTTACCTGGTGAACAAAGACATCCTCCTTGGTGTCATTCCTGCAGAACAGGGTGGGTTGTTAAGGGGGTGATGGGTAAGGTACTCAGTTCCACTGAGGCCTCCCTACGTGCCCATTCCCAAGATGGGCCCAGCCTCTCCACTGTTCCAGTTCCTGGGGGTATGATAGGACCCTGGGAGCAGGAAGAGCAAGCCACCAGGGCCCCAGATGCTGGTGCAAGGAGAAGCACAATGCAAATCCACAGTGAGAGACTTGGGACTTCCTAAGAGAAAGGTAGGAGGTGGCAAAGGCACCTTGAAGGAGCCAGGACAGCTTCACCTTCTACCTCAGAGGCACCTCAGAACCTGTTGCAGCCAGGTCTAACTGTCCCTGGCCATATCCCCTTCTCCCTTCACCCCTGTTGGGGTTGGAAAATTCCACAGGCTCCTTCCTTCTACGCTCAAGGAGGGAGAGCACAGGGCCAGAGCCAGGGTACACAACTGTGAGAAGAAAACACGACATTAGGAGTCTCCAAACAGCCACAAAGCCTTAGCCGCCCTCAGCCTGGAGAACCACAAGCTTGTGGACTGAACAAGGGCGAAAGGACATACTCTCAATCTGTTACCACCTTGCCTATGACTCGCAGGCCAGGAGACAGGAGGATTCCTTGCAGGAAGCTGCTTTCCCCAGAACACATGTTCTAGTTTTAAAGCACTTGGGTCTGCACAAAGGTCAGCCTGTGAAGAGGGAACTGAGGTTCCCAGGAGGACTTGGCTGGGCAGGGTGCCTGAGCTGGGGAAGGCCAGAATAGGGGGGACCTGGCTCTACTAGGTCAGAATCTGCCACAGTCTCTCCCAGAGCTTGGAAGAGGTGGGGCTGCAACTGAAGAAAAGCACCAGCTTCAGTCCTACCGTTTGGGGATGGGTGGTGGGTGGTTCAAATGAGCCACAGCTCTTTAAGGGATAGAAGTTGTGAAGGTGCCAGGAGTGTTGCCCTTAACCAGGAAATCAGTGAGGATTCCAACCAGGAGCCCTGAACATTCTACCCTAAAGGCACACAGCATGCTAAAAATAATGTAGCAACTCCAGAAGGTGAGACAGGAGCTGGAAGGTCAGGGTCAGGTTTGCCAAGTTCCTGGATCATTAATCCTCTGCTGCCCTTGAAGATGTGGGTGTAAGCTTCTTCTTGCCAGTAACCATACATTTGTGCTGTGGCTAAAGCCTTTCAACCAGCCTCAGCTGGATATCACAACCATGTGCCTCAGCAGGGGTAGAGATGAAATAAGGTGTCCAATCCCACAGGTCAGTTCGGAAAAGACACCCGTTCCTCCCCCTCCCTGGGTTCCTCGGATACCTGTTGATGAATCCGTAACCATTCCGGACGTTGAACCATTTGACAGTGCCCAGGACTTGGATTGCTGCCAGGCAGAGATGCAGTGGGGATAGTAAGATGGGGGAAGAGACGGAGTTGGGCTGAGTTTTGAGAGAAAACTAAGCTAAAAATCTAACCTGCCTCCCTAGTAAGCTGCGAGTCAACCAGGTATCACTGGAAATGTCAAAGTACTCTTATCCTAGTCCTAAGTGGAAAAACTCACACAGGGGTTTCAGGCTCTCAAACCCACGTGCCTCACATCCTACGAAGCTCAGGTCTTTCACCTAGAACCCAGTACTCACCTGGTCCACCCTCAAGGTCAAAACTCAACAGCCGTTCTAGCCCTCCTAAATGTAAGGTTCCCATTCACCTGCTTCCCAAGGTTTACCTAACAAGAACCGGAGTCAACTACACCAAGTAGCCCGCAAACAGGAGTGTGGCCAGACCCTGAGGTTTTATTTTCCTACCCAAAGCCTTAGCTGAACCTGCCTGCCCCGCCCTCCGGCTCATGAAGGTGCGGCAAGGCTTCCCTCCAGCGGAATCCACTAATAGTTTGTTCGGCAGCTCCCGGACCAGTTAGTCCTTTGGGCCAGGCCTACCTTCGGCTTTCCAAACCCTGCTGCCCCTCCCCCAGCCCGCCGACCCTCAGAGCCGCCCTAGCGCGTGCCCCCCCCTCACCCAGCACCGGCTTGTCCGCCTGACTCCGGGCCGGGGGCGCGGGAGTCCCCGAGGCCGCCGTCGCCTGGTTGCCAGGGGTGCGAGGGCCGGGCGCTGAGGGGGTCCCAGCAGCGGGGCCAGAGGCGGCTCCGCCCCCGCCGCCCGCCCCGCCGCCTGCTTTCTGCGGCTCTCCCGCGGGCACCGGTACCACCACCGCTACCACCCCTGCCGCCGTCGCGGGCACCGTCGCCGCGGGGGCCGCTGTCGCCACCACTGCCGCCTCCGCCTCGCTCATCCCGCCGGGTCCAGTACCGGCCCCCGCCGCCACCGCCTCCTCCGCCGCTGCCACCACCACCACCCCGGCCCCTCCCCCTGGCTCGCGGACCGGCCACCCCGCTCGGTCCTCGCGCCCCGAGCCTCGCCCGCACGCCTGCCGCGGGCCCTAAGCCGAGGCCAATCGCAGTCGCCTGAAGCGGCGCGCTCAGGTCCCCCCTCCCTGCCGTCGGCCAATCGTAGCCGCGCAGCCCCCCAGGCCCGCACGCCAGCCCCGCCTCCTGGACTCCGTTCTAAAGCTGCGGCCCCCTCCCGCAACTCCGTAAGTACACCTGGGCCCCGCCTCCCCGCCGTCACGTGATGCGCCCTACCCAGCCCATTGGCTAGTGACTCATTTCCCCTCCCCCCTCCGCCCCTTTCCACCGGCCGCGGGAAATCAAACCGGCTGGTGGCGCCTCAACGGCCACCTGGCTTCTGCGCGCAAGGCGGGGCCGGGGCGAGCCTCCGAGGTTGCCCCTGACGACCCGGGTGGGGGTAGCGGCCAGCAGCCGCGGTTCTGCAGCGAGGGGGCCCCGCTGGCCTCCACTCTTCAGACGGTCGGTGCCCGGACTCTACTCTCCACCCTCTACCGCCCTGGGTGCTTTCCCCGCACAGAACGTCCACGCAGCCTCCAGGGCAGGCACAGTGGCTATCACAAGCAGAAGCCCCTCGGTTTTATGTTTTTAGGGTTTTAAAAAAAGGTCTCTGTAGCACCGCCTAGCCTCGAGCTCCTGATCCTCTTGCTTTTTCCTCCCCAGTGCAGACTTGCTGGGTTCGAAGTCAGCTCGGGTCATACAGTGAGTTCCAGGACAGTTTGGGCTACAGTGAGAGACAATGTCTCAAGAGATGAGAAGAAAAGAAACAAAGCAAAGTTTACAGATCTAGAACAAAGCGCAGCTCTTTTTTTAGTTTTAATAAAATATCCATACATGTAGCCAACACCCTAAGATGCCTTCTTTAGCTTGTGTATGGTAGATAGCACCCGTGTATTTCCAGCACACTGAAAGCCAAGGCAGGAAGATTCACTAGTTTAAGGCCATGCAGAGCTCGTGTGTTAAAAACAAGCAAACCAAAAGACGTTATTTTTGCTCCAGGAAAGTCTCTTTTAAGCCTCCTCTGGGTAACCTGGCCTCCTGATCCTCTTGCCACAGTTTTGGTGTCTCCCACCGAGTACTATCAGATTTTCTTAGGTTCAGGATCGCAGAACCCCTGGCTCACCGGCCTTGTACATGCAGTTAGCTTAAAACTTGCTATCTTTGCGTCTCGGAGGTGGGGAGGTTGTGTCTCTTTAAGTATCAACTATCCTATCTTATTGTGGCTTTAAAAAAAAAGAAATGATTTTGACCGTTTATTTTCTTTAATGTTCTTAACACCCATTAGGCAGTAAACGCCACAGCAGTTAAGACTTTTGTAGTAATCTTGGCATCTGGGACAACGCACCACCGATCAAAATAAGTGTTGGTTGCCAATATGCAGACGGCTCTAAGTCACTCTTTCCGAGGGCCGCCGCCTCCACATGAGAGGACATGGGCAACACTATACAGAGTTCATTTTTATCTGGTACAGCACCCCCTGGGAGTGGCACGAGTGCGCTGCTCCGCGCTCCCTAAGTGCGCTTTTGGCGGACGCCGACGGCCCGGGTATGAGCTCGCTTCCTGTCCCAGCGCGCCCTCTGCTGGCCGCCCCTGGAGTCCACCTGATCATAATTCCAACAGCAAACTTGACCACGCACCCCTCTGGTCTTTTCAGAACTGAGGATTGCGATTTTTATTTAGGGCATCAGGCATAGTGAACGGAAAAAAGAGAAGAGACAATAAAAGAACCAAATCGCCAGGGAGGCAGTAGGTAAATAGAAACAACCACTTCCTTACACTGCTAAAGCCTCTAACTCTAACCCTGACCTCGAAAAGAGAGAGATCCCAGTTGAGGAAGGCAATCAAGACATCTCACTGCTGCAACAGAAGAATGGGAAGGTGTCAAAGGTACGGAGGAGTTCAGGTGTGGGCCGAAAAATGAGTTCGAGAATGAGAGGAAGCCCACAAGCAGAGGTGAGCCCTTTTTGTATTAAGATTAAGAAACTGGCAAAGACCAGGGATATAGCTCAGTTGGTAGAACATTAAGCTACCTATCATCCAGAAAGTCCTGAGTTTTGGCAGCTAGAGAGTTGGTTCGGGTTAAGAGCACCAGCTGCTCTCGCAGAGGATCTGGGTTCATTTCCCAGCACAGACAGTGGCTCTCAACCATCTATATAACTAACTCCTGTTCCAAGAGAGCTCATGCTTTTTACTGACCTCCTTGGGAACCACACAAAGATACATGCAGGGAAACACCCATTAAAAATAAATCTTAAAACATTTTTGTATTTTTTTCATGTGTGTCAGAGAGGGTTTCTCAATATAGCGTTTGCTGTCCTAGAACTGGATCTGTAGACCAGGCTGACCTTGAACTCAGAGATCTGCCTACCTCTGCCTACCAAGTGCTGGGATTTAAGGTGTGTGCCACCACTGCCCGGCTTCTAAAACTACTTTTAATAAAATAAAAATGAGTTGTGCTGGAGGGCTTGTACATGTTAGACAAACACTCTACCGTTGAGCTATATATAACCCAGCCTCTCAAACTGTTTAATTGGTTCTCAGTTTGGTTGTTTCGAGATAAGATCTCATCCTGGAGACTGGGCTAGCCTTGAACCACCTGCCTCTGCTTCTTCGGTGCTGAGATTGAAGATTATGTGCTACCATGAAGCAGAGGCTTTTTTTTCCCACATAAGATATTTGTGGATGACTATTTTTGTTTCTGTCTTTTCTTTTTTGAGATCCTGGCCAACTGTCCCACCGAGCTATACCTCCCAACTTTCTTGCCCAGTTTTTACTTTTTTTTTTCTTCTGGAGACAGGGTCTCATTAAGCTGCTCAAGTTGGCCTTAAACCCTTTCTGAAACTTAGGTAGAACTTGACCTTTTGACCTTCCTACCTCAGTCTACTGAGTAACTGCCTAGGCTTCCTCACCATTCACCCCTTCCACAACCCAAGCTCCTCTGCCTGCCTGGTCAGCTTGTTTTCTGCCAATCTCACATCTTTAGCAGAGTCAGGGTTAGCTGTGTTCTCTTGTCTCTTGTCTGCCATCTTATTTATTCTCTGATTTGCTGATCACTTTCTTTTTCATTTATTAAACTTTTTATTTATTAGCTAGGCTTAGTGGTACACACCTTCAATCCCAGCATTCAGAAGGTACAAGCAAATGGACCTTTGTGAGTTTGAGGTCAGGCTGGTATACATAATGAGTTCTAGGAAAACCAGGGTTATATAGAAAGACTCTGCCCCCCCCCCCCAAAAAAAATTCACATTTATTAGGGGCTGGAGAGATGGCTTAGTGTTTGAGAGTGCTTGTTGTTCTTGAAAAAAAAACAAAACAAAACATGTATTTGGTTTCCAGCATCCACATATTGGCCCATAACCATCTAACTCAAGTTCCTGGGGATCTGTCACCCTCTGTTGGTGTCCTCAGGCCCTGCAAGCATGTAATGCACTTGCATACATGCAGGCAAAATGCAATTTTATTTTATTCTTGGTCTCTCGAGGCAGGATTTCTCTGTGTAACAGAGCCCTGGCTAACCTGGACTAATTTTATAAATCAGGATGGCTTTGAACACACAGAGATCCACCTGCCTCTGCCTCCCAAGTGCTAAGATTTAAGGCATGCACTCTACCATGCCCTTGCTGTATTTTTTTCCCCCTAAATTACACTCACTTATTGGAGGAACACATGCCAGAGTACATGTAGAGATCAGAGGACAACTTTCGGAAGTCAGCTCTTTCCTTCCACCATGTGGTCTTGTGGAAAAGCCTCAGGTGGTAATGCTTTGCAGGAAGTGCTCTAACCTGGTGAGCCAGAGCACTAAGTGGGCTCTAAGTGCCCACTTTCTGACAGCTCTCAAACCTGTGTCTTTCATCCGGAGTCCTTCCACATCTCCAACAGACCCTGAGCACAGTCCTCTCTTAGTCTTCTGAGCACAGCTAAGGTGGAGCTTTGCTCCTTCTCCCTTTCACTGAATTCCTAGCATGTGACCACAAACACCCACTCCTGGCTATTCCTTGGAGCCTTACTTTTAGAATAATCTCCCCTGGATGCCAAGGCTTAGTAAAGCAAAGGTGAGGATGGATGGCATTTATTTTAAATATTTCAATGATTAAAAAGCTGGTGTCACCTCCATTCCCTCAAGCACAAACTTCCAGCAACTTTTCTTTATGACTTGCTTTTTATAGCCTAAACGATATTCCCTCTCATGTCCTCTTCCCTGGTAGGAGGAGAATGGTTAAGATGGCATCTTGCTATGTAGCTCTTCTTGGCCTGGGACTCAGTATCTAGTCAGGCTAGTCTTCATCTGGTGGAGATCCTTCTGCCCCTGCCTCCCAAATCATGGAATTAAAGGCATGCTCCACCCACCCTGCCAGGCTCTTTCCTTCCTTCCTTCCAATGGCTGCCTTCTCCTGTCTTGGCTGCTAGATTGGGACATACCTTCACCTCTGTCATTTCCTCTTACCCTCCCTCCTTCTCTCTCACTTCTTAGCTGCCTTCCCCTAGAACTGGGAGCACTCTGCCAAGGCCTTCCCCTTTCTCCACCCACCTCCACTTCCTCCCATCTGGTAAGTCTGATACCTCACTTAACCACATCTTTCTTAGAACTTGTGTCTCATATTTCTCTTTCTAACTAGTAGTAACACATAATAGAAATTCATTCCACACCATCCTAGAAGGCCAAAACCAAGGCAGGCTTAGTGTCTGTTAGAGGTACTGGGTTCTGCTCCCAAGGGCAGGGAGAACTGAAAGGCCCAGATGGTTCTAAGCCTGTTCTCCACAGCTTTTACAAATCAACTCATTCATAATGTCAGAGAAGAATCACAGTGTATTGAGCACTCACTGTGTCCCTTGGTGAATTAGGTGGTGCCTGCAGGCATCATGGAAAGAGGTTACTGTGAAAATTATCTCCTCTTCCTTTTTTTTTTTTTTTTTTCAGTGTTAGAGATCAACTCAGGGCTTCATATATGTTCAACAAGTCATTACCGCTGAGATACATTCACAGCTGCCAGTTTTTGTCTGGCTGATTGCTTTGGGTTCCTAATTTTTGTTGTTTTTGTTTGTTTCATTAATTGCATTTTTTTCTAATTTTATGCACATGACTGTTTTGCCTGCATACATGTCTGTGCACCGCATTGTATCTGTTGCTTTCTGAGTCCTGAAAAGAATATCAGGTCAGAACTAGAGTTGCAGATGATTGTGAGCCACCACTGGGAATCTAACCCAGGTCCTCTGAAAGAGCAGCCAGTGCTCTTAACCTTTGAGGCATCTTTTTAGTCCCTTCTTGTTCTTGTTTTTTTTTTTTTTTAACATGTATTCTCTCTCTCTCTCTCTTTCTCTCTCTCTCTCTCTCTCTCTCTGTGTGTGTCTCTGTCTCTGTCTCTCTCTCTGTCTCTCTCTCTCTCTCTGTGTGTGTGTGTGTGTGTGTGTGTGTGTGTGTACATGTGCATGTCACAGTCATTGAAACAGAGGACAAGCTTGCAGCAGCTTACACTGTGAGTTCTGGGGCAGAATCCAGGCTTCGATGCAGATAACCACTGAGCTGTCGCTTGAGCCCTCTTTTTATTTATTTATTTATTTATTTTTGGTTTTTTCGAGACAGGGTTTCTCTGTGTAGCCCTGGCTGTCCTGGCACTCACTCTGTAGACCAGACTGGCCACGAACTCAGAAATCCGCCTGCCTCTGCCTCCCAAGTGCTGGGATTAAAGGCGTGTGTCACCACTGCCGCCTCCTTACTCCTCCTAAGAGCTTAGATTATAGTAATGCAAACCAGCCCTAGCTGAGGTTTTTTTTAAAGATTTTATTCTGTGTATTTGTGCATAGACCACCTCTATTTCCATCCACACCATCACATGGAACTTGATTAGGATCTGAATTTTATCTCTTTCAGCTCAGACATCCTCCTAGACTGACAGCTGGAACGCTCTAGGGTCCCCTGCCTTGCTCAAGGCACCACTGCATTGGGTGAGAGACTTCTGTCTCTGTCTTGGAATTACCCTCCATCTCACCTGAGTCTCACTCTCTCTAGATCCTGCTTCTCCCTCCTTCTCACATCCATCTACTTCTTCCCCCGTCCTCCCTGCTCCTGCCTGGTTCATACCACAGAAGTCACTCCCTTGTGAGACAGCACTGTCTTCCTTGCCCCTCTGAAGGATCACCCCAGTTTATTTTCAGTGTAGCAGTCATCACTACTCCATCCCAATGTCATAACTGTCTCACTATCAGTTGATATTTTCAGGTTCACATTTTGTTTCCTTATGGCACTAGGGGTGAGCCTAGGGCCTTAGGCTTGCTAAGCAAGCTTTCTACCACTGAGACCTCATATCAAGAGCATCCAATCCATGGGCCTGTTGGTCTCATATGATCCAAGATAGATGTGAATGCATCCAAGCACAAAATTGTAGACTTACAGGGCAGCGGTGGTGACCCACATTTTAATTCCAGCACTAGGGAGGCAGAGGCAGGTGGATCTCTGAATTTGAGGCCAGTCTGGTCTATAGAGCAAGCTCCAGAACAGCCAGGGCTACAAAGAGAAACCTTGTATTAAACAAACAAACAAACAAACAAAGTTACAACCCAGACTGATTCTGTTACACAACCTAGTTATATAGCAACATAGTAGCAACATATTTAATAGCAACACCTAAACTGTTTACTAAAGGCAAGCTTATTAAGCAATATATGGAGCTCATAGCAGATATATATTCCCTGAGAAAATATTGAATATTTCTAAAAATTAGATTGTCACAAGACTATAGGTAGGAAAATTGAAGAAAGTGGAAAAATCTATAGAAAAAAGTTTGGAGAACTGAGACACTAATTTGAAATTTCATGTTGCGCTGACAGGTCACGGCAGTGCTGCTGCAAATCCAGCTGAAGTTGCCATCTTATTAATGGTACTGATGATGGATGGAATGTCACTGAACAAATGACTTTAACTTTTGTAAAAAGATTTTTTTTGTTGTTGTTTTTTTCGAGACAGGGTTTCTCTGTATAGCCCTGGCTGTCCTGGAACTCACTCTGTAGAACAGGCTGGCCTCGAACTCAGAAATCCAGAAATCCGCCTGCCTCTGCCTCCCAAGTGCTGGGATTAAAGGCGTGCGCCACCACCGCCCGGCGTAAAAAGATATTTTTAAAGATTTATTTAGTTTATGTATATGGGTACACTGTTGCTGTCTTCAGACACACCAGAAGAGGGCATCAGATCCCATTACAAAGATGGTTGTGAGCTACCACGTGGTTGTTGGGAATTGAACTCAGGACCTCTGGAAGAGCAGCCAGTGCTCTTAACCACTGAGCCATCTCTCCAGCCCGCTGATGGCTTCTTTATTGCTGTTAGAAGACACGGCTGAGCAAGGTGGTGGTGGAGGTGGTGGTGGCGGTGGTGGCGCATGCCTTTAATCCCAGCACTTGGGAGGCAGAGGCAGGCGGATTTCTGAGTGCGAGGCCAGCCTGGTCTACAGAGTGAGTTCCAGGACAGCCAGGGCTACACAGAGAAACCCTGTCTCTAAAAACCAAAAAAAACAAAAAAAAAAAAAAAAAAAAAAAAAAAAAACAAAAACGGCTAAGGAACAAGAGAGAAAGCTCAGGAGTTAAGAGCACACACCACTCTTGCAGAGGAGCCTGCAATCCACCGCCTATGCTGGGGACACCTATAACTTCCGTTCCAATGCCTCTGACCTCAGAAGGCACCTGTACCCACATGCACCCTCATTCTTTCTCCCTTCCCCCACCCCTTGGTCTCTCTCTCTCATACACAAACATGCCACATATACACAAATTCACCAAACACATATACTAAAATGCATATGCACACCACACACACACCACAGATAAATACAATACACCACATATACATCACACACACACCACTCATTCACCACACACACCACATACTATACACACATCTCACAACTAAATCAGGAAATTTATACAACGCAGTAAAAAGATTTAAGTAAAAGAAAATCTTTGGATTTTCTTTGTCCATTGTCAGCCATATCTAATATAGTTATTATCAGGCCCAGGGATGGTAGATAAAAGAGAGACTTATAAAATTAATAGAAGATGCTGCATGGTCATGGTGAATGCCTTTGATCCCTGCACCCTGGAAGCAGAAACAGTGGATTTCTGAGTTTGAGGCCAGCCTGGTCTACAGAGTGAGTTCCAGGACAGCCAGGGCTACACAGAGAAACCCTGTCTTGAAAAACAAACAAACACCAAAACAAACAACAAAAAAGATGATGAAGCAATCCCAAACTTAGTTTAATAAAGTATTATTACATAGTACATCAAAAAAATTTCATGTGTAGGACTGGAGAGATGGCTCAGCAGGTAAGAGCACTGTCTACTCTTTCAGAGGTCCTAAGTTCAATTCCCAGCAACCATATAACATATAACATATAATTCCCATAACTATATAACTGGGATCTGACCCCCTCTTCTGGCCTTTACATGCAGATGGATCATTCATACACAAAATAAAAGAAAAACTTCATGTGCAAAAAATGTTAAAAAATGGAGAATGGGGAGGAGGGAAAAAGGAGGAAGAGGAGGAGGAGGAAGGAGCTCAGCTAGAGGACGGAAGGTCTAACTGCAAGTGTTACTGGGATGCTGGCTGGAGGTAACCAGACTAGAGGGTTAAGATAGAGTATTTGACTGCCTAGATACTGAGGGGAAGCTTGGAAATATATCTTGGTCTCTCTTGTGTCTTTATTGGGAACTACCTAGGATAAAGAAATATAGCTGCTATATTGATTTACTAAATATATTTATAGTAAAAAACATTTACGTGGTAGGGAACAGAAAAGAAACACACACACAAACACACATACACACACAAACACGTGTGTTGCATGTAGTGTTATGCTATCAGCTTTTGCTCCAGGAGGTAACCACGATACCATCCCCTCCTAACTTCCCTTGAATCTTGGGATAAAACACACACACATAGTTTGTTCCTTTTCAACTTGCTTTAGGACACAATTGCTGGACATTACTATCTCCCACTGGGAAAAGTGCCCTTAGTAATATTTTTATCTCCCCTCCTCCCACCTGCCCTAAACTTCAGTGGCTAGTCCCACCTAGCCCCTGCCAAATAAATACCCATGACCACTCATGGTCACCCAAATACCCATGGCCACAGGCCCCAGCTCCTCTCAAGACCTCAAATGGCTGCTTCTTCCTCCAAAGCACGTCAGAAACTCTTCTTTCCTTCCTTGAGTCAGCCTTTACCTCCTGGGACCTAGAAGTCCCACCTGTACCTTCTGCCCAGCAATTGGCCCTTGGCTTTCTTTACTGAAAGATCAAGAACCAATGGGGAACAGGACCTTAGCATCAAAACCTCCCCCTTCACAGGTGACAATATCACAGACACCATTGTAAGACCCTTAAACATGAAATTTCAATTCCTTCTTACTGTAACATAGAAATACAATTACTTTTATGTAGCAACCTTGTGTGCAGTGACCTTGGCAAATTCACATGAGTTTAAGTAGCTCTTTTGCAGATAACTTAGTCTTTTTCTTTTAGAGCTTTACTTTTTTTTTTTTTTTTTTTTTTGGTTTTTTTTCGAGACAGGGTTGCTCTGTGTAGTTCTGGCTGTCTTGGAACTCACTCTGTAGAACCAGGCTGGCCTTGAACTCAGAAATCCGCCTGCCTCTGCCTCCCAAGTGCTGGGATTAAAGGCGTGCGCCACCACTGCCCGGCAGAGCTTTACTTTTCCTTATTTTAAATTTTCACTTTTTATTTGAAAATAATTCCAAACATAGTGATGCCTTAAGCCATCACTCCCTGGTCTCACCCACTCTTGCCAGCCAGCCAGACTGTACTGCTTTCAGGACAAATGAGGTTCTCAAATCTTATTTACTTTTTGATTACCTCATTCTGGAACCATTTAACGATTATTTTTATTATCTACATTTTGTTTATTTGCATATATTTATGTGTGTGTGAGTGCACACCTGGAGATCAGAGGGCCATTTTCCTGTCCTGGGGATGGAACTTAGGTCATTAGCTTTAGCTGTAAGGACTCAACCTGCTAAGCCATCTCACCTCCTCTCTGAAACCATTCTGAAGTCCTTTGATTGCCACATCTTAATAACCCTGACTACTCTTCAGTTCGGGGCTGTGGTTCTAATAATGCATTCGGGAAAGGCAGAAATGCTACCAATGTGGTGCTGTGGTTGTCACTGGTGATGCTGATGACAGAAGATGTAGCTGAAAGACCCTGGAGCTCATTGCACTCCGTCTGTGGTAGCAGAGCTGTCCTCTGTCTGAGCTGGATTGAGCAGGATTGTGGACCAACATAGACATTCTTGGCAGGCAAGGCTGTGTCCAGGGCTTCCTCTGGATAGACCTTGGGTGTGGAGAGCTTTTGGGGCCGCTTCTAGAAATTTGGCAGGAATTTGACATTTGGTCAGGAATCTGACTTTGGGGCTAGAACAAAGAAGTAGGCTCCAGGGAAGAATTTTACTTTGGGCTAGGACAGGGAAGTAGGCTCAGGTATCTTGGTTATCCTGATAAGCCCCTAGAAACAATGATCGCAGGACTTTGTTTATTGCCTTGCTTGTTCCTTGACTATTTGTGTTTATTGCCTTGCTTGTTCCTTTGTGTAGAACTGATCTTACTATTTGCATATAATTAAAATGGTATAAAAGCAGACTGGGAAAAAAATAAACCCATCTTAGCCTCAGAACTGCCTGGGGTCATGCTTTTAAAAAAATGGATAATGGGGGTCTGGAGAGCTGGCTCTCTGGTTAAGAGCACTGGCTGCTCTTCCAGAGGACCCTGGTTCAATTCCCAGCACCCACATGGCAGTTCATGACTGACTGTAACTCCAGTTCCAGTGGATCTGACACTTCACACAGACATATATGTAGGCAAAACACCGATACACATAAAAAAATGGAGAATGGTCTCACAACTCATCATCGTGGCTGTGAGTTTCCTAAGGGACAAAGACTTAACACCAATACCAAGAAGTCTTCATAAGTATTGATGTTGACCATGGCAACATTGCTGACATTTTGGAATAAGTCAGTGCCAACTGTTGAAAAGATTTTATGATCTGCAACTTATTTTCGTTTCTTTTTTTTAGTTTTTTTTTTTTTTTTTTCCGAGACAGGGTTTCTCTGTGTGGTCCAGGCTGTCCTGGAACTCACTCTGTAGACCAGGCTGGCCTTGAACTCAGAAATCCGCCTGCCTCTGCCTCCCAAGTGCTGGGATTAAAGGCATGCACCACCACTGCCTGGCTCAATACCAGGTTTCAAATCCTGATAGCGGACCAAAGGAAACTGAAAATACTGCAAGTGCAAACTCAAATAAAGAAAACTTGCCTTACTGTTCTTTTGATGTTGCCATGGTGAAACCAGCCTGGTCTCAGACTTCCTTTGTAGCCACAGACAATCATGAGCTCCTAAGCCTTTTCGGATTACATCTGTGTACTCCAGTGTCCGGCTAAGATAAACAATGTTATCCATTTTGACACATTGACACATTAATCAAACACAGTCCTGTGGGCAGCGAAAAATATGTAGGGCTTTTTTCTTTTTTTTTCATTCATTAATTCACTTTTTTTTTTTTTTTTTTTTTTTTGGTTTTTTGAGACAGGGTTTCTCTGTGTAGTCCTGGTTGTCCTGGAGCTCACTTGGTAGACCAGGCTGGCCGCGAACTCAGAAATCCGCCTGCCTCTGCCTCTGCCTCCCAAGTGCTGGGATCAAAGGCATGCACCACCACTGCCCCGCTTTCTCTTCCTTTCTTGAGACAGTTTCTCACTATGTAACTGGTTGTTCTAAAACTCTGTGTAAAGCAAGCTGGCTTTGAATTCACAGGGATCCACCTGCCTCTTCTTCCCAGTGCAGAGATTACAGACAGGCACCACGATGCCTAGCTCCATTAAAATATCTAAACATCTTTTTTTCTTTTTAATTTTTATTTGGGGGATTATGATATAATTACAAGATTTTTCTCTCCCTCCAAACTCTTCCATGTAACAACACACTCCATGGCCCCTGTTCCCCCCAAGCATCTTTTTCTAGGTCCTGTCTTTCCAGAAGCAACTGTCCTGGCTCCACGGTGATACCTTACCCATGGCATCACTTTTGGCAGAACTTATATTTGTAAGTAACTGTTCAAGAATGAAGCATACTAAGAATTCAAACCACAAGTGTGCTGAGGAGCACCATGGGAACTCACAGAATTACAGCTGATGTTCATGGGCCCAGATGGTGATGCAGTGAGTTTTAAAATACACTTTCAGATATCCCACTAATTTTATGTTACCTTCTTTTATTTTACTATTTGTGTGTGAAAATGTGGATAGCATGTATATGTGGATGTGTGTTCCATGGCATACACGTGAAGATGAGAGGGTTTTCCTTCTACTGTGGGTTCTGGATATTGAACTTGAGTTGTTAGGCCTATGTGGCAAGCATTTTATCCACTGAGCTATCTCACAGATTCTCTTTTACTAATTATTTTTAGCCTGAGTTTCACTATGTAGCAATCCAGGACTAACCTCGAACTAGCAGTATAAACTAGGGTGACCTTGAATTCACAGAGATCTGCCAGACTCTGCCTCCTTTTGTCCAGAGTTGTAGAGGTTAGAGGTATGTTTCTTTTTGTTGTTGCTGTTGTTTTTGTTTTTAACATTTATTTTTAACTAGGTATTGGTGGTATACTAGTCCCAGCACTTGAAAGGCAGTGGCTGGCAGATCTCTGTGAGTTCAAGGCCAGCCTTGTCTACAGATTTATTTCTAGGATAGCCAGGGCTATACAGAGAAACCCTGTTTCAAAAATCAAAAATAAAATAAAATAAAATGAAAACATGTTTTTAAAAAACAAAGTACGCTGGGCAGTGGTGGCACACGTCTTTAGTCCCAGCACTTGGGAGGCAGAGGCAGGCGGATTTCTTGAGTTTGAGGCCAGCCTGGTCTACAGAGTGAGTTCCAGGATAGCCAGGGCTACACAGAGAAACCCTGTTTTGTAAAACCAACCAACCAAACAAACAAACAAAAACCCAAAAATCCAAAAAACTAAGTGCGCTCAAGGACTTGCCACACAAGGTGACGACCTGGGCTCGAGTCTCTAGCACCCACAGGAAACCAGTGAGTGATACAGATTCCACTCCCAGAGGCAGAGGCCAGAGAATTTCTGTGAGTTTGAAGCCAGCCTGGGCTATATAATAAGTTCCAGGACAGCCAGAGCTACATACTGAGTCCATGTCTTAAAGGGGCTGAGGGCATTCTCTGTGTCCCTCCGTCCTCAGGGGTTCTTCCCTTTCCTTACCAAATCTATTTTCATTATGCTACAAAAAAAAAAAAAATCCCCCAAACAAAAACCAAACAACCTGGTAAGGTACACAGGCACAGTGGTGATTCTTGCTGAACATTCACAGGCCCTAGATTCAAATCCCTGGTACCATCAAATAAATTAGCAAGCACAGTTCAAAACTTTTGTGCTTTAGTATCTGAAGTGTGCTACTATTAATTTTAGAATTTTTTTTATAATCCGCCAAAAGATTCATCCCACTTCTCTCCCTCCCTCATGGTCACTAACAACAGTCCATTCCCTAAATCCTTGCATTAGGCAGCCACTAATATATTTTGTTTCTGTGGATTGTGTTTGTGATATTTAGAGCCCTATTAATACTAGTTACTGCCTCTTGAAGAGACAGCCCTAGCCCCATGCTGTGCACAGTTTGGCTTTCACAGCTGTGACATGTGTCCAGTAGTTCATTTCTTTTTCAGTACTGGGAAAGAATTTTAAAATAGGGTTTCACTATGTAGCACAATCTTCATGTTTAGTCAGGAGATAGGCATATATTACCACACCCAGACGATGACCTTAAGCTTCTGACTCTTCTTTCTGTGCCTCCACATCTTATGTGCTGGGATTACGGGGAGGTTGGCTGGGAACTGGAGTATGTAGGCCACCATAGCCTTGAACTACTGCTCCACTGTGTCTGGCTAGGATTGGAGTAAGTAGCCTTGAACCATAATCTGCTTATCTCAGCATTCTCAGTGCTGGTATTCTACCTAAAAAGACAGGAAATTCAGGGAAATTGACTGAAGGAGCTAGGGTGAATAGTATAGTCCTACTGTGTTACAGAAACATAATAGTTCGAACTAGTGTTTGCAAGCATGCCACTTAGTTCAAAATTAAGATATCATTTAATATCCTTATTCAGTGGGTAAGGAAATTAAAGTACAATAATTTGAAGTGATTTCTCAAAACTACAGGTGGCTGTGCATACCTTAAATTCCAACACTTGGGAGGCAGAGGCAGGTGGATCTTTATGAGCTCAAGGTCAATCTGGTCTACAGAGTTAGTTCCAGGACAGCCAGAGCTACACAGAGAAACCCATTCTTGAAAAACAACAAAATCCACCACCAGCAACAAAAAGGTTTAGATTTCTAGACCAGATTTTTTGTTTTCCTTTTGAGTTATGAATTCACCAGGCTGACCTTGAACCCACTGAGACCCACCAGGCTCTCCTAGGATTAAGGGCATCACTTTTGATGGCTCCACCACGTCTGCATTCTTCTACGGAGTAAAAATTCTGATAGCTTATCTTTAGAGAAAGTCAAAGTAATTTAACATTGCACTATTTTTGTTTTCAATTCTCCGGCTCCAGTTTCTCAAACTCAGAGATTACAGGCATCATAAACATCAAGACCAACTTTATATGCTGGCTTTATAACAAGTCTCCTGCCTCAGCCTCCTAACTATTTGGCACTATAGTGTGCCTCCTGGTACAGAACCACTCATATGGAGTTTGATTTTTTTTTTTGTTTGTTTGTTTTTGTTTTTTCGAGACAGGGTTTGTCTTTGTAGCCTTGGCTGTCCTGGAACTCACTCTGTAGACCAGGCTGGCCTCGCACTCAGGAATCCACCTGCCTCTGCCTCCCAAGTGCTGGGATTAAAGGCGTGCGCCACCACCGCCCGGCTTGCAGTTTGATTTTTGAAGAAACATTAGACATTTCCTTTTAGAAACCTCAAGCCCACTTGGGAAAACAATCAGGAACGCTATGTAATTCTCTTTATTTAGGATTTAGAACGGAAAAGCTTCTATGAGAACCATAGGGACCAATACTAACCAGGGTTTAGACAAGATGGTGGCTTATATCGGACAGCTCTGGCTATTGAAAGAAATTATAGCGCACAAATTGCGAAGTAGCGAAGCCGAGACGGTAGTAATCCGACCACACAAGCGTGGGAGGAGAGTCTCCCATGGAAAGTAGTCTCTTGAGCACGTGCAGAGCTGGGACAGCGATTCGGAGAAGAGCAGCACACCTAACTAAGCAGGTTCTCCGAACCTTGAGTTGTTCAATTCCAATTAAGGCCGAGGTGTGGCGCCTGCTCACACGCATGCGTTCTGGACGCCGCAAGTAGCACAGTGGCGTGGTCTTTTCAACACCCAGCGTAGGGACGACGTCTGAGGTGGAAGGGGCGTTTAGGATTCCTAACACGCATGCGTTGAGACCCAGGCGTTTCCTTTGGAGGGTGTGGAGTGCAGGGTTCTGTATTGCGCAGTCGCAGGGGTCGCCCTGTAGAGGCTGTCTATCAAGGGGAGGGAAGAGGAGGTTGAAGGGATTTAAAAAAAAAAAAACCCGGTGCGCCTGCGCATCGCCGACTGGTCGGAAGCGCTAAGGGCTAGAAAGGGGCGGAGTCACGTGTGTGCGTCATTGGATGGGTAGGTGGGAGAGAGGGTGGAGATCGGGGAGGGTCCATGCGCTTGCGCAGTGCGGGGGTGGAAGGTGGTGGAACTACCTAGCACGCTTGCGCGGCTGTCATAGGGCTGCTTGGTTGGTCAGTGGGGAGTCGGCGCCTGCGTACTAAGACCCGTGTGCAGCAGCGGCGGCGGCGCTAGAGGCGGCGGCGGCGGCAGCAGCACAGTAGCGGGTTCGGAGGCAGCAGTTGGGCTCGCGGCGAGCGGACCAAGTAGAGTCAGTGCGTTCGCGCGAGGTGAGAGCGGACAGGGCGCGCCTGCGCGTAACCTCGGTTTGGGCCAGGAACGAGAGACGGAACTACGCGGGGGTCGGGGAGGGGGGCAAAAGGGAGCGGCGGCTATCGCCGCACGGGTTTGGTGAGGGAGCGGCACGAGGTGTGGAGAGGCGGGCGCAGGGCCCGGTTGGCGCGAGGGGTGACGGTTGGGGCCGGCCGGGTGACGTTGGAGCGACGCAGGGCGGGGGACGGGGAGCCGCGAGGCCGCCACGCGGGAGAGGCCGCCAGGCGGCCACGCCGGGGCGAGGGCCGGGGGCCAGATCGGCCCAGACAGGGCAAAGGCTCCTGTGCTGTTGAGGACCGGCGCTGTGCGGCCACGTGAGGTGGGGGAGGGGGCTGTTCGGTGAGAGGGCATGTGGAGGGGGTTGGCGGCCGGCGGGGGGAGGGGAGACGGCATGGTCCTGGCCTGGCGCAGCTTTGGGGCAGGGGCGGCCGTAGCACCGGAAGTATTCCCCATTGGCGGCTGCCCTCGGGGTCCGAGGCCATGCGGTCGAACATGGACCGGGGCCGCATGGCAGCACGGGGACCCCTCCCCCCTGGCCCGGGCCACCGGAAGCCCCGGGAGACCACATGGTGGGCGCGAGCCGGCAACCCCCAGCTCAAGGAGGTCTGGTATTTTTCGGGTTTCTCCGGAGCCTTGGATTTTGGTGTGCGGGAGAGACCCTACCCGTGGGTCTCAATCATCCCGCAGGGCCCGTTGCAGGCATATGTTAGTGCTCCCCAGCCTCATGGGCCTCTGGAGCTCATCCCTCAGCCTTCATGTGAACTGAGACGTCCAGCCATATGTAAGTGGTACTACTTTGCTTGGGAAACAGGGAAAAGTGGGGAAACTAAGGGCAATTGGATTGAAGCCCACAACTCTTTCTCGGCCCATGCCGACAGCGCCTGAAAGTAGTGAGCTTCTAGTTTCCCCTGCGGTGATCTTCGATCTTCACCTTGCCAGTGCCTTCCCTGTTGTGTTTGGTTTGGGAGTTACTGTGTTTTAGAGTCCTTAACTCTACCAGCCTAGTACGGTTTCTATTACTACTACCAATCTTTTGCTTTCATTTTATTGTCATTCACCACCCCTCACTCCCCCACTTTCTACTGACTGTACAGGCTGGGCCTGAAAAGCCGACAGAACTGGTGCATCTTGGGAAAAGTGGGAGGGCCATCGACAAAAGGCTGAGTTCCCTTCGGGAACTGAGATCGAAATGTTTGGCAGTGGGATCATTTAGGAAACTACTTTCTCTCCCTTGACTACATCTGCAAGTGCACGTTGGAGGCGGGAATCCCCCAAAGAGGCCTTGTGGTTTCCTGTACCAATGACTGGCTTGTGTGTGGACAGGGTTGGGGAGGGGTATAACAGCTGGGTGGGGCCTTGTCCTCCATCTCCACCCCTTCATTAGCCCCGCCCTTCAGCTGGCTCATAGCTGCTCACCTAATTATAGTCCTGGCAGTGTGTGGGGAAAGGGGGTGGTTGGTTTCAGTGGCGAGTAACACCTGAGTCCTACCCACGCCCGGGAAGTAGCCCTTTCCTCATCTCTGGGATTTGGCATCCCAACTCCCAGGAGACTTCCTTTCCCTAACCACAACTTTAGATTTCATTGTGGGGGCCCGGGGGATCCCCAACTGTTTTCTCCCCAATACACCAGTTCGACTCTAGTTTCAAAGCAAGAAACCCAACTTCTTTAGGTGGGTGATGGAATAAGGGGAAGTGGACCAGTGTCTAGGAAGGAATGGGATAGATTAGCATCTTGTTAACCTCCATCGTTACTGACCCTAGTTCTCTTCTTGGCTTTAGTTGGAATCGAAGCCTCTTAAAATGGCAGATGATTTGGACTTCGAGACAGGAGATGCAGGGGCCTCGGCCACCTTCCCCATGCAGTGCTCAGCATTACGTAAGAATGGCTTTGTGGTGCTCAAAGGCCGGCCGTGTAAGATCGTCGAGATGTCTACTTCGAAGACTGGCAAGCATGGCCATGCCAAGGTTAGACTCACCTCTCCATCTTGCCTTCCTTGCAGCTCCTACATCCCTAGGGCTCTGTGCAGTGAATTGTTGATTCTAGTCTTGGCTCCTTTTGCTGTTTGTAGTCCTTTTTTGTTCAGCACCCAGCTTTTTGCTCCCATTTAAAATTGTACCCAGTTTCTTTCATAGGGCACCTCTCATTCTTTCCTTTTCTCCTCCTTTGTGCTAGTTTTCTTTGGGTTTGTGTATTTAGTTTCTTATTCTTGACCTTTTTATTCCTCGGGCTCCTTGTCCAAGATTTCTCTAGTCAAGACCCCCAGGGCAGCATTCAGGGGGTGCTCCAGTCTGAATGCTCAGATGACTGTGCTGCTGCTCCTCTGAGTTCTAGCTTTCCCTTTGGGATTGTGATGTATCTCATATCCTCTACCTGCTGCTGATTGCCTGCTGTTCTTTGGCTTACTACTTGGCATTCTCTTGGCTTAGACTTTTCCTGTCTTCAGAAGTTGAACCTGACTAGTTGAAGTTTCTGGTTTATTCCCTATCTGTTTCTGACTTAGCATTGACTATAACTAGGCTGTCATGAGGCTCGTGCGCCTTGTTTTCTTTGCACAAACTCCACAGTTCATTCTGCTCTTCTGCTCACTGGCGTCTTCAGATTGCTTACATTCCTTTGCTTCACTTTCTCAGCCTCTTCCACTTGTCTTTTTAGCCCATCATATAAATATTGAAGAAACTTTTCCCTAGATACCTCCCCAGTACAATACTCCAGGTCCTCAAACTTGAACATCCTTCCACCTCTACTTTTCTAGTGCTGGGATTGTAAGCATGTGTCATCATGATTGCTTTATGTGTTGGTAGGCATTGGACCCACTGCCATGTGCATGCTGGGTAAGCATTGCTATCAACTGAGTGGTATCCTCAGTCCTTGCCAGTTGATTTTTGTAAATTTCCATGTAAATGAGTTCCCTAACACTGACTTTCCTCAGTTGTTAACCCTCAGGTAGTGGTCTTTTAGCTTCAGGACTTTTAAGGCTTTAGTGTGTCTTTCTCACTTGGTTCATTTCTAATTCCTTAATCTTTACCCCCATAACATGGTATGTATGCTCACTTCTGAGGCAGTGACACAGGTATTTGTCTCATGCTTCAAAGATTGATTTGCTGGGTTTCTCTCTGATATATGTACACAGGTCCATCTGGTTGGTATTGACATTTTTACTGGGAAGAAATATGAAGATATCTGCCCGTCAACTCATAATATGGATGTCCCCAACATCAAAAGGAATGACTTCCAGGTACGTTTAGGATGAAGATGGTTAGTGGCTTATGAAGGGGGGGGGTGTTGGCCTGCACCTTGTGGACCAAGGGAGGAGGGAGCTGGTAAAGGATATGTAGTAGAGGAAGCTGTAGCGGAGGAAGTTGCTGTCACTGTGGTTGGTCTATCCATACTCTATACTTAACCTACCTCTACCTGCTTTTAACTTCATCCTCCCAGCTGATTGGCATCCAGGATGGGTACCTATCTCTGCTCCAGGACAGTGGGGAGGTACGAGAGGACCTTCGTCTGCCTGAGGGAGACCTTGGCAAGGAGATTGAGCAGAAGTATGACTGTGGAGAAGAGATCCTGGTATGATGCTCTCCCCTGCTTTATATGTGCTGCTTTGCTCCTTAGTTTAAAGTTCCTGAGTTAAGGCCTTTCTGGACTGCCCTTTTGCTTTTCCAGATCACAGTACTGTCTGCCATGACAGAGGAGGCAGCTGTTGCAATCAAGGCTATGGCAAAATAACTGGCTTCCAGGTGAGTGAACAGCCTTCACTGTCCCCACACACTGTTGTCCTCATTTTCTGTTACTGTCCTATCTTAAACATGATTTCTTTCTCTTGCCCAGGGTGGCGGTGGCGGCAGCAGTGATCCATGAGCCTACGAGGCCCCTCCCCCAGCCAGGCTCTGCTCTGGCTGGGCCCTTGGCTGGACTCCTATTCAATTTATTTGACGTTTTATTTTGGTTTTCCTCACCCCTTCAAACTGGGAGACCCTGCCCTTCACCTAGCTCCCTTGGCCAGGAATGAGGGAGCCGTGGCCTTGGTGAAGCTACCTGCCTCTTCTCTCGCAGCCCTGATGGGGGACAGGGAGTTGGGTACTGCTTGTGGTTTAGGTTCCCCTCTCCCTTTTTCTTTTTAATTCAATTTGGAATCAGAAAGCTGTGGATTCTGGCAAATGGTCTTGTGCCCTTTATCCCACTCATCCCGATCTGGTCCCCTGTTCTCCATAGTCCTTCACCCCCAAGCACCACTGTACAGACTGGGGACCAGCCCCCTTCCCTGCCTGTGTCTCTTCCCAAACCCCTTTGGGGGTGGTGAGAAGAGGAGGTGGGAGGGGACACTCCCTCCTCAGGCATCTGGGAAGGCCTTTCCCCCACGGGCTTCACCCTCTCCTGTGGGCTCTCTCCCTGACACATTTGTTAAAAATCAAACCTGAATAAAACTACAAGTTTAATATGAAGCTCCCCAACTCAAGTTGTTTATTTGTTGACTGATGAAAGATGCTTTAGAATCTGGCCTTTTGCCGGGCGGTGGTGGCGCACGCCTTTAATCCCAGCACTTGGGAGGCAGATTTCTGAGTGCGAGGACAGCCTGGGCTACACAGAGAAACCCTGTCTGAAAACCAAAAAAAAAAAAAAAAACTGGCCTGCATGGGAAGCAAATAAACAGCACTCGGGCGTGATGGTGGGTACATCTTGTACATTTTATTGGTTTGGGGCACATAAGACCCCACCCTGAGGGATGGAGGGTGGGCTGGAGTTATCTGGTGGTCACTTGTGATAGAATCGTGGGTTCTGGCTATGTTGGATGAAAGGGAGTCGAGGGCCAGGTTGGCTGGTGGTGGCAAAGCCTGACTGGTAATGATAAAAGTTTTATCAGTGGGTATTTCTTTGACTCAACACTCAGTACAAGGGGGGAGGGAACGATGCAGTAGTATATGTAGATTTGATTACCAGCCTTACCTTTCCTGCTGCTTGTATCTGTACGGGGAGCTGGGGGGAAGCCAAGAGTCCAGGGGCTGGATGAAGAGCTTGAGGGTGCATGGGCCGCAAAGAAGACTAGAGAACAAAGCTGGCCTTAGGCATACTGGGGCTCCCCAGTACCAGTATCTTAGTACCTTGATTTCCCAAGGCTCCATACTCACTGAGTCAGAGAAGCTAGTCTGCTGGTTGGCATGTTCCATTTGTTTTTGCAAAGAGAGGGCACTACCAGGCTGGAGGAACCCTAAGGGGAGAGGAGAAGTTTTAACTGAGCAGATAGCAGTAGGACTTGTGAGGCTGGGGCTTCTGCCCAGGGGTTCTCACCTGTCTGGGTGGGCTGAAAGTGGCCATGCACTGCATAGGGTTGTGGCTGTGGCTGAGATAGGTACTGCACCGCAGGAAATGCTGATGGAGCTGAGAAAGGTAGGAGATTATTAGCTTTTTGGTGTTCTTGCTGTTCTTCCCCTAATCTGAGGAGAACCAACACTCACCTCTGAGCTGCTGGCTAGGACTATAGGCAGGTTGTGTTGGCCCATAATGAGGTGGAGGCTGAGCAGTCCCATAAGCACCCCCCGGACTGCCTTGGAATTGTCCATGTTCTGGGGTTCCTGCAAAAGCAGCTGCTGATCCCACGTAGTGCCGTGTCTAAGGGGAAATGAAAACTCACTGCTTAGAAAAAAACCCATATGTATACCTTTATGTTCAGCTCCGACATACTTCATGCTTGGTATGTTTGTACTTCAATGATTGGAATGCCAGAAAAATGGGAGAAAGTAAGATGGGTTTGGTGACATATTAACAGTATGTAAAGTACAGGAGGAGACATGGAGGTAGGATCAGATTTCAAGACAAGTCTTGGTTAGTCTAATGACTTGAAAGGCCAGCCTGAAGAGAAGAGGTTACAAATCCTAGAAGACTCCCTTACTGTAAGCACTTGTGGTCCAAACATCTGCTTGGCTCTGTCAGCTGCCATGAGAGTACCTGGGCGGTTGTGTCCTCCAGGACTCCCTGGAAAGGGAGAGATGTTTCATGATGCTGAAATAAGCAGCAACCTCCAGGAGACCCCTTCTGTTAGGTGGTCCTTTAGTCCTTACCCTGCATGCTGAGGAGGTGAGTTCCTGTATGGACCGTCAGGCTCTGCTGGTATGCAGCTGATGTCAGGGTGGTTAAGTCACTGGAGTGAAAGGAAGACAGGTCAGTTAGGTGTCCCTCCTGCTATTAGATTCTTTTGTCACCTGTGCCACTGCACTCTTACTTCTAGCCATCCCATCATCACACCTCTGTTCCTTTCGCCTCCGTTTTTCTTCCTCATGCAAAACTTTTTTGAGCTGCAAGAAAAGCTGGTGCTTCTCCTCTTGTAGCGCTGAAAGCTTCTCCTGCAGTTTCAGGATCTGGAAGAGGAAGAGCAGATAAAGCAGGGAAAAGAAAGAGGCTAGAAATATAAGTGTCGAGAGGCTACTTACTTGTTCCTTGGTCTCTTCTAGTGACATTCTCTCTTCCATTTCCTTTTTCTTTCTTCTCTCCTGCTCTTCTTTCATCTTCTGTTCCATCATCTTGTCCACCTCTTCCTCCTCTGAAGAATCAGAACGGGGAAGTGGCAAGGCGGTGTAAATAAGCTGAGCGTTAGACTGAAGACCAGCAAAAACCAGTTACTCCATCACAGCCACAGGGAGAACTTGGCTTCATTAGGTGCTCTCCAAGGTCCTTCCCAGCCCAGGGTTCTGGAACTTAGACTGGGCCTCTTCACTCACACCCCGAAGGCGCCGCTGCCTCCCTCTCAGCCTCGCCAGCAGGCGCACAGCTGGGCCCATGGATAGGGGCAAGTTCGTAGGTAGCAGAGCCACCCTGGGCCGAGTGTCTGTCCTCCCGCTCTGGCCCAGGCTCACCCTGCCGTTTGCGCTCCCGCTCCATCATGATGTGCCGGTGCAGAGCCCTGGCCATGGCGTTGGAAAGCTTGGGGCGCTCCAGGAGTGCGGGCATGATGCTGTTGGTGACGCCTGGGCAGTGGGCACCCGACTCTGTCACTGACTGCCAGACCTCAGGCGGGGCCTGCAGGGAAGTAGGAGCTCAGAGGGAATGCGACCCGCCGAGGCGGAAGCCCGTCCGCCGCCCGCTCGCCGCTTCGATCACGTGTCCCGGGCACCAGCGTCCCTCCCGGGTCTCAGCCTCAGCGCCGGCGCGCGTGCAGGGGTCTTAGGCTCCGTGCCCCCGCCCCTCCCTCGTAGCCCTGGCGCCAACCCCCCTACCCGCCTTCTCGGCGCTTTCTCCGTGGCCTCCGGCGCGCCTTGGGCCTCACGTCACATCCGGCGATCAGGATAAATCCTTCCGGAGTCACGACGGAAAACGGCTCAGCGGGTTGGACGAAAGGAAAGGCGGAAGCGCTTAGAGACGGGTGCCGGGATGTCCAAATTCCATGTGGGTTTACCGAGAAGCCTGGGAAGATAAAGCCCCTGGAACTTTTCACCTCGCGAGGCCGCAGGAGACAGAGGCAGAGGCAGATGCTCTGAAGACAGTATTTATTGGCTCCTTAGAAATCAGAGTCAGTAACAACTGTACAGAGGGCCCACAGCTTCCTCAGGCCGCCCTCCCTTACCCACTCCCGCCCCATGGCGCCCTGTGGCCACGGAAAAAGCAGCTTCATGTGAGCACAGAGAGACTCCTTTGGGATTCACAGTAACCAGAGACAAAAACGGAAATAAATTAAGTGATATGGGGGAGGGTAATAACGGGGAGTCTTGTTCCCCAAGTCAGTGCATGAAGGGGGGACCCAGAGACCGGAGCTGGGCTCCCTACAAGCTTCCTCTCAGCAGAGGGAGTATGCTGGGCCCTGAATGTAGAGATGTGCTTCACACCTGGTCTAAATCAAAGCCTGTCTACGTGCTCCTCCTGCCAGGAAAGCACCTGTACATGCCATAAGTCACTGGAATGAGGTGGAGGCAGTCGTCATTCAAGAGTCCTGGGCTGTGCTTGGAGTAGTGGTATCTCGCCCCTTATTCCACCCGTACCAGCAGGGCATAGAGAATTGTGGCTCCCTTCTCCTTAGTGACCCACTCAAGTTCTGATGGGCTGAAGTGCTGGTCAGGAAGTTCTCTGAGGGCCGCAGAGGGAGGGCCAGGAGTATAGGAGCCAGGGCGCACACACACCTGAAAGGCCACCTGAGCCTGGTGTGTCCGCTGGGATTTTGGGTCCCGGAATCTGTTAAGAAAAGCAGAAACAAGAGGAGAGTAAGGCTTCTAAGGCCCAACGACTGCTAATTCTGCTCTGTCCACCCAGGCCTTGCTGTTTTCTGGGACATGCTCTCACCATGAATGGCTTAGCACCAACTATTTTGTGTATATACTACTCTCCTGCTCAGCTAACTCCTCCATAGCCCTATTCATGTATTTATTTACCCTGGCACTCTATTTCATGTCTTCCCAAACACGCCAAGTACACTTCTCGTCTACTTCGCCCACTTTTGTGAGACAGTATAGGGTCTCTACCAGGCTGGAGTCAGTCTGCCTAAATAAGGAGGATAACCTTAAACTTCTCATCCACTGGCACTGCCTCCTAGTGTTAGGAATTTATTACAATACCCAAGCACATTTTATGCAGTGCAATGGGTCAAACCCAGCAACTGGTGCAGGACATTCTGAAAGACTCGGTATCCATATACATTCAGGAAAGCAGGCATACAGATGCATTCATCTAATCTACACTCAGCATGTAGGTAGAAACAGGAGCCAAGGCCAGGTGAGATATACCAAACATGAGTTTGAGACCAGCTTGGAATACTTGACATCCTGTTTTAAAGAAAAAAAAAAATCCAAAACAACAAACAAACAAACAAAACCAAACAAAACAAACAAAGGGGGCTGGAGAGATGGCTCAGTGGTTAAGAGCACTGACTGTTCTTCAAGAGGTCCTGAGTTCAATTCCTAGCACCCACATGGTGGCTCACAGCCATCTATAATGAGATCTGTTCCTTGTGGCCCATGCTTTTAATCCCAGAACTGGAATCTCTGGGTTCAAGGCCAACTTGGTCTACAGAATGAGTTCTAGGACAGCCAGGGCTACACAGAGAAACCATGTTCTCTCTCTCTCTCTCTCTCTCTCTCTCTCTCTCTCTCTCTCTGTGTGTGTGTGTGTGTGTGTGTGTGTGTGTGTGTGTGTTACGGGGAAGTGGGGAGGAACGATGACAGGTCTAGGAGTGACAAGCCAGGGTGGGAAGAAGGGGTGTGGTGGGAACCCTAAGCACCCAGCAGCCTCTGGGACCTTGTAGACCGAGCCCCGAGTGCTCTTCACATGTACTCACTGCACTTTGGAGGCCAGGGTCTCTGCCCCAGCATACTGAAGGGAGGGGGAGAGCAGCACTGGAGGGGGCTGCTCCTCCCGGGGAGGTGCACAGTTCTCACCAGGCTCCTCAAATCCCACCCCAGGCTCTCCCTTCAAGGGTCGGCAACTCAGGATGGAGGTAGTACCTGTGAAGAAACCTGAGTGAGAGCAGCCCCATGATTCCTCCTAGAAGCTGTAAGCCCAGCCCACTCTATGATACCTGCTCCCAACTCCCCTCGGTCCAGCACCCTCCGTACAACTGCTACACTGCTCCCATGATATGCCATGTGCCACTTCTTTGTTAGTGTGCCAGCTTCCAGATGAGGATTCACCCTAAAAGCACAGATAAGACAGACAAGTCAAAGGTCACTGGCTCCTCAAGATCAGCCCCCACACAAGGAGTGCTATCATCTTTTCCCTCTTGGGACTCTTCCTTTCTCAGGGAAAATAGCCCAGAGGAAAATACATGCCTGTGGCCCATATGTACCTAAGATTGAACCTGCACCATCCAAAAGGCAGGGCATATTCCCGGGGAGGCTCTCCTCGGCGCCTATGGGCCTCATCCCCTCGCAACTTCCGGCAAGACTCACAGTAGCATAAGCTACGCTTCGGTGGAGGCATAAAATAATCTTCTGTGAGACAATGATTGACAGACAAGCTTGGTGAGCTGGTCCTGGGTCTCAACCGTAATACTGCCCTCCAGCCAGTGTCCAGATCCATGGGAACGAGGCAGGCTCTAGAGGATTAGGACTCACCAGGAAGCAACAGCAGTTCTTGGAAGCGGGAGCAAAGGGCATGGTATTCGCAGCTCTTTAAAGGGCTAGCAGCAGGCGGTGGACCCCAGCACACACTTTCCTTGATACCTGGAAGAGCAAGGGGAGGAAGTCATAGGAGCTGGGCTGGTAAGTACTGGATGGGGCATTGATGAGCAGACAAGGGCAGGATACCATCCCTTTGGGTTAGCGCACCATCTACCATATCGGCTTTTTCCATGTCCCCTTGGGTTCCAGCAATCTTCCCACTGGCAGTCCCTGGGTCAGGGCTCACAATTGTCACCTGCAAAGTCCAGATTGACACGTTCCCAGATTCCTTTGTGAACCAGAAGCTTCTCAGGCTCCCAAGACTCCCTTTTCCTCTTCTCTGTTGCCACTAACCTGTTCACACTGTCCATAGAGGTCCACAAGTGCATGGCACGGCTGGGGCACATCTGGTACAGCTACCCCTTGGTCAACCCCATTGATGTGGAGATGGAGCCCTCCAGAGGAGTCTAGCCGCAGTCCCAGGATGGTGCCTTCAGGGCAAGTGTCAAGATTTGGCCCAAACTTCTCACAGATCTGAGAGGAAAGACCTACTATCTTCAGATATCAGCCCCTTACCACCACCACACCAGTAGCCACCCTGCCCATTCACTCTTTCTAGCTGCCAGTCCCTAAGCTTTGCCTGTATCTTTGCCTATTGCCTAGGCTCTAGTCCCAGTTCATTTACCTAGAGTGCCCCTTCTTACTTCCAACTTTAACACTCTCAATGGCAGGAGCACAGGAGGAAGCAATAGGCCAAAGGTTGTCCAGGTAATGACATGCACGTCTCCCTTTTGGCCAGCTCCTCTCCATTCAGAAGCTTGGGTCACTTCATTCTTCCTGGCTCCCTCCTCACCTTCAGACCATTGTGGAAGACACCACGGCCCCTCAGGAGCCAGGCTGCCCGTTTAAGGGCACAAGCAGAGGCAGGGAAGTTAAGCCTTTCAGGTGGGCAGGTGATGACTCCCAGAACAAGAGAAGACGTCCACTGTCGGTTCAGGAAGTCTATTCGCACCTGCATGAGAAGGAACTAGTCCATATGCATAACAGACAGAGGCCACTCACCTACCCAAATCAGTCTGTGCCAGAGTGTGTGACCTGCCTGACACACTACCCCTTCTTGATGTTTGTAGAGAGCAGAAACTATCAACTCACATATCTCCTTCCTTGTTTCTTCTGCTGCTGGGAACAGAATCCAGGTCAAACAAATGTTCTACACTGAACTACACCCCCAACAAACATTCTCTTTGAACCCTGGTCTGCTCCTAGAGACTACTTTCAACTGGCTTTTGTTCTTTTAATTGCTTTGGGTTTTTTTGTTTTGTTTTGTTTTTTGAGGCATTTCTCTGCATAGCCCTGGTTGTCCTGGAACTTACTATGTAGACCATGCTGGCCTCAAACTCAATAAAGATCCGCCTGCCTCTGCTTCCAAGTGCTGGGATTAAAGACAGATGCCACCACCACTCAGCTCAGCTGGCTAACTTCTTGCCTCTCACCCTGGAGTAGTAATAGCAGCTAGGCAGGAAGAAAGGCACACCTGAACAAGCATATGGGGCACCAGGGGCTGGCTGATGACAACGATGCCCTGGTTGTAGCTGGCCACCCGAGTGGCTGTACGGTTCCCGTTGGATAAGAGGATATTTTTCCCATGGTTCTCCAGGAATTCAAGGGCTGTGGGCATAATCCCCACTTGATTTTGGACCTGGTGTGGAAATACAGACTGAATTGCACAGAGTATCAACAGCAGGTTTTACCCACCACATTAGAGTATACACAGAGTTCAACTATGAATTCTGCTGGACTAGTGAAGATAGAGCCCACTATCCTGGTAACTGGTAGCCGAGCAACACAGCATGCCCTACTGCAGCCTCTTACTCTTAGCCCATGCTCTTCACCCTCATCCTCTTCCTCGCCCTCACTGCCAGTGTCTGAGCTGGGAGAGGGCGGCTGGGTGCCTTCTGATTCCTCCAGCCTTGTGGAGCTGACAATGGCCACGCTGCGTACTGGCCCGTATAGATCCAACACAGCCCACACATTCTGGGAACAGAGATCAAGAAAGCAAGTCAGAAATCAGCACAAGCACTCTAACCAATTAGTCCCTCTCCAAACCCAAAGAAACTCTTAGACCTACCTTGGCAATGCCAGTGGCAGCAGGCCCCATATCTTCTCCATCTACCAAGATGTGCATTGTGTCATCTGCACACCGACGAATGCCCACACGGCTTCCCACCTAGATCCAAGGTTCAACAAAGACATCGGCTCAGTGAGCTGTCTTTACTCTCACTCCCAGCCCCAGTGCCTGCTCCAGTGCCAGGTGCTTCACCCCTAGTCTCTCGAGGTTCCGGCCATAGTTCATCCTTTGGAGGTGGCCATCACGTCTCACTTCACAGCTGGACACCATCCAGGTGGTCTTTGTCCGGAGTTCAGGCAAGGAAGGAGGCAGCCCTGGGCCACTGCCTGCCCCAGGCCCCATGTCCTCAGGTGCAAGTGTGGTCAGCCCCAGCCGGAGGGAGCCTGCCCACTTTTCATCTAGTTCTTCCACTTTCACCTGTGCGAAAGGAAACAGTGGGTGGCCCTGTCTGATGGACTGGTAAACCCCCTTCACTTTCCCACAGCCCACCTCAAAAACTTCTTCAGCCTTGAGCTCCTTGGTGCTGAAAACGAGGCCATGTGCATAGCCAGCCACACGGACTGCCCGTGTGCCATCCTCCTCCAGAGTGACATTCTTGCCACAAGTGCTATGGAATCGGTGAGCTACACCTGCCACTGTGGATAGATGTTTGAAAAGGGGGTAGGATTAGGGTAACTGCCTTCAGATAGGCTATGGTGAAGCTTCAGATGAAAGCTAAAAGCCCATCTGCCATTACTCATCAAGTCCTCTGGACACCTTTCACCATAGTAAGACCCAAGATGCCCAGTGTGTGATCTCTTAGACTCTGGAAGTCAGGGAAAAAGTACCCCCCTGCTCAAAAGCACATACTGAGCACTTGCCACCGAGCCTTTTCCCTTCTTAAGCAGGTACCTGGGGAATGCAAGGGGAATGACTTCTCAGTGGCAGTGTTGCTAGTTGCCAGGCTGTTGTCCATGGGGCCAGTAGCATTGGTGATAGACACTTGGACACACTGGCCATAGAGATCCACCACTGCATATACATCTGTGTAGGAAACAAGGCATCAGAAGCCTGAGGTCCTGATCGATCTGAGCAAAGTGGGGCAGGCTGGAAGCCAGAGTAGTCACCTTTACCCGGAGGCAAGCCTGAGCAGGCAGCGCCTTGGTCCTGTCCGTTAATGAAATAGTGCAGGTCGCCCTTAGCAGTTCGCATCATGCCAATGCGTGCACCTGTGCCCAGTGCATCCAGATCACACCCATAGTTGTTGCGCATTGTGTTGCCATCTTGCATGATAGCTGTGCCACTGAGAAGACAGGAGGAGGGATTTAGCTTCCCTGCTTTATCACTAATTGGCTCCTACTCAGTCTCTGCCTGTCAAAACCATCCAGTGTTGTGGACATCAGGCATAGAGACTTGATCTTGGTCTGAGGCCCAGTCCTGTCTCCTTTGCCCCAGAATTCCTACAGGGAAAAGCAGGAACTACTCCATAGGCTACTTTGATGGGAATTCCCAGAACAGAGAAGAAAGGGTATTAGTTCCCAGAGTCTTCCAGTGCTTATGGCCACCAAAGGCCCAAACCATGCTTAGTTGTCTGATATTACCTAGCTCCACCCATCCCTGCCAAGCTGAATTCAAGGGTAGACAGCCTAACCTCAGCATCCATGTATCATAGTCAATGTCAGTCATGGTGTTGGGAAATTCTAGGTCTTCCGGCCGAATAGCAGTCACTCCTGGAAGAAAGCGGAAGGTGAAAAAACGATCCCCAGGACACAGGCATCCGGTACCCTAAAACCCCCGTACCAGTGGTCCCTCACCAGCTTCAATGGAGCCTGACCAGCGGTCTACCATCTTCTGGATGACAATCTCAAACAGTTCTCCGTCCCGCAAGGCTCTGTCAGGCAAAGTGAGATCACTAAGGCTATGTAAGCAGGGCAGTGGGACAGTGAGACACGGAAGTCTAGATAGAGACTGACCGGTTGGAAATGACAATGGCATCATTGAACTCGCTGCGGCAGTTATGGCGGAGAGCAGTGCGGCCACCATTAGTGATGACTGCATTACTGCCATGCAGCTGGTGAAAGCGCAGGTCGGAGCCCCCAACTGCAGAGGATGGAGAACTGGGAGACATCTGATTGTTTCCTTCAGGGAGTGGCTCAGAAACTGGAGGCACCTCTGCAATAATAAATATCACCCATTAAGTCTCTAGGTGTTTTTAAAGATTCCCAAGAGCACCCTAATCCTTTACCCCAGCCTTGTTGGGCCCTCACCCACGTCATCCACAATAGTAGCCTGGGCAGCCTGGCCATAGAGATCAACAACAGCATAGACACCCGGGGGTACATTCCAGGCAGCAGGGCCCTGAGTCATTCCATTGACGAAGAAGTGGAGCGTTCCATCCTCACGCCGCACCACGCCCACTGTGTCCCCTGCCTTGGAAGAAGGGGCTGGAGTGAGAAGTCAGGCAGAGCTCCTGCCTGAGATGGTCCTGCATCTATTGAGTCTCCCTGACCCCCAACATGATATCCAGTCAGTATGACTGCTCTCTCACCTTGAGGCGGTCCAGGTTGTGTCCATATTCATCAAGGATGGTTGTCCCATTGTGCATTACCCCATTCCCAGTCATCATCCAGGTCCCTAAAGGGACAGAAGTTGCGGGAGATGAGGAACACGGAACAGACCAGAACCTTGGAGCACCTTCTTCTCTGGAACTCTACTACATCAGCCCTTCTTGGGAGCTCACCAGAGCGTAAATTGGTCATAGTAGAGGGCAACTGGAGGTAGGCAGGGTTGTGGGTAGTGACACCAATCTCAATGGAGCCAGCCCATTTGTCCACCATCTTGTCAATGCGCACCTGGAACACCTCTCCATCCCGCAGGGCTCTGCTGCTCAGTACCACGCCATGATTGAAGTCATCAGTGGCACTGAGGACACAGCAAGTGGGGACTCTCAGCATGCTGAGTGTGCCAAACCTTAAACCAGCAATATTAGTCTGATACCCACTGCCCCAACACAACTACCCAGACCTCTTGCTCCCCGAAGTCTCCACCTTTCTGTCCAGGACTTCCATACCAGACACCCTCCCATGTTCCCACCTCAGTGCCCCTGCACCGTTTTAGGGACCCCTTGCAGGTATCTCCCCATCCCATGGGTCATACTGGGGCCTCAGGGCAGTGCGTCCCTCGTGGGTGATGGCTGCCTTCTGGCCACAGTTAGGATGGAAGAGCAGGCGTTCAGGTTCTGCCTGGGGCGCAGGGGCAGCACGGCGAAGAGCACCCTCTGGGGACAGAGCCCTCAGGATGGCATTGTTCCGACGGAGACGGTCACTGTGGTTATTATTATGGACTATGGTAACTTTCACAGCCATTCCATACAAGTCTACTACGCCATATACAACTGGTGGTGTCAACGGAGTAGCTACGCCTGCAGAACAGAATGTAAGAAGAGTTAAACTGAAGAGCAAGCATCACAGAGAAGGATGAGGTGTGACCCACTGATGGCCCTGGGCCAGCAGTCTTGTGTGTCACCTTACCCTGATCGATGCCATTAATGAAGAAGTGCAGGGCAGAGCTGGACTTCCTCGTGAGACCGATATGGTCGCCTTCCTAACCAAAGGAGAAAGACTCTAGAATTCAGCTACACTCAGGCTCAGGCTTCGGCAGTCCTGGACACTTTCTCCCTCCCCACTCCACAGGACCACCTACTGAAAAAGCTCACATAAAACCACTCTTGGGCAGAAGCTGGGTCCCTGTTTCCCAGACACAACAATTCTACATTTCCCAAATACCCAATATAAAGTAGGTACTAAATTAAACTATTTTAAAAACAATCTTTTTTTGTTTTCCTCTAAAGTGCCGACCTACTTAGTGCTATTTGGGCTAGAGATGTAACTCAGTGGTAGAGTACTTGCCAAACACATCTAAGGCCCTAGGTTCCATTCCCAGCACAAAAGGAGAAAAAGGCACTACTAACAAGCATATCTTAGATCCTGTTAGATAGTCCTTCTTTCTCAGAAGCCTCATGCAGAAAGGAATTTGTTCTTGGTTCCAGGGACACTGCTCACGCTCTGGCTTCCCTGGACCGGTCCAAACTCCTGTGCTTCACACTCACCTGCAGTTCATCCAGACTGAACTCACAGTACTCCCGGCGAGTACCCTTGCCGTTGGTCAGAATCCCACAGCCACTCATCATGATGGTGCCTGTAAAGAGGGACACCCAGTTAGGGAAAGGTTGCCTTGAACTCATCACATCTCATCAACTCCAAGCCTGTGTTCCTACCCCTCCCCTGCTGGTACCTGACTGCAAGTTGGTCATGGTGGCTGGGTACTCCAGGCTATTGGGATTGTGGGTGGTGACACCAATCTCAATGGAACCAGACCACTTGTCCACCAGCTTGTCAATACGGATCTGGGGATGAGTGAGAACAGACATGTCCAGGAAATATAACAGAAGACAGACCCTCAAACCCTTGGTTCTTCACCAGTCACTGGTTTAGCTCCAGATCTTTGGCAGGAAGCTCAGCCAGACTCCAGGATTTTACAGACCTCAAACATTTCATTATCTCGAAGTGGGCGGTTGGTCATGACAACCCCGTTGTTGAACTCATCCAGGGGCCTCCGGCGCTCAGCCGTTTTATTGTTGTTGCTGAGTTTGATGAGTGTTCCACACTTCTCATGAAAGAGCAGGGCATCATTGGAAGTGAGGATGGGAGAGGTAGCAGGTCCACTGGGTGCCAGTCCATCCCCTGCTGGTGGGGAGCTCAGGTTCACATTAAGGAGGCCCCCATTGTAGGCAGACAGGATGGCATTGCTCACTACCTCAGACAGCTCCATGCTGGCAAAGTCTGTAGCAGCAAGAAGGAAGGAAGTCAAGACAAAGTGCTATCCCCCCATAGCTAGCTTGGGACCCTCTTCTCCCTACCCATCTCTTAAATCCCACCCTTGTCCACCTTTCTACCCATTCCCCTTCCCTGGGCTTCCCCGAAGCCCTCACCATTATGCGAATCAAGGCTGTTAGGAAACGTCTCCGGCCGTGCCTGCGCTGGGGACACCATGAAGGCTAGGGACCAGGTAGGATGGGAGGGGAATAAGGGTTCAGCCCGTGCTTCAGGGCCCAGTCAGGAGACCATCTTTTCTAACCCCTATATTCCCCTGTAATAGGCTCTGGACTCAATGGCCCCTCCCCTCCCCCAGCTGACTTGTGACTGCTTTTACCCCATTTCTTCAGGCAAACCTTGTGTTTCCCGGAAGCTGTGTTCTCACCTTCATCCACAGAGGTCCCCTGTTCCGACAGGGCAGAATCTTCTGGAGGGGCCAAGGGCTCAAGGGGAGGTGTGGGGACAGGAGTGGGAGGGCTGAAGCCTGGCTCAGGGGGCAGCACAGTAATCTGGGTGCACTTGCCATAAAGGTCCACAACAGCCCAGACACGAGCAGGCAGGCCTGTGGCTGCCACACCACAATCCCGCCCATTCACCCAGAGCCGGAGCTCCCCAGTGGCTGTGCGTTCCACACCCACACGGTCCCCTTCGACAAGCTGGTCCAGGTCCTGGCCATATTCCTCCAATACAGAGCGCCCGTCCCGCAGCACTGAGCAGCCTGATACTACCCAGGACCCTCCCTTCAGCCCAGTGGCACTGCTTGGGAAGTCCAGCACACTGGGATCCAGTGCTGTCACTCCAATTTCAATGGAGCCACTCCAGGAGTTGACCTACGAGAGGGTGGTGGACAGAGTTTCAGTATGGAATCCCATCAGAAGCCTCTCACCCTGACCTCTGAGGCCACTGACACTGACACACAAGTAACTTTTTGGACCTAGCCTCCATAACAATCTGGACCCACAGGCTCTCAACATCTGTGTGCTGTGTCTGCTGCCAAGTGTCTTACCACACCACCCCTTTACCCATTGAACAAGCTGGTTAAACGCCCTGGTTTTTAACCTGACTTCCTCTTATTTCTCAGTCTCTGTGGCTCCTCAACTGCTCCAACCACATGCTTCTTAGGTCCACATAGTTCGCTCTCCTACATCACTCTTATTCCCAGCCCCAATCCTCTCGTAGGGTAAGGCTCCACCCAGATTTATTCTCTTCTCTTTCCAAATTAGTTTTGGAGTAAAGCAAGTCACACACACTTTCTTTTTCCCACATCTCATCTATCTTTCTGGCTTTGGACGTTTGTTTGTCAACAGTTTGTGCTTCTCATTTTTACTATTTCTCTACTCTCCCATCACATCTTGGGCACCTGTCTATCTTCCATCACTGAGACTGTGATAGGCGTGTTCACTAGCCATTCTAATAACTGGGCCCTGTATCCCTGTCCTGCTTCTGGGTCCTGAGGAAACTCATTCTCCTTCAGAATGTGTCTGCTCCATGTTCTTTTCCTTTCTCTTCTCGGGTGCACTGTAGTCTGCCGGCTCGCTAGCGGTACCTGGAGACTTGGTTGGAGATGCAGACTTTCTGGCAGTTCTACCGCTTCTCCCTCTCGTCCACTCCCGCCACCCTCCACACCTCGTTTCCGCGGCCCCAGCTTTGCACCTTGCGGTCGATGCGGACGGTGAAGACGCGTCCATCGCGCAAGGGTTCTCGGCTCAGCACCAGCCCGTGGTTAAACTCTTGGCCCGGCTGCTGCCGCCGCGCTGTGCGCCCACAGGCCGACAGGCTTACCAAGCGCCCAGTGCGCGGGTGCAGCTCCCCGCCACTGCCGAGACCCCCGCTGGACCCCAGTCCTGGTCCGCTGCTGCCAGGGCCCCCACCCCCACCTGGCCCCGGCCCTGGCCCGGGGCCTGCCCCAGAGCCCCCACTCCCACCCGACCCCGCCGCCATCGCCGCTGATACCGCGGCCGCGCGACAGCCGCGCTTGGCGGCACCGTGGCAACCGCGGCGGACAGACGCCCTGGGGGAATACGGCCGGGGGCTGGGGCCTGATATGCTTTACGGCACTGAAGCATCCAGAGCTAAGGAACCAAGGTCTATCACGAGGGGAACGGAAGGACGACGGGGTCGGGGGTTTGCTTTACGGCACAGCGGAACGACAGCGGCTAGGAAAGACTGAGGATTTAGGCTGCTTTTGCGACAGTGAATGGAAGAAACGCCCGCCGCAGGCGTATTTGCGACGGAGGCGTGCAGCGCCCAGATACACTTTGCGACGTCGCCCGGCGCCGAGGTCCCAACCCTTGTTGGGAAAAGCGACATATTAAAGCATTCGCTTTAACATGAAGGATGGTGGCTTCCCCTCACACTGCACGCTTTAAGGCGATGTAAACGCTATCTTCGGGACAGAGAAAATTTAAAAAACCACGTCTCAGCCCTTCACAATACCGAGACCGGAAATGTCGCAACCAATCACGCATCACACCACTCCTTGTCCTAGTCCTGCACCACTCGTCCCAGTCTCCGCGACCCGACCCCACACACTTTGCATCACACCTCTCCTATGAAGCACAGCGAGCTGACTGTGGGGGAACCCGCACACAGTTCAAGACCAACTTGAGTCAATGAAACTCTTGAATCTTAAAGTTACTAATAAAAACCCTAGAGATGTCCCGATAGGTAATCCCAAGGAACAGAGCTGATACATCCAGGAGATTACCTGAGAGCTATTAACAGAACCCAAACCCACTCAGAGGACCTCGCTGGTGTTGTGGGGCTGTGACGTCACAAGGCTCCTCGCATCTGGCCAGGCCCCTTGACTGTGATTGGTTGATTCAGAGAAGGGCGTGATGGAGAAGGGCGGGAACAAATTACAGAGACAAAGAAAGTCTTTGGGTGTAACAATTAGAGAAGCGTGTGCGGAGGAGCTCCCAGGCTGAAGTCTATATAGTCCTCCTTTCACCTGTCCCAGCGCCCGGGAGAGGAGGCAGAGGAGGTCCGGTCTGACCCGGAGCCCCCAGCGCCCACCGCCCACCGCGGTGGGGGCAGGGCCAACGGGCGGGGCTATGTGCAGCTAGAAGGCTAGGCAGAATAATTGAAGTGGTTACCAAGTTGAGCTATGGAGAAGCCGGAGTCTCTCGCACCTGTTAGTGGCCTCAGTACGGAATCCTCTGGCGGGGTTCCTAGGGCAGTACCTGGAGGTGTCAGAGGTGTACAAACAGACACCGGATTACCCTCCGGAGTAGCCGTGTTTCGCGGTCCTGGCTCCCTCTTGCATTCCGGGAACCCTGTAGTCCGCAGTCCTGGTCCAATCCAACCCTCTGAAGGGCCAGGGACCCTCAATTCGGGACCCTGTCCGAAGTCCAGCACATCCCCTGGCACTGGAACTGGTGCAACTAAGACGTCTACCCCTGGGCCGGAGGAACCTAAAGTGTACAACTCGGAAAGTAGTACACACTCCGGGACATCTCTCACGGAGCGGCCTCGGAGCATCCTAAAAAACAGCAGCTCCATTTTGATAAAGAAACCCTCCAGTTCAGAGAAGTAAGCAACTCAGCTTTTAGCCAGCAGCCCTGAGACGGGAGGGAAGGAGGGAGGGAGGAAGGAGCTCAGGACACCTTGAGCGGAAACCAAGAAAAAACGGAGCGGAATCCCAAGGCCCTGGTTAGGGAGAGGTGGTGGGGTCAATTGGGTTAGAAATCTGAAGTTCCATGACTTGGAGAGGGCAGCAGGTGTCACAGAAATCCTAGCCACACAACACTGATTATCATTGGGTATCTGGCTCCCATCCTAGCCTCTACGAGGGAATATAAGAAGACATTTTTGAATGCCGGAAAGAATGAAGGAGACCGCTCTGTTAGGAGAGGGTCACCAGAAGAGCTTCCTCCTTTGCTGTGTCCTTCCCTCACCTTAGGAAGTCTCAGCGCTGGGATGAGATGAATATCTTGGCTACCTACCACCCTGCTGACAAAGACTATGGCTTTATGAAGGCGGATGAGCCCAGAACCCCCTACCACAGGTGCTAAGCCCTTAGCCCTAGCTTTTCTGCCTACACTCCTGTATTCTAACATGGGAATATGAGGAAGAGGCAGAGAAACCCTGGGGTACAAGCACTGCCTCCTCCACTGCAGGCTGCAGGACAATGATGAAGACCCATCTGCAGAGTCTTCTCTCAAGGTGACTCCTGAATCAGTGGCAGAGAGGTAAGAGCCCTCAGATAAGTTGAGCTGTGCCCTCTACCCTCATACCTTTGAAAGGCAGTCTCAGCTTTGTTCTTTGGACCCTAAAATGGTAGGTACTACAGTCCTTCTCAGGCATAACCAAAACTGATCTGGGGAATCAGCAGCTTGGTTCCCCCCCCAACACCTACCCCCACTGTTGTTTTTTCCCTTCTGTACCCCCAACTAGTCTCCCTCCCCTTCAGGTTTGCCACAATGGGCAATTTCCTCCCCAAGGTCCTCCAGTATGGAGACAACAAGAGCTCAAAGAACACAGACAGCTTTGCCAAGACATGTATGTGAGATGTGGGGTGGGCCTTGATGAACAGGGGAGCTTGAGTGGGGGTGACACTTCTGTGAAAGCCTGGGGGGAAGCCAAGCTTTCACACTGACCCACAGACTCCAGTGATTTTGACAAGCACCGAAAGATACACTACAGTGAAGGGAAGTTCCTGAAGAACGCGAAAAACCTGCCCTTGGCCGCTGAGGAGGACAGCCCTGGGGCCAGTGCCAGCATCAGCAGCAGTAATCAAGGTGTGGTGATGGACCTGAAGCCTAGGCCTGTGGAGAAAGTCTGGGCAGGAAGAGTGGCCACAGGAGTCAAAAATAACACTGTCCTGATGACTGATAGCCATGTCTTAAACACCAATGGTTAGTGACAGAGGCCTCCTAGGACAGCAGAATGGAGACAAGAGACTGTTCCAGAGCCTAGATCTCTTTGAAATGTGTGTTTTTTCAAATCTGTTCTCTTTGGCTCTCTGCTTCTCACGTCTCTGCTGTGTCCTGCTTTCTTCAGAGAGCACTGGCCTACAGTCCTGCTCGGCTGATACAGAAGCAGTGACTGGAGGGGACTCCAGGGAAGAAAGGGGGACAACTGGAGCTGAGCCTCTACTGGGGACCCCTGGAGACAGGCTGAACACAGAGATTAAGAGACCCACTGGGGAATGCAGATTCACTACCAGTTTTCCAGCATGGGGGAGGGGTGTTACATGAGAGCCTGTACCCTCATCTGGGAGTGGCCCACTATGCACTCCTAGGACTCACAGGCACAGCAGGCGGCCACAGACTCAAGACTGTCTGGGATGATTTTTCAGATTCTGCTACCTGTAGAAACCAGTTCCCCTCAGCCTCAGACTGTACCGTGGGGGAGCTGGCTAATCTACAGCGCAAGGAATACTACAGCAAAGGAAGGTATCTGAGGTCCTGCTCCCATCCAGAGCTCGGAGAGGATATAAATGATGAAGAACAGGACAGTGAGAGACTGGAGGGGGACAGCCTGGGGAGGACAGCCTGGGGGGGACAGCCTTGGGGGGTGGGAGGATGGAACAAAAAGCCTACTGGGTGCCCCAGCCCTCATCTCCTGTTACTTCCAGGTTCTTCAGGTTTGACCTGGGTTACTGAGAATCCCAAAGGCACTCCAGGTACTGTTGAAAGCCCCTATGGGTATGACAAAACCATTTAGGGCTCTCTGGGCATAACCCTGACTCTAGTGCACCTGGTGAGGGCACCATCTCTCTAGGCCTGGCTCTTACCAAGCTCCCACCTCCCAGTCCCTATTAAGCCAGTGCTTCAGCCACAGACAGTAAAAGAGGCCTTAAACATTTTGGAGTTGAATACCTACATTATAGAGAACAGGTACTAGTGATTGATGCTTAGAGGAATCGAGAACCCCTCCAGCCTAGCATCAGCCAACAACAGCTCCATGCCTCCTCTTTGACTCCTCCCTGCCACCACCCCACTCTAGTTAGCACTATGTCCTCCACAGTCAATGGTTCACAGGCGTCAAACTGTTTGACTAAGGGGCTGAGGTGCCGAAGCCCAGGGAGCTCAGAAAAGGAACGTGGAAGTAACCAGAACCAGAACCCTCCGAGCTGGAACGGACGCAGACGTGAGCCTGGGCCAAGGCAAGGGGGTAACTGCAGTGCTCAGGGAGGCAGAGGGGTTAAGTGGGTAGGTTCTAAGATGTGAGGGCCACATGGACAAGAGCTTACCCCTGCTGCAAGAAAGCCTAACCTCTTCTTTCTCTAGATGAAAGCTTGCGACTCCAGTGGACTCAGGAAAAAGAACCTAGACCATGGAAAATGTAGTCAACGGGCGTGGACGAGGGAAGCCTTCCCTCCTCTCACCTCTCTAATGGACAATAAAGAGAACATCAGGAATCGGAGTGCTGGGAACTAGATGTCTAGACTGGGCCTGCTCTGGGAGACTGGGGGGCGTGGGGGGGGGGGGAGTTCCATACACAATAACCCAGGAAAGCAGAGCAAGAGAAGGAACAGAGAGCAACCCAAGGAACTGTACTCCTAGGAGCAAGCACTTAGGGGTCAAAGCAGCAAGGTCACAAAACCGAGCACAGTTTGTTCTATGAAATGAGATCCTGTCTCAAAACACAAAACAAAACCTAGGGTTTTTAAAACTCACTATTGGTTTTGAAGACTCCCAAATTCGGGAGACCCTTACTCAAGTCTCGGGAAGTCTCGAACACCCACAAACTCCAAGACACCATACCTGGATGCAATCAGCAGAGGTTTATTAGGGAATAGAGCTGGCAGCCAGCGTTCAAACTGCACACTCGTGCACGAGTACAGTTTGACCCCAGTGGTGCGCTAAGGAGCTTTTTATAATAGGGGGTAGGGAAAGGAAGGAATTTTTGCGCGGTTACACATGATTGGTTGTATTTTCACGCGGTTACACATGATTGGTTGTTTTATAAATTTTGAACTCAGCAAGCTGTAACACTGGAAAAGACCTCAAGGGGGGGGGGGGGAGGGGTAACCAAGATCAGTGGAAAGTTAGTTAGTTCTTGGAACCACCCAGATGACTTGCATCTTTCTTTGTCAGGAATGTGTCTTCCTGCTTTGGGCTTTCCCCACCCACAGGTGGGTTCTTTTCCCTGAGACTTGGGGAATGTTAATATTCTTCCTGGGATGTATCCCAGGGCAGTGAAGGCCTGAAATCCTACATTCAGTTCTGCCTTCTTGGAACTAGTGAGCCTGTATATATTTTATAAAATGGTCTTTATAATTTTTCACTCTACAGTTTATTCCATTAACATGGTATACCTATGGAGCTTGGAGGTCAGAGGAACTTTCCAAAATAAGTTCTACTGTGGCTCCTGGGGTCAAACTCAGGTTGTCTAACTTGATGCATGATAAACATTTTTACACAGTGAGCCACTTTGCTGGTCCCAAAATCTAGGGTCTTGAAAAGGCTCAACCTCGAAGCAGGATATCAATGTCTAATAGAATCAATATACTATACATTTATTAACACTATCTTTGGGGCAGGGGGTTGAGACAGGGTTTCTCTGTGTAGCCCTGGCTGTCCTGGAACTAACTCTAGACCAGCTGGCCTCAAACTAAGAGATCCACCTGCTGAGTGGACCTTCCTTCCCCTCCTTAGTCTGATGGACCTGCACACACTTACCGGAAGCGGGGTGAGTCCTTGAGGCATTCTTCAAAATCTAGCTTGACCGTCATCTCAGATGACTTGCTTGCTTTGCCCCCTCCCCCTGTCCCTGGGTCCCTGGAGGTCAGGTAGTTGGGGATGCAGGCAGACACACTCCCCAGCCCCCAAGAGGGGTGTTGATGGAGAAGAGTCCTCTGGTAGGAAGGGCCTAGATCTGTAATTCTTTCCCCAAAGGGAAAGGGGTGACCTGGGAGGAGCTCTAACCTCACCGCTTCTAGGCAGCTCTGGGAGGTGTAGGGGTGGGGCCTGGGTGGAGGGGGATGCTGAGATCAGAGAAACCAGCATTCCCCAGGCAGGACCAGCCTTAGAGCCTAGGCCACAGAGACCAGAGGGAACTGGTAGAAAATAGTGCCTCTGCTATTCAATCCAAGCTCTCAAATCGGGCATGGTGTCTCCGGCCTGTAACCTCAGCACTTGGGAGGCTGAGGCAGGAAGGTTGTGAAGTGTCCCAGACTAACCTGGGCTACAGAGTAAAACCCTTTAAAAAAACAAACCCACATGCTCTCCAAAGCTTGCTAGGATGAAAGGTGTGTGCTACCCCTGTCTTTGTTTCAGGGTTTTAGAAGGGTCAGAGAACTTGTCCAGCGTCATACTGTCTTTTGTTTGTTTATTTTTTGTAGACAGAGTCTCACTGTGTAGCCCTGGCTGGCCTGTAACGTGCTATGTAGATCACACTGGCCTTGACCTCTCAGAGATCTGCTGTCTCTGCTGTAATTAAAGGCATGTGGTACCATGCCCTACTAATCACACACAGTCTTAAGTGACAGAGACACTGACGCTAGACCATCATTTCCCCCTCAAAAAATTTATTCACCAAAGGAGAAAGCAGCATAGAAACACCAGTGTCCCAGAAGGAAGGTGACAGCAGGCAGTCTCTGGGGGAGGGACTGTGGTTTCTCTGATCTCAGCATCCCCCTCCACCCAGGCCCCACCCCTACACCTCCCAGAGCTGCCTAGAAGTGGAGGGGTTAGAGCTCCTCCCAGGTCACCCCTTTCCCTTTGGGGAAAGAATTACAGACCCAGGCCCTTCCTACCAGAGGACTCTTCTCCATCAACACCCTCTTGGGGGGGTGGGGAGTGCAACTGCCTACATCTCATCTACCTGACCTCCAGGGCCCGGGGCCCCCAAAGCAAGTCATCTGAAATGACGGTCAAGCTAGATTTTGAAGAATGTCTCAAGGACTCACCCCGCTTCCGGTAAGTGTGTGCAGGTCCATCAGACTAAGGAGGGGAAGGAAGGTCCCACATGCCCCGACACACACCCAGCATTCCCCAGGCAGCACCAACCTTAGAGCCTAGGCCACAGAGACCAGAGGGAACTGGTGGGAAATGGTGCCTCTGCTATTCAATCCAAGCTCCCAAATCAGGCGTGGTGTCTCCAGCCTGTAACCCCAGCACTTGGGAGGCTGAGGCAGGAAGGTTGTGAAGTGTCCCAGACTAACCTGGGCTACAGAGTAAAACCCTTTAAAAAACAAACCCAAATGCTCTCCAAAGCTTGTCAGACACTGCCTTCTGCACCTTCTGGTCTTTATAATTGTCATTCCTTCTTCCTTCTCACTGGAACCCCTCCCCCAGCACCTGCCCAGGGTCGGTTAGCAACTTCCTGCCCAGGCCACATCCACCCTCCTACTCTTCCTGCTCTGGTCTGGGTTATTGAAGCTTAGAATGTGCACAGTAGCACAAGAGCAGAAACTGGCTTGACTCACAGCTTGGTCTGTCTGTACCCACCGCCCCATGACTCCAACCCCCACCCTGACGCTAAGCAGAGAACCCCGTGGACCTAAGCTCTGTTCCGATGACCCTGTCCATCCTTTCCCAGAGCCTCGATTGAACTGGTGGAAGCTGAAGTGTCAGAACTGGAGACCCGCCTGGAAAAGGTGACCAAGTCATGGAGAAAAGATCCAGAATCAAATTACAAAAAAAAAAAAAAAAAAAAAGATTAGAACAAAATTAAAATAAAAGATCAGGGAGACAGCGGGAGACTGGGAATGAGTTAGTCACTGAGAGTTAACTGTGCCTGGCCACACTTGAGCATGCACGCGCACACACATACACAATCACATTTAAATCTGGATGTGCTGGCTCGTGCTTTTGATCCTAGAAGTGGTCGTGTATACCCAGGTCCCAGCACTTGGGAGGCAGAGGCAGGCGAATCTCTTATGAGTTCAAAGATAGCCTGGTCTGCACTACACAGTAAGTTCTAGGACAGAAGAGAGACCCTGCCTCAAATTAATTATTAACATATTAATATATTATATATAATATGTTTTTTTGAGGAAGGGTCACATGTCAGGCTAGCTTTGAATTTACCATGTATGGTCTTGAATTCCCAGTCCTCTGACCTCTACTTCCTCCTGGAAATGGAATTCATCCTTGTTAGACAGGCCCAACCCTACCATCAGCTACATCCCCAGAGCAAATACTTCTTAAAACATTACTTAGTATTATTATATATTTTATTATATGTATGGCTGTTTTACCTGGGTATATGTCTGTACACCATATCTACACCCAGTGCCTGCAGAGACTAGAAAAGGGCGTTGGATCCTCTAGAATTGGAGTTACAGTTGTGAGGCACAATATGGGTGTTGGGAATTGAACCTGAGTCCGTTGCATAAGCAGCCGGTGTGCTTAGCCACTGAGCCATCTCTTGAGCCCTTCAAATGTTTCTAATTGAACTTTTAAAATTCAGGGTAATCATACACTTGCAGTAATTGCAAAGTGAGGCCATGTCCCTGCCAGCTTCCCTGAGTGATGATATTTAATGCAATTTTTCATTCTCACAACCAAAAATTAAGCCAGTCAGTGGTGGCACACACCCTTAATCCCAGCACTTGGGAGGCAGAGGCAGGCAGATTTCTGAGTTCGAGGCCAGCCTGGTCTACAGAGTGAGTTCCAGGACAGCCAGGGCTACACAGAGAAACCTTGTCTTGAAAAACCAAAAAAAAAAAAAAAAAAAAAAATTAGATTAGCATCGGCACAGTCCAATTAATAATAAAGACTGCAGGGACCAAGGGCTGGTCAATAAAGTTCACCCCTTGGAAGCATGAAACCCAAATGTGATTCCCTCCTAGGTAAAAATGACAAGGGATATGTATGGTATACATTTATAATCCTGGTATTGAAGTAGAGACAAGAATCACTGGGGCTTTCTGACCACCCAGCCTCGCCTAATTGGTGGGCTCAGAGGCTAATGAGAAATCCTATGGTATACATTGTTCTTTTTTTTTTTTTCTTTTTCTTTTTGCAAGGTCATACTATTTATCCCTGGCTAGACTGGAACTTGCTATGTAGACTAGGCTAGGCCTCAAACTCACAAAGACCTGCCTGCTTTTGCCTCAGGAGTTGGTCTGTCTGTCTATCTGTCTGCCATTTATCTAATCTAGTGTGTGTGTGCATGTGCCTGCAAATGTAGTGTGTGTGAGTGTGTGTGTGTGTGTGTGTGTGTGTGTGTGTGTGTGTGTGTACGCCCATGTGAGTGCATATTGCTGTAAAGCATGTGAGGAGGTCAGTGGACAACTTTCAGAAGTCAGTTCTCTCCTTCCACCATCGGCTCCAGAATTGCACTTAGGTTGCTTGGCTTACCTGTCATGTGTCTTTATCAGGTAAACCATCTCACTGAAGCTGGCTTTTCTAAAAACCTAGAAGTCGCGTGTGGACATGCCTTTAATCCCAGCACTCAGGAGGCAGAAGCAGGTGGATCAGCACAGCCAGGGTTACACAGAGATACTCTGTCTTGCAAATAACAAAGTGTTTCAAGTCTATTCAAGTTGTCTTGTACATTGACAGTTCTATTCTATTGCTGACTCCAACTCTATCTTATAGATGTGGTAATTTCTGGCTTTGATTTGTTTGTTTGTTTGAGACAGAGCCCTTCTATGTAGACTTGACTGGTCTAGAACTTGCTGTGTTGACCAGGCTGGCCTCAAACACACAGAGATACAATTGTCTGCCTCCTGAGTACTGGGATTAAAGGCTTGTGCCACTACACCCAACTAGTTATTGGTTCAGTTTTGTGGAAAGTCTTTTCTCATGTTGGAGAGGGGTTTGTAGACATAGGAGAGCCAGGCAGTCTACTGATTCACACTGTGAGTTCTAGCCATTTTCCCTCTTTGTCTTGGACTGCCAGGACTTGATCTTGGTCAGTTTCCTGACCATTGCTGATCCCTCTAGCCACTTTCAACCCAAGCTATATTTCTCAGACACCTCCACAAGCCTCTAGAAAAATGTACTGGGAAGATGTGGAGCCTGGGCTCCTGGCACCCTGCCACCTCTTCACAAAGCCTCTCTGTAGCTTCTCACCCTGCACCACTTAGAAAGACTCCACCAACACTTGGTCTATTCAAGATATGACAACTCCCGGCCAAAGTCTAGCATGGCACCTTTAGGGTGATGCAACCACAGGCATGTTTGGGATTCTAGCTCAGTCACCTGGCTTTCCCTTCTCAGATCAGTTATAGTTTGACCATTACATGGGCACTGAAACATGGACAACTGAGCACCCCAACATCTTACTTGGCCCTGATCTTGAGGCCCAGATGGCTAGTTAGCATTTGAAAGGGAGTGTTTAGAGAGTACAGAATGAGACACACTCCCCACCCCAACACACCACAAAGGCCGTATAGGCTTGAACACAGGCAGACAGGGACTGGGTACGAGTAACAAGACAGTGCAGGAGGATGGGGTTACAGGGGTGCCACTATTTTAAACAGGACACAGAAGGGCAGGCAGGATTGGACAGAGAAAGGTATTTGGGAAGTAGAGATGGCAGTGACTTTGGGAGCAAACTTGGAGGAATGGCAGGAACTTTGAAACAAATGGAAGAGGAAGCTAGGAAACAGAGATAATGACATTGTTTGTAGCTGGGAGTTTGACATGGGGGTGGGTGGGACAGTAGATGAGATTGGGAAAGGACTGTACAGCCTTGGGCAAGGAGTGAAGTGGAGCAGAGGGGCATCACTCAGTGTGCTGGCCACTGGTGCTAGTCTGTCTTGTGCTTCATTTTTCCCAGCTACTTAAGCTGGGCTCCTGCCTCCTGGAGAATGGCCGTCATTACCTTGCTGCCAGCCGTGCCTTCATTGTCGGCATTTGTGATCTGGCTCACCTGGGTCCACCAGAGCCCATGATGGCGGTATGTGATAATTCTGAACCAGGGATGTGGTTGCTAAGGAGCAGGGGACTGGGGTAGAGAGATGCTGTGGAAGAGGAGGGCTGACTTGGGGTCTGCAGAGCCCAGGCCAAAGCAAAGCTGGGGTGATCAGCCAAGATAGGTCCATCTGGCAGGACCTACCTAGAGTTGGATGGAACCTTGGTGTCTTTGTGGTTTTTTTTTCTTGCCCAGGAGTGTCTGGAAAAATTCACTGTGAGTCTGAACCACAAGCTGGACACCCATGCTGTGAGTGGGGAGGCCTGAGGGGGAAGGAATAGATGGGGTAGGGTTGATCAACATCCTGTCACTTGTCAACTTCTTCCAACAGGAGCTCCTTGATGCTACTCAACATACATTGCAGCAGCAGATCCAGACTCTGGTCAAGGAGTGAGATGGGAGAGAAAGGGGGGGCTTTATCCCCCAGAAACTAGCCCTTCACCTCTCTTCCCACAGGGCCTCCCTCCCCCACAGGAGGAGCTATGAGGGTGGGTGGGAAGTGGCCTGACTTCTGTCTTCGCATCCCAGGATTCCCTGGATTTCCCTCTACACAGGCTAACAGGATATAGGTGGGCCTTATCCTGAGATTTCTCTTTCCTAGAGCCTTGAAGGGTAAATCTGTGGTTTTGTTTCGTCTCCCCTAACTCTAGAGGTCTCCGGGGATTCCGAGAGGCTCGCAGGGATTTCTGGAGAGGGGCTGAGAGCCTGGAGGCTGCCCTTACCCACAACGCAGAGGTCCCCAGGCGCCGTGTCCAAGAAGCAGAGGATGCTGGAACTGCTTTGAGGACTGCTCGAGCTGGGTATCGGAGTCGGGCATTAGATTATGCCCTGCAGGTAGGTTCCTACCCCAAGTCATCCTCCAAGATACCTGTATACCTTGAGGTTTCCTGGAGAAGGGGAGTCCCTAGGGTGCAATGGGAGGAAATTCTGTGATTTCTACATTGACCTGATGTCTTTTGGGGCCTTCAGGTCAATGTGATCGAGGATAAGAGGAAATTTGACATCATGGAGTTCGTGAGTTTCAGGAGCAGCCAAGATGGAAAGGAACTGGCTGACAGCGGGAGGGAAGAGGGAGAAAGAGGGTTATCCTTCCTCAGTTCTGCCCCCTGACCACCTTGTCCATCAGGTACTGCGTTTGGTTGAGGCCCAGGCTACCTATTTCCAGCAGGGCCATGAAGAACTAAACAGGCTGGCTCAGTATCGGAAGGAATTGGGTGCTCAGGTAAGAACACTAGAAAGTTGGTGCAGAGAGGTTAGGGTACGTAAGATGACTCTTCTGGGGTGGTTGGGGCAAACTCAGACATCTGAGACGACCCTCCTATGCCAGCTGCACAACCTGGTCTTGAACTCGGCTCGTGAGAAGAGAGACATGGAACAGAGACATGTGTTGCTGAAGCAGAAGGTGAGGGCTGGTATGGGGGCAGGAGGAAACCCGGCCTGTGGCCTTGGCTCCGGCTGTCCCGGTTGTCTTTGATCCTCTCATGCTTCTAGGAGCTGGGTGGTGAGGAGCCAGAGCCAAGCCTAAAGGAAGGGCCTGGTGGCTTGGTGATGGAAGGACATCTTTTCAAACGGGCCAGCAATGCATTTAAGACCTGGAGCAGGTAAGAAAACAACCGTCTCAGCTAAACCCAACCAATTGAATATTCTCGGATTGGTAATGATTGTGTGTTGTGTATGAAGCACATCAAGCACCTCAGTCAGCAAAGACAGACAAACAGAACGCCTAAATAACTGCATTTATGTTAGAAGGTAATAACAAAACATGTGGCACAATGACACACTCCTTTAATCCCAGCTGGGGGGGGTGAGGGGGGAGGCAGAAATAGGCAGATCTCTGTGAGTTCAAGACCAGCCAAGTTCCAAGACTGTCAGGGATACGTAGAGGAACCCTAACAAAATAATAATAATAAAAATAATAAAATAATAAAATAATAATAATAATAATGTGGTGATACACACCTGTAAGCTCAGCTCTATGGAAACTGAGGCAGAAAGATTTGGAATTAGAGGTTTCAAGTCAGGCAGAGTTTTATAGCAAAAACCTGTGGGTTTTTTGCTATGAAAAAAAGTAGGGGTGGGTGAAAAAGATCTTGGGAAGAGAGGGTGAAATTTAGGGGTTTTTGTTTTTGTTTTTTTTGTGGACTGAGGATTGAGCTCAGGGCCTTGACCAGGGATCTACTGCTGAGCTATATTCACAATGTGGGGTTCCCAATTCTAAACAAAATGTAAGGGGCTAGGCTTGTTGGATCATGCCTGCAAGCCTAGCACTTGGGAGCAGCAGCAGGAGGATTGGAATTCTGTCTGCAAACAAATATGGAACAGAACAGTCACTTTATTTTTTGACACCCACTCTTTTTTTTGTGGGGGGGGGACAAATCTCTCAGCAGTATCCAAACTGCTGATCTCAAAACTTACTATGTAGCCAAGGATGGCCTTGAACTCCTGATCTTTCAGCCTCCACCTCCCAAGGGTTGGGACTAGGAGTTCACCATCATGCCTGGCTAAGAAAGTAACTTCCGAGTAGATATCTGAGTGAAGGATGCTGCAGTCAGAAGGATGAGTTAATAGGAAGGAAGGCCCTGAGTTCCCTGAGGGTTTGCAAAATGAGCTGTGGGCCTGCACAGAGTAAGGGAGGAAGGAGGAGGAGCTAAAGGGGTTACAGAATCATGCTAGAACTTTGCAGACATTGGGCAGGGCTTTTAAGACTACTCTCAGGAAGATGGAGAAACCCTACCGGGCTTGAAAAGCAGAATGCTGACAAGTCGTGGTCTTTCAGAACCACCCCCAGCCCATAAGGAACCTTGGTACAAATTAGAAAATGGAGCCCCTTCTACAACATAGTTTCATTTGCCAAACACTCTAGCAATAAGCCTGGCGTAATGCCAGCAGTCAGGAGCCTAAGGAGAGAGGATTACAGACTTGTGGTCAGCCTAGACTACAGAGCAAATTTTAGGCTCGCCTGGGTTACGTGGCAAGATCCTATCCCAAACAAATACTTGTAGAAGTAGAGGGATCCTGTTCCCTCAGGAGATGCCCAGAAACAGTGCCCATCACGGTTACACGTCTTCACAAGCCTTATGGCTGTCTCTCACTGCTAACATTGGCTATACTAGAAAAAAAAAGCTGCAACAATAAACTTAATTTTAGTTAAAAGAAACGAAAGAAAACTGGGTGTGGTGGCATATCTTTGTGAGCCTAGCTTTTGAGGTGGAGGTAGGAAGATCAGGAGTTGAAGGCCTTACTGCCATCTGCTGGAAGATATGTCCAATCTCGGTTGGCCAAGGTGTGCAGAGCACCCCTTAGCTGTCCCATTCTGCATAACTTCCCACCATTGTCTGGAGTGTCCCATGGGACTGTCAGCCCACACCTCTCTCCTCCGTAAGCTGCTTAGGGGGGGCAAAGAGCACAGTTTCTCTTCTGTCCACTCCTGAGCCTGCCCCCGTGCTGGGCATACATTTAACCACTTCCATCTCCTCCAGACGCTGGTTCACCATTCAGAACAACCAGTTGGTTTACCAGAAGAAATATAAGGTGGGTAGGTCCTGGGTGCCTGGGCTCTAGATAAACTCAGCCTTTATTCACTATGGCTGGCTCATGGCCTCCTTATCACTTTCTGCCAGGACCCTGTAACCGTGGTGGTGGATGACCTTCGTCTCTGTACAGTGAAGCTCTGTCCAGACTCAGAAAGGCGTTTCTGTTTCGAAGTGGTGTCCACCAGCAAGTGAGTACAGTTCCTGGGGCGCTGTTCTAATGTGTCTGAATAATATTTACAAACCCAAAAGGCAGGGCCACCAAAATGAGTCTCCCTCTGCCCGTCCAGGGCTTAACCCTTTGGTGGCTGGGTTGAAGCAGGGAGCCTAGACTGAGAGGACAAGGTGGTAGCAGATATTTTGTAGGCTGCCCCCAGTCACTACAGAAGTACAGGTGCTTATGACGAGGATTGCATTCCAATACTTTCATTGTCAGTTGAAAAGATACTGGAAAACCTACTTTACACATAGCTTAGCCTAGACTTAGCTTACCTTCTAGAAACTGTTAGCCTACAATTACAAGATCTTTTATAATAAAGTGTTATTGAATACTCTACTGAAAATCCAAGATGGTTGAATAAATACACCTTTGTGTGTTAATATTGAAAAATATTGTCAAACTACCATAAGTTAGGGACCACCAGGATTTCAATGTAGCAGATAACCAGGTACAGAACACACCTGTAATGCTAGCACTTGGGAACAGAATCTTAAGTTTGAGGAACATAGGACTGGAGAGATGGCTCAGTAGTTAAGAATATTGACTGCTCTTCCAGAGGTCCTGAGTTCAATTCCCAGCAACCACATGGTGGCTCACAACCATCTGTAATAGGATCCAATGCACTCTTCTAGTGTGTCTGAAGACAGCTGCAGTGTACTAATATAAATATAAAATAAATAAATCTTAAAAAAAAAGTTTGAGGAACATAGCCTGTTCTTGTCTCAAGAATAAAAGAGGCTAGTGAGATGGCTCAGCACTTGTGCCAAGCTTGATAACCTGAGCTGCATCCCCAGGACTCACATGGTGGAAGGAGATAACCAACTCCACAACATACTGTGCATATGTTTGCACAGATACACACACACACACACACACACACACACACACACATTTGAATATAATGTAGTCTCTTTCCACCCCAAGAAGGGGTTTTTCTGTGTAGCCCTGGCTGTCCTGGAATTCACTCTGTAGACCAGGCTGGCCTCAAACTCAGAAATCCGCCTGCCTCTGCCTCCCAAGTGATACGATCAAAGGTGTATACCACCACCACCAGGTTAATGTCATCTTTTTGAAAAGTTCAAGGCCTGACAGGTCTACTAGCAAGTTTGAAGTCAGTCTAGACAGTTTGTCAGACCCTATCTCTAACTAAAATAAAAAATGGCGTAGATGTAACTCAGAGGCAGCCTGCTTCCCTAAGCATGCACAAAGCCTTGGGTCCAAGTTCATTAGAAATAGATAAATAAGGAAACATCTTTCAAAATCTATATATCCAGCTGGGCATCCACAGACTGTCAGCTTGCCCCTCCCCCCTCAGCCACCACCCCCCTTCATGGCTCTCTGGCCTCAGACTCCTAGTCTTGTTACTCTCAACACCACTTGCAGGTCCTGTTTCCTCCAGGCTGACTCTGAGCGTCTCCTGCAGCTGTGGGTCAGTGCTTTCCAGAGCAGCATTGCCTCAGCCTTCAGCCAGGCTCACCTGGAGAACAGCCCTCGGGGGCCAGGCCAGGTACCTTAATATGGGCACTTGGGCCGCGCTGCCCTGGGAGGTGAAGCTTCCTTTACTCTTAGGCCCATGCTCATCCTTTCTTCTCCTGTCTCCCTCAGGTCTCAGGATACCATGCCCCGGGCTCTGCTGCTACTCTGGGCTGTGGTGGGACAGCCAGAGGACGGGAACCTGGGGGAGCTGGGCAGGTGGCAGCCCAGGTACAAAGTGTGGATGGAAATGCACAGTGCTGTGACTGCAGGGAACCGGCCCCAGAGTGGGCCAGTATCAACCTTGGTGTCACTCTCTGCATTCAGTGCTCCGGCATCCACAGGTCATTCCCTAAGACCCCAAGCATAAGCCCTGCTTCCAACTGCAGTATGGCCCCTCTCATGCACCCTACCCTGGCTTTTTCTTACATCCTTCTTCTCTGTCACTAGTCTCCAAGTTTGCTGCACAAAGTGCACATGTGAGTTGGGTGTGGACAGGCTTGGGGGCCTCCTTGACAAACTGATTGTCTTGATCAGAAGAAGCCTGGGTTACGGTTGCTAAGGGTGGGACAGCCATCAAGAGCCCAAGGGGGGCGGGGCAGGGGTTGTGAGGTCCTAGCAAGTTCTTAAGGGCTCACCAACAGTCTGAAGTATACAGAGGGAAAAGAGACACACACAAAGAATGTTCCAGACCAAAGCACTATTAGCAAAATGAGGAGGCTAGAGAGCATGAGGCCTTAAAATGAAGTGGAAGATAATAGCAGCAACGGGGAGCAGGCCAGAGCCAGGGAGAGGCTGTATGACCTCTGCTGCCTTGCTTCCTGGCCTGGCTCTTCTGTGCCCCAGACAGGCCTGGCCTTTGAATCTTCAGAGGCCACAGCTTTCCTAGGCTACTGCCCACACAGGGCGTGACTCTCTCTCTCTGGCCCTCCAGGAGCCTTGGCGTTCATTTCTCCAAAGTCCGCTCTCTGACCCTTGACTCCTGGGAACCAGAGCTAGTGAAGGTAACTAGGGATACTCGGGATATTGTGAAGACAGAGGACTGAGGGGTCTTGAGGGCTCTGACACTCACCCCGTTACCCCACCTCTTTCTTCCGGGCTCCTGAAGCTCATGTGTGAGCTGGGGAATGTCACCATTAACCGGATCTATGAGGCCCGGGTGGAGGCCATGGCAGTGAAGAAGCCAGGGCCCAGCTGTTCCCGGTGAGGTCGGGGTGGAGGTCCCAGTGCTTCCCTACAGCGGAGAGGAGCGGCAAAGGGACTGAGGGGCCAAAGGCTGTCTGTCTCCTCTAATGTCCAGGCAGGAAAAGGAAGCCTGGATTCATGCCAAGTATGTGGAGAAAAAGTTCCTGACCAAACTTCCTGAAATTCGAGGGCGAAGAGGTGGCAGGGGACCCCCAAGAGGACATCCTCCTGTGCCCCCAAAGCCGTCCATCAGGCCACAGCCAGGGATTGTCAGATCCAAGTCAGGTAGAGAGTCTGACCCATTGCTGTCTGCTCAGAACTGGCCGGGCCTATAGGGAGGCAGAATATGAGGTCCAGGATGTCCCTTGGAGGAGGCTGGGAGGACCAGACCAGAGTCAGGAGGTTACAGTAGGGCATGACGTTGACATGAGGAAAAGTGTGGGGTGGAGTATGTCAGAAAGAGTCATAAAAGGGGGCATCTCCAGGAAGAGGTTGAGCTTGGTATCTCCAAGGTTTGAAAAGAAGGGTTATGAGCCTGGGGGAGTGGGGGAAGGTAAGCACAGAGTCTGTCAGGGAGTTGGCTCACCTCTGGCATCCAGCCAGTCTGGGGAGATGAGCAATACTATCTCTTCCACACCCAGGGCCCTGCACACACACATACCAACATGTATACCACAGCGTTCGCATTTCTCACCACAGCCCTGAGTCACAAGGACCTCCCCACAATTTGGACGTGACTTACTCCACTGCAGCATCTGGGGACTTTGCTAAAGATTTTCTTTCCAGACATGGCACTGATTCTCCTTAACAGAATTAAATCCCCTTAACAGAATCCCCATCTGATGACATAGGGAGCCTGCACCCTGGGGCCCTGCTGTTTCAAGCTGCTGGACATTCTCCATCTCTTCCTACCATGGCTGATGCCCTGGCCCATGGAGCTGATGTCAACTGGGTCAATGCAGGCCAGGGGAATGCCACACCTCTGATCCGGGCCACAGCTGCCGTGAGGACCATGCTGACCTCCCCTACTCTTCCCTAGAATTCCTCCTGTCTCTCCCTGGGGTCTCCATGCCATAGGGAAAGATAAATAATATAGACTAGGTGTTGGAAGTGTGATTTGGAGGTGGTGAGTTGGATTTTAGACCTACCACTTACGTGAGATTTTAAACAAGTTGTCAATATTTCTGTGACTTAGTCTCCTCAATGTAAAATAAGAATAGCAGGAGACCGGAGAGATGGCTCAGATCAGGAGCATATGAAGTGTTTGCTCGGGACCAGTTTTCAGCACCTGCAAAGCAGCTCATAACTGTAACTCCAGTGCCAGGAGATCCAATATCCTCCACCACCCCTTCATTCACTGCATGAGGTACACAGACATACATGGAGACAAAACACCTATACACATAAAATAAAAATAAAATAATCTCTACTTTTTTTAAAAGAGGAATAACATGCCTCATCAGGGTGCAGGACATGCTTTGGGGAGAAACAGAGTTTCTCTATGTAGCCCTGGATGTCCTGGAACTCACTCTGTAGACCAGGTTAGCCTTAAACTCAGAGATCTGCCTGCCTCTGCTCACAAGTACTAGCCTTAAGATTAAGATATATGCTACCACTGCCTGGCTTTTTTTTTTTTTTAAACAAATGCTATCTTATTTTATTAATTTTTACATTCATTGATGTTTTACCTGCATATATATATATATATATATATGGGAGGTTGGGTCCTCTGGAACTGGAGTTGCAGACAGTTGTTACTGTGTGGGTGCTTGGAATTGAATCTGACTCCTTTGGAAGAGTAGCTAGTGCTTTTAACCACTGAGACATCTCCTCAGCCCTGGGATAGATTTAATATGTGAGCATATAAAGATGGAGAGCCAAGTCTGACACTTCGTTGTACCCTGAACACCACACTCCTGTTGTCTCGATTACACCTCCCTAAATCATCCCAAAATCCACCTCTAAAAATGCCATCCCCTTCTTCATCTCTCCATGCAGAATTCTCTTCTGGCCTGTGAGTTTCTCCTCCAAAATGGGGCGAATGTGAACCAAGCAGACAGTGCTGGCCGGGGCCCACTCCACCATGCCACCATTCTTGGCCACACAGGGTACAGGGCTGTGGAAATGGCACCATGGGGAGAATGCTTTCTGGGAATGAAACTGGGGTATGGCTGCAGCTGAATTTAGCTATCCTCTCTAGGCTCGCTTGCCTGTTCCTCAAACGAGGTGCAGATTTGGGGGCTCGAGACACAGAAGGCAGAGACCCTCTGACTATCGCAATGGAAACTGCCAATGCTGACATCGTAACCCTGTGAGAATACTGGAGGGCCAGGCTAATGCTTGGACAGTCCGTTCATCTTTGGGGTGGGACTAATGCTAAAAACCAGACTTGGGTGAGGCCTGGGAGGGGTGTGTGGAATGGAGTGTAGAGCAGGTGCATGGACCCACAGGGTGAGATATTGAGAGTTCATCTCAGGAGCCATTATTAGGACACCCACATTGGATAAAAAGTTCGTGTGTTTAAGCTTTCTTTAAGCACTAGTCGTGAACAGGCATTTTTAAAGGAGTGATGCAGCTCATGGGAGTTGGACAGAGGATGGGGAGTTGGAGGAGAAGAGTGCAAAGTCTTTTACTTCCTAATTCCCACCCTTCAGGCTACGATTGGCAAAGATGAGGGAGGCTGAAGCGGCCCAGGGCCAGGCAGGTAAAGTAACCACGTATTCCCTCCGACCCCAGGTCCATACCGGAATGCTGGCCTTTGCATACCTGTCCCCTTAATACCCAACTGCATTAATACCATTGTTTATTCAACATGTTTTGGGCACAGCGAGCGTGCCTGACCTTTGGAACAAAGGAAAAGGTGCCGGTGCTGAGTGTAGGATGCACCAACACTTAAAGCGCTTACCCTGCCAGAACCATCCCTACTGCGTAGCCCAGCTGTCTAGTCTCCCAGCCTTTCCTCTGTCTTCCTTAGGAGACGAGACGTATCTCGACATATTCCGGGACTTCTCCCTCATGGCGTCCGACGACCCAGAGAAACTGAGCCGTCGCAGTCACGACCTCCATACTCTTTGATTCCAGGCCCCTCCCCACCCTGCTGTGGCTCGTTCTCCATTAAAGTCTCTTAGCTTGGCTTCTTTCTCAGTTCATTTACTGTGCGCCACCTGGGGGCCTGGCAGGGTGTTTGGCACACTGGCCACCGGGTGCGGGTAGCCATGGTTACTCAAGAGGTCAGGGTTTCTCTAGTAAAGGAGGAGGCTAACTAGCACCCGGTGTCTGGGGGGACTTTCGAGCCCAGGCGACCAGGGAAGCCACCGCGTGGGAACCTGGGCTCGCCAGGATGGCCCGAAGGCATCCCGGGAATGCCATGGCTCAGCATCCGCCCCCTCGGGAGTTCCCGACCGGGATCTAACCACGAGACTTGGATTTTTTTGAGAATAGAGGATGGACTGGAGACTCCAGCCCCAACCAAGTTGTACTAGTGAGGTCATGCACACCTGCAGGGAACGCGGGGCCGTCCCGGCCACATCCGCAACGAAGCCTGTGAATCATCCCACCCCCGCTCGGGTCGGCCGGTCCAGCCCGTCCGCCCCATCTCTCCCACTGGCAAGGCCCGGCTCCCACCCATACCAGAGCCCAGCCAGCCCACGGGGGCGTAGGGCGGGGCGCTAAGGGGTGGGACTGTCGCTTAAAGGGCCACTGACCGCTGCCCTTAAGCCACTTCCTGGGGGTGGAGAGGACCTCAGTGGCTGCTGCGACAACCCAGGAAGGCGGTAACGCCCGAGTCCTGAGACTCTGTTTATTCCCAACAGAGTCCTGGGACACTCTCAGCTCTGACTGCGGGAGCATTGTCTCTCCTCAGCCATACAGAACTGCTGGCCACCGGCTCCCATCAGTTGCGCCTCCATCTTTTGGGACACGCGCCCCTAACCCTGGCTGGGCCTTTGGACTGGTCCTCGAAACCCAGCGTGGACTCTACTACTACAAAAGTTCAGAAACTCAGAAGCTAAGCCCTTCAGCGTCCTACCGGTGCTCGCCACCGTCACCTGCTGGTTGAATTCCGGAAACCCACTGTCTGAAGTATACAGGAGGGAATTGCTGACCACGCACAATCAGAGCTATTTGGACCAAAACTCCCTGATCCTGTCTGGCTGCCTTCTGTTCTTTACATCGGTCCTTTCATCCTCTCGGGGATTTCTGTGTCCTGAAGCCCCCAACCACCACCAAAGTAGCTCGGGTGAGCTACAAACTTTTCTGTCTTGTTCTCCAACCTCTGCTTTCAATTTAGCAAGTCTGAACGTTACCACCCAATTCTTTCCAAACCCTAAAAATCTGCTTTTTCCTTCTCCTTGTCTGCCTCCTATATTCCCCAAAATTTCCCCCCCTCCTGTGTCCTCTTCACCCCCTTCCTTTGGGGGCCCCGTGACCCTAAATGTGGGGGGAACATTATATTCCACTACACTGGAGACCCTGACGCGCTTCCCAGACTCCATGCTGGGGGCCATGTTTAGGGCTGACACCCTAATGCCAGCCAATCTCAACCCGCAAGGAGATGGCCATTACTTTATCGACAGGGATGGCAAGGCTTTCCGGCACATCCTCAATTTCTTGCGGCTAGGCCGTCTGGACCTGCCCCGTGGGTATGGAGAAACTGCTCTTCTTAAGGCAGAGGCTGACTTCTACCAGATCCGGCCCCTCCTGGATGCCCTTCGGGAATTGGAAGCCTCTCGGGGTACACCTGCATCCACAGCTGCCCTGCTCCATGCAGATGTAGATATTAGTCCCCGCCTAGTGCACTTCTCTGCTCGAAGGGGCCCTCACCACTATGAGCTGAGCTCTGTCCAGGTGGACACCTTCCGAGCCAACCTCTTCTGCACTGACCCTGAGTGTCTGGCTGCCATGCGCAACAGATTTGGTGTGGCCAGTGGGGACAGGGCAGAAGGAGGTCCACATTTTCGCCTAGAGTGGGCCTCCCACCCCCAGGAACTCCCTGAAGTAGAGTATCAAAGACTGGGGCTGCAACCACTGTGGACTGGGGGAGCAGAAGATCGGCGGGAGGTAGTGAACACAGCTTCGTTCCTGGAAGAGGTGCTACGGGTGGCTCTGGAACACGGCTTCCGCCTGGACTCTGTCTTCCCAGACCCTGAAGACCTTCTGAACTCTAGATCCTTGCGTTTTGTGCGTCACTGAGGATGCTACCTTCACTTGACTGTGGAGAGGAGGGGGAATGGGTCAGCCAAGGGGCTGATGGCTCGTCTAAAACCTCTTTCTAGTTCTGGCGTGGGAGCTATGAGAGTCAGGAATCCCACTACACCTGGCTGGAGCTTAGAGCTGGGATCTCCAAATCGAGCTGCCCTCACCCACAAGACTCATGAATGGCCCAGAAGATCTACACTGGGGCTTATCCCAGGGAAGCATCGTGGACTCTCTAGCCTGTTCTTGCTGGAGGGTGGGTCCTCTGTATTCAGAGGTGTGGAAAAGTAAGGAAGCACCTCTTTGCCCAGGCTAAAGCTAGCGGAGCTCTGGAGGGCTGAGCACTAGGTGGGAGGATATTCTTGGAATTATCAAATGTAATCTGTTCTCTAAACTGTGGTTTCCCCTACTGGAGCTGGCACCTTATCCTACCATGACCACTAAGAGGCCAGGACACTCTGGGAGGTTTCTTTACTATGTCCCAAGCCACCTACTGTGGGACACTCTATCCTAGGATGACATAGGGGAGCTAGGAGAACCTCCATCAGCATGGCGGCTAGAGCTCCCTTCTGGAATTCCCAGTGTTTTAGAGGATCCCGTGTGGAAGTGGGGCTGGTCCATGGTGTTCAGTGGCCTCTTTTATGTGTGTATGTGTGTACATGCCAGCTAATGGCTCTGGCGATGCTTGGCTCCCTGGTGTCTTGGTTCCCATCAGTGTTGCTGACTCCTGTGTTTGTGTTGGTCCTTCTGTGATCTTGGCATGTCCAGACCTGTTTGGGGTTGCTTAGTAACTCTCCAGGCTCAGGTATGTGTAAGAGCAGATTCAGATTTAGTTTAATCATAGGGTGTGTGTGTGTGTGTTTGCATGTGTGTTTATGTCTGCATCGCCACGTAGGCAGGAGGGCCTTGTTTGAGTTTGAGTCATTAGGCTCTTCCTATGAGAGGTAAAAGCCACTGGGCTTAGCTGGGCCTCTAAGACCTCTGGGAGCTCTTGGTTGCTGAGACAACCATGAGCCTGTTGCTAGGAAATAGCTGGGTAAAGCCTAAGGTTGTCCTGGGCAGAGAGGATATAGAATTGGGAGAGTCGGGGGGGAGATGTGGGAAGGGTAGTGTTTCTGGGTTCCTGTGTGATGGGATACACACATAAACACCTCCATCATTGGTTGGAGTCACTCATCTATTACTGGGACTTACAAGAAGAAAAATAAATTGCTTTCAGAATCACAGATGTGTAAAGGCCACTGTCCCTTGGAACAGAAACCCTGATTTATTCGTCCTAGAGATACATTTTAACCTCCAGTTCTTGGGGCTCCAGGGGCAGCTCTACGGGAGCCGGGGGGTAAGACAATGGCATTGTTCTGGATCAGTCTAGAACCTCCTACAAGAAGGGCGAGAATCCAAACCTCAGAGAATTCTGAATCTTCCCTGGTCTGAGGGGTCCAACTCCCACCCACCGCTAGCAGGCCTCATGTGGGCACTGGCTGTAGGTGGGGTTTTCTTGGCTGTGGCCAAGGCTTGTATCTTTTGTCGTCTCCCAGATCATGCCTTGCCAAGCCGCCTGGCTCAGCTCAATAGTCGGATGAAGCCACAATGGAAGGAATGGGCTTCCCCAGATTTTTCAGCCTTTGCCTTAGGTAATATCAGACAGACAAGGTTAGCTCAGCAATAGTCACCCCTATCTCTTAAGGGGGCTGGCATGTGAGTTTCTAGCTGTGCTCCTCAGTCATTGCTTCAGTCCACAGCCCTTTGTGGACATGCTAGCTTCTCTCTTTGGAAGAACTCTGTTTCCTAGGAAATAGGAAAAACAAAAGAAAACAAAAAACCAAAAACTCTGGAGCCTACTCTAGCTCACTCTTATCCATCTCCACAGATGAGGTGTCTATGAACCAAATTACAGAGAAAACTCACCGAGTCCTGAGAGTCATAGGTGAGGTCTGGAGGGAAACTGACACCTTGGGACCTAGGAAGATCCAAGGGGGGGGGGAGGGTATGGGGAGAGGGGAGGTGAAGAGAGGGGGCCGATCTGGGAGGAGGCATGGAAGGCAGCTCTGATGAGGTCTAAGGCGATATGGCTGTGCTGTGCCTCTCCAGAGATAAAAAGATCCATCTCCTTGCTTCCATCATATTGGCAATGGCTTCAGAAGACCAAGATCCCCCAGTATACCAGGGAAGGTATTGATGGGGGCGGGCATCAAGGGGGTGCCTAGGATTTGTAGCCAAGTGGGGTGTGTCTGAACAGGTCAGCCACTCCTCCTCGCCTTTCATTTCAGATCTCTGTGCTCCTATCTGCCGTGAGTAAAAGAAAAGGCCGTGGAGCCTCCTGGGGAGCGAAGAGAGTAGGGCAACTGCCTGAGGAACGTGGGTGGCTGGGAGGAAGAGTTGGAGGCGGCCGTGGCTTCGCTTGCCAGCGCTGCTCCTGTTGTCTCCTGCAGGGGGCAGCACCATCCTGTACAACTGCTCCACCTGCGAGGGCAAGGAGGAGTCTTGTTGGCCCCAAAAGCGCTGCTTCCCAGGTTCTTTAGTCCTTACCCTCTTAAGATCCCCTAGGTTCCTTGGTGTGATCCTCAGGATCATCCTCGTCCTCCTGGGTTCCTTGCAGGAAGTCACGATCTGTGGGACGCTAGGATTCTGCTTCTATGTATCTTCGGGATTGTCCTGCTTTTGGGTGCTCTGAGCCTCCGAGTGGAGTGAGTTGTGGGGAACTTCCCAACCCCCTTCCCTGATTCTCTTCAGGCCTCCCACCCGCTGTTTCCTTTCAGGTACCTGCAGCTACAAGCAAAGGACTTGTGACGACGTAGACAGCTTTCCCAGCCCCCGCTCTAACAAATTTGTGCCCACAATTTCCGCATACCCTTAGGGTAGGAACCAGCCACTTTTTAGACCCAGCCCCAAAGCCTGTTTTTCAGACCCTAAACCTCAGACTTCTGCTATCAATATCCCTGTCAAATGGCCTCCAGGAACCCAAGCACCCAAAGCTGAAAAGTCCCTCCCCTTCTGTGTTCCACCAATCAAACAGAGCAGTGGATGATGCCAGGAAATTATCTACAGAAGGAAAGAATCCCTTACCACCACCACTCCCACATCCCCTCTGTCCATTCCCGGAAAGCGGGGGACTGTTGGCCTGTAGATGTTGCTCTAGGCCCTCCAATGACTGATCCCGAATCCGGGAATGAGGGTTCTGGAAAACTCTCTCCATCTGGGGTGAGACCACATCAGTCAACCCGCTGGCATACAGTCCCTCCATTGTATTAATAGTGTGCAGCCCGGGCTTCCCCTCCTACTGGGCCTGTGGAAATCTGCTGTGGGATGTTTTCCCATCCCTGCCTGGCTCTATCTGCAACTCGGGCAGGCAGATGGGATTGGGATTCTTAGGAATTCTAGTTAGGGGTGCCCCCCCCCCAATACATATTTAGCAATGTCTGGAGTCAGTTTTGTTTTAATTGGAGGAATGTGTGGTTGGCACTAGTGGGTGGAGACCAAGGCCGCTTGCTAGACATCTTGGGACACACGGAAAATCCTGTCCTAATGTCAACAATTTATGGTAGAGAAACTCTGGTGGTGCCAGTCCTCTTTGTATCAGGGGCTTGGGATTTGGAAGACAGGAGATCTAAAATGAAGAGAGGCCAGTCATCAGCCATAAGTCCTCATGGAAGCATGGAACCCAGATGGGATCCCAGCCTCCACCTACTTTTCAGACTAGGTGTCTGGAAGGCACATTTGGAGTGGCCTGGACAGCCTCCATGCTTATGTTCCTCCCCCTGGATGAGTAACAGCGTCCCACATGAGGCCTTGGTTAGTATGATCTACAGCCGGGTTAGAACCACTGGGATCTCCATTCCTTTCCTCTTTAATTTTTGAGACAGTTTCTTTGTGAGTCAGGGTTTCTCTGTGTAACAATCTTGGCTGTCCTTGAACTCACTTTGTAGACCAGGCTGGCCTCAAACTCAAAGAGATCTGCCTGCCTCTGCCTCTAGAGGTGCTAGGATTAAAATTGTGTGCCCCATACCCAGCCCCAAATTTTGTTTTTAAATTTTGGTTTGTGTGTGTGTGTGTGTGTGTGTGTGTGTGTGTGTGTGTGTGTATGTGTAGGCTTATGTAGGCCAGAGCACATATGTGGAAGTCAGAGAACAATTTGCAGAAATCAAGTCTCTCCTACCATGAGGGTCCTGGAGACTGAACTCAGATCATCAGGCTTGGTGGCAAAGCGCCTTAACTGGCTGAGCCATCTCTATAGCCCATTGTTCTTGTTTTTGAGACAGGTTCTTGTCAGCTTAGCCTGGCTTTCAGCTTGCTATAAGGTCAAAGATGTCCTTGAGTCTCTGATCTTCCTGTCTCTGCCTCCCAAGAGCTGGGATTGTGGGAATGCACCCCCATCTGGCACTCACATTCTAGACAATCCTGTTTTTTATACAGGAAGATACGAGAGACAGAGGTCCCATGAAAGCACATACGTGTCCAAGATCATAGGGAAACCTATCCTTAATTTGACAACAGTGAATGCCCACCAGTTAACAGGCAGCATCATTGCCCAAAAAGGAATAAGAAACCCCTCGATGTCCTGACCTCAGAGGTGGCGCAGCTCTGTTCCGGATGGAAGCTGCCCCGTACATTCCTATGCTCAGCCTCACTTTCCAGGACCAACACTTTACAGCTGTTCCTGTCATCCTGCTCCAGTATTCATAGATCAGCACCATTATTCAGGGACCTGTCTTCCCCTTCTCCTCTGGTGATCTCCAGCCCACCACGAACCTTTTAGAGTGGACGTTAGGCTCCCAGATGCTCCACCTGGATGAGGACGCTCCTCTTGAACTCAAGTCAGTCTCCATGGTTACACGAGTCCTCCTGAAGCAGCACACTCTCCCTGCCTGTGATGAGCTCGGTTTTTGGAGTTAGGCTCTCTGACTTCAAATCCTTGGTCTGCTCTTACTGGGCCGTGGGCACTTTTACCCTCTCCAGTTACCATGTCTTTGTATTTTGTTTTTGACACAGTCTTGTTGTATAGTTGGGATTAGAGGCAGGTGCCACCAGCCTTCCCAGTCCCAAGCATTTTATATGAATTTGTTATGACTGAAATATTCCTTTAAGGTAAGTACTATTGTATTCCATTAAATATATAATATTAGGAACTAGAGACGGCTCAGCCGTGAAGCGCTCTTGCAGAGGAGCCAGGTTCTGTTCTCAGCATCCATGTGGCACAACAACTGTTCAAAAACTACAATTCTGGGGTCCAGTACCTCCTTCTGGCCTCTGTGGGCACCAGGCATGCATGTGGTACATGTATCTACATGCGGACATTTATTTATGCACATACAATGAAAACAATCTTAAAAAATAAAATAAATATAACATGTATTTTTATTATATGTTAAAGAAAAAAAATACCTATCACTAAGCTGTAGCCTAACTAAAATTATCTTGACTTCAAAGATATTAAAATGTAAAAAAAAAAATCAATAGAATTTTTTAAAAAAATTATCTGTTTTTTTTTTTTGTTGTTGTTGTTGTTGTTTTTCTTGATGTTGTTTTTGTTTTTCCAGACAGGGTTTCTCTGTGTAGCCCTGGCTGTTTTATAACTCACTCTGTTAACCTTGCTGGCCTCGAACTCAGAAATCCACCTACCTTTGCCTCCTCAGTGCTGGGATTAAAGACGTGCGCCACCACTCCCCAGCAAATTATCTGCTTTTAAATGTAAGAAGGAAGTTGTGTATGGTGACTCATGTTAAAACCCAGTGCTTGGAACTAGGAGGGTGGAGAATCAGAGTTAAGGTCGTTCCTGATTGCACATAAAGCTCAAGGCCAACCTGTACTCTAAGAGAGCCTGTTTTCTTAAAAAAAAAAAAAAAAAAGATTATTTTAAATATATGAGTCCACCATTGCTCTCTTTAGACACGCCAGAAGAGGGCGTCAGATCCCATTACAGATGGTTATGAGCCACTATGTGGTTGCTGGGAATTGAACTCAGGACCTCTGGAAGAGCAGCCAGTGCTTTTAACCACTGAGTCATCTCTCCAGCCCTGAGACTCTGTTTTCAAAAAATAAAACAAAGCAAGGTCTAGAGAGATGGCTCACTGGTTAGCACTTGCTGCTCTTACAGGACCTGGGCTTGGCTCCTAGCCCTAATCTGTAACCATAGTTTCAGGGGATCCACACCTCCTCCTGCAAGATTCCTGTATTTGTATGTTACACATGTGCACACACATACATAAAGTAAAACAAAAAATGTAAAAGGCAAAAAATTAAACATGAGAAGGAGTTTGGCAGTGGTGGCGCACACCTTTAATCCCAGCGCTCAGGGGGCAGAGGTAGGCAGATCTCTGAGTTCCAGGCCATCCTGGACTACAGAGCAAGTTCCAGGACAGCCAGGGCTACCTAGTAAGACCCTGTTCCCTATCTTCCCTGTTGTTTACTCCAGCTCCCAAAGCTCTCTGTCAGCATCTCTCATGTCTTATTCTGCTACTTAGGCCAGAGCTTTCTAAGCAGACCTAACTGGAATTTCCAGAATGGTCCATGAGCATCTCAGACTTCACAAGCAAATCTTCCCTCACTGAGTTCCCCAGTGCTCTCTTTCGATCTCTCTCATGATCCATGGCAAAGCCCACGCACCCTTGTCGTCATCCTTTGTAATCAAGCATTCTTCTCACCAGTAACCAAGTGACTTCCCCTTGTACTATGTAGAATCTGGCTGCCGTTTGCTTAGCGTGTTATCTCCCATGACTGTCCACTCTATGATACTCTCCACTGTCAAATCGCATCACAGTAGCTTCCTAAACACATTCTCTTTCTACCATTGCCTAGGCCTGTCCTTTCTCTGGACCGCCCTTCTGACTTGGCACAGGTCACACTCATGCAAAGCCGCTCTGAGTTATGCTAGGGGAGAGTGGACCCCCTTCCCCAGGCATCTCTCAGCTATGGCACCCGTTACATCAAGATGGTATGTATGTTTGGGGGAGAAGTGGAGTGAATGGGGGAAGAGTTGAGACAGGACCCCATCCAGGCTGACTTTGAACTTACTATGTAGCTGAAGATGATTCTCCTGGTCCTCTTGCATCTACTACTGGTATTACAAGTGTGACCACCACTTCCGTGTGTGTGTGTTCAGTATTTATTAAAGCTATTGCTATTGGAAATATTGTATGCTAATAAGATAGGCAACCTGAGAGGTGGGGTATGAGTCAGTAGAGAAAACAGGGCAGAAGTCACGGGCAAAGACTAAGAGCTTTTTGGAATGGACTGGACCTGCTGGTTTTGCTAACCACCTTCTTTGTGGGAACAGAACAGGCCTGCCCTAAGGCCTGCTGGGAGCATATAAACCCAGAGGGGAGATTCTCTGCTCACACAAAGGTGGAAGGTGCAGAATGGTTTCTAATACCTAACTCCTGCCAGCATCAGAGTGAACTTAGACTGCCCCATTAAGGGTTTGATGGCCTCATTGGACCCAAAGCTGCTGGCAGTTTTGTGTCTGCCAAGCAAGGTCCAAAAGTGTTTTTGATGATGTGGGCACCTTCCTGGGGAGAAGCTTTCTGAGTGACATCAGCCTTAGTCATGGCTGTAGTCAGCCAGGCTGGTCACAGTGGACACCAGAGGAGACTCTGACTTGGTGGTCTTTTTTGTTAACCCCTCTAGATCATGTTCTTCCTATGAAGCTGTTACAGAAAGGGTCTGTGATCTCTATTTCCACTGTGCCTGGCACACAGTTAAAAAAACAAGAGACATCCATGATGGCCCCAGGCCTTTCTCTGGCTCTTGTGATATACACGATCTTGAAGCAGGGTGCATAGGAGGCCATGTTGCTTTTCGTGTGTGTGTGTGTGTGTGTGTGTGTGTGTGTGTGTGTGTGTGCGCGTGCGTGTGTGTGTACATGTGCTCATGTGCATATTTGTGTACATATGCATGTATGGAGACCAAAGGTCAGCTTTGTGGGTCATTCTCTACAGCTGTCTACTTTATTTGTGTTACTATGCTCTGTGTGAGTGCTGCGAAGGCCCATATGTGTACCACCGTGAACTCATGAAGGCCAGAGGAGGACCCTCATAAGTCAGCTCTCCCTTCTGTCCTGTTGAGGCAGGTCTCTCTTGTTTGCCACCCTGCCTGCTCTAGGGTAGCTGACTTTTAAGCTTCCAGGTGGATTCTCCTGTCTATGCCTTCCATCCTACTGTGTGGTTGCTGGTCTTTTATGTGGGTTCCAGGAATCAAACTGAGTCATCTGAGTCACCTTGCCAGTCTCATTTGCCTATTTTTGAGACAGAGACCTGGAGCTCACTGATGGGCTAGATGGGCTGGCTAGGAACCTCAGGCACCTGCCTGTCTCCATAGCCTTGGAGCTGGGCTTTCAGAGGCCTGCCTGTTTATAAAGATGTTTGGAGATCAAACTCAAGTTCTTATTCTGGTGCAGCAAGCACTTACTCCACTGTGTCTCCCCTGCCCCAGGGCTGACTTCTCTGCTGAACTCTTCACCAAACAAGAATACTATTTGTCAGTTGTAAACAAGGAAGACAGTGGCAAAGGCCCTTAACCACAGTACTCAGGGTACAAAAGCAGGCAGAGTTCTGTAAGTTTGAGGCTAGCCTGGTCTACATAGTAAGTTCCAGGCCAGCCAGAGCTACAAAGTAATATCCTGTCTCCAACATAAAATTAAAAATGAAGGAGCTGGAAAGAATGTGCACCATTGGAGCTTGCTCTGTCCTGGAGATCCAGTTTCTGTTCCTAGCACAACAATCAAGTGTTTGCAATTACCTGTAACTCCAGCTCTAGCTAATACAACACCCTCTTCTGGCCTCTGCGGGCAGCAGACATGCATATATTTCACAAACATATGTGCATGCACTCACACATATATGTTTTTATTAAAAATAAACACATCTTAAATATAAGTAAAAATAAAGAACAAAGAAAGCCAAGTGTGGTGGTGCATATCTTTAAACCCAGGCAGAGACAGTCAGATCTCTGTGAGTTTAAGACCAGGCAATCTAGAGAATGAGACTCTATATTGTGGTTCCCCCCACAACAATGGATTGTCATCTGTTAAAGTCCACAAGGACAGTGGGAACAGAGGGGATGACCCAGATGTGTGCAGTGGGTGGGGGATGGGGTGTTCAGAAGCTCCACGAGTACTTAAGGTGAGTGACCACACTGAGAGTGGCTCTCAAGAGGCAGATCAACTTTATGTAGGGTGATTCAAGGCTTATAAAATAAAGTTTTGGGGTACTGAGGGTAGGAATATCCAGGACGGGCAATTGGTTGAGGGCTTAGGGCACCAAAATGCCTCATTAGGATGGGGAAGTATTTCAGGAATCTCACGTGTTAGCTGAACAGGCTTTATCAGGAGAAAGGAAATTAAGCCTGTAATCTAACTGAAGCTACATGATATTCCTCAAGTAGAGGCATGTATGGGGCTTAGAATTCCCAAGACAAGGTCAGAGGAGAAACCCCATGGAGGAAAGGAGTCTCCCATGTTGCTTGGAGCCCAGAGGCTACCCAGTCACTGTAGTCTTTAACCTTAATTAGCAGAGTTTTCTCACACGATGAAGAAGAAAAGAAGAAGAAGAAGAAGAAGAAGAAGAAGAAGAAGAAGAAGAAGAA
>JANHMN010000002.1:50227210-50254058 GCA_030674055.1 Rhabdomys pumilio
GAAGAAGAAGAAGAAGAAGAAGAAGAAGAAGAAGAAGAAGAAGAAGAGGAGGAGGAGGAAGAGGAGGAGGAAGAAGAGGAAGAGGAGGAAGAGGAGGAAGAGGAGGAGGAGGAGGAGGAGGAAGAGGAGGAAGAAGAAGAGGAGGAGGAGGAGGAGGAAGAGGAAGAAGAGGAGGAGACTCTCAGGAAGGCAATATAACTCAGAGGTTAAAAGCAGCACTGGCTGCTCTCCCAGAGGACTCTGGTTCCATTCTCATCACCCATATGGGACTCACAGACATTAGTAACTCCAATCCCAGAGGCTCTAACTCCTTCTTCTGGCTTCTTCAGGCACTGCATGCCTGTGGTGCATAGGTATACATGCAGGCAAACACATACACGTGAAATAAAAACAAAAGAAATAACTTTTAAAAAGAAGAAGCTCAAATTCTTGGATGCACATGCCAAGGAGAGGTGAGTCTTTGCAGCCTCTTTTAGTCCAGGCTCCGCGGCGGACTGTTGGTAGAACACTGGACATGGCACTGCTCTTTGAGCCCAGGCCCCAAGGATCTGGCATCTTCTACTTCTAGTTTAGTTCCCAACACCCACAGGGAAGTGTCCAGTGGACCGAATGGGTATCCTCAACATGGCTACCTCCTCCCAAGAGTAATAACACAAGAAGTTTGAAGCCACACTGTTTTCATGGCCTAATTAGATAGTCACACACTTGATTGATGACACACAGGTATTGTCCTAATACCTGGGAGACTGAGGCAGGAGGATTGAAAGTCTGAGGCAAGTCTTAGATACACAGCAATGAGTTCAGGCCAGCATGATTTGTATAGCAAGTCTCTGTCTTAAAAATAAAAGAAAACACAAAGATATCACACAGCATCCTTTCTGAAATATCCTGCTGATTATATGGATGAACTCTTGCTAATTTTGGGAAGGGACCGTTCAACATGTTGAATGCTGGGGTGGGAGAAGAGATCATCGGAAGCCAGTTCAGAGGCTGACTACTCCATGCAGACACACAGTTATCCAGTGGTGCCCTCAGGTAGGTGCTCCTCAGGTAGGTGCTCCTCAGGTAGGTGCTCCTCAGGTAGGTGCTCCTCAGGTAGGTGCTCCTCAGGTAGGTGCTCCTCAGGTAGGTGCTCCCGGAGGTTCATCCTGAAAGGGAAGAAACATAGATCGAATGATAGAAAGTAACTTGCTCGTGTTCACAGCCTTGTAAGTGATAAATCTGAAGTTCTAACTCAGTCATGGAAGAGATGGCTCAGCAGTTAAGAGCACTTACTGCTCTTACAGAGGTTCTAGGTTCATGAAGTTCCCAGCATCTACACGATAGCAGAGTTTTGGATCTCCAGTTCCAGGGGATCCAAATGCTTCTTCTAACTTCCATAGGATCCTTCACACAGGAAATCCACATCCATATATCAGACATGTGCATACATTCACACACACAATTAAAATGTTAAAAAGAAATAAAAAATAAAAATAAAAAGCCAGTCAGGCATGGTGGTGTATGCTTTTACTCCCAGCACTGAGGAGGCAGAAGCAAGCGGTTCTCCCTGAGTTCCAGACCAGCCTGGCCTACAAATTAAGTTCCAGGACAGCCAGGGCTGTTACACAGAGAAGCCCTGTCTCCAAAGACCAAACAACCAAACAACCAAACAAAAAACCTCCTCAGGCAATCAGACTCTAGGGCTGAGGTCTAAATTACCATATTGTGATGGTTTTTATATCTGTTACAAGGTTGAGGAAACAGTAACTGTGAACAGAAGGTGACTACCCAGTAGTGGGCAGTGATAGGTTATTTCTCCACCGCTGGTGAAATGAGCCAGTTTAAACCAGATTAGATTAGATTAAAGGCAGGGTTATTGGGAAACAGGCAGGTTCACTGGCCCCAAGGACCGAAGCCAGAGAAGGTACCACGGGGAAACAGGGGTGAAGGGGTGGGGGAGTGAGGGAGAGAGAGAAGAGGAGAAGAAAAGAGAGGGAGAGAACAAAATGTCTAGCTTATATGGGGAGGAGCCTTTGGGGAAAGGGCAGCCCAGCTCCTGGGTTGGAAAGTTCAAGGTTGGGGGCAGGGTATGCCTAGTAGGGACTGAGGAATGCTGGGAGAACAAGGAGGTCAGGCTGCTTTGATATGTGAAGTATTCACTTCTGCCGCTCATTGGCGTCTCTAACCAAACAGGTGGCAACTCTGGAAAATAAGTGAGGCAAATGTAAATTTGAAAAAGAAGGGGCGGCCGGGCGGTGGTGGCGCATGCCTTTAATCCCAGCACTTGGGAGGCAGAGGCAGGCGGATTTCTGAGTTCGAGGCCAGCCTGGTCTACCGAGTGAGTTCCAGGACAGCCAGGGCTACACAGAGAAACCCTGTCTCGAAAAACCAAAAAGAAGAAGAAGAAGAAGAAGAAGAAGAAGAAGAAGAAGAAGAAGAAGAAGAAGAAGAAGAAGAAGAAGAAGAAGAAGAAGAAGAAGAAGAAGAAGAAGAAGAGGAGGGGGGGGCTTCTGGGTCCTAGGAGGTAGTAAAATGATAACGGGGGGAGGGAGGGGGGGAAATCTAAGAAAAGCCGGCGGTGTGCACCCAAGGAGCGCCAAACTGGGGAAAGGGCAGTGGCTGGATCCTAAAGAGAATACATATTGTTAAAGGTTGGAAATCCCCATCTGTACCAATTCTAGCGAAGGAGCGCTTGATCTCCTTGGCTTTACCAGGAGATGCTGTGTCCCATCCATATGTTTAACAACAGTTATTGAGCACGTATCCACAGGAGCCAGGCACGCGAAATGATAACGCCCTAGCAAGACAAAGCATTTGTTATCGAAGGAGGCAAGTTACTGGCAGGCTGGTGGGGCAACCCTGGAAGAGAACAAAGGTCTTGGGATGCAAAGGAAGAGATATGATAAATTAGGGACGGGTTTTTGGCGCACAGTTAAGGCCTGGCTAGGAAACCTATTCCAAGTAGGGGGACTAACCTCAGAGCGGTGAGGCAGCATGCCGAGGTGCGTCTCCCTGGTGTGATACTGCCACGGGTGAGGTGGCCTGAATAGAGCAGAGGAGAAGCTAGCAGCGCAGCGCTAATGCAGTTCCAGGAGCAAGGGTCTGTGGATGGACCCCACTCAAGCTATGTTCCTCCCACAACCTGCCTCAGTCAAGCCAGGGGCTTATGGGAGTATTCAATTGCCCTTTCTGTTTGTTACTCTTCCTGGATCTTTGTCCTCTGCAGGATGGTCCTGCTGGTATAGATAGATGTGTTAATCCTATTCCGCGGGTCTGCAGGGAATGTAGAGGCTGGGGAAGGGGTGGTGCCCAATCTGAGACTCAGATTTTCAGGTGTTAACGGGAAGCCCATCCTAGCTGGGAGGAGAGGCTTCCTAAGGGTGTTTAGATGGTCGAGCTCCCAGATCCTGTTCCCCTTTACAGGCAAAGGTGAGGATGAGAGGGGTAAAAAAATTCTAAGTCGCAAAGGAAGAGATAAATAGAGTGGGGACGTCAGGGTGGGGGTTGTGGGGGTGGTGGTAGGCACACCAAGAGGCTAATTCTCTGGATTTTCCCCCTCAAGCTAAAGATGGAAGTGTGTGTGTGTGTGAGGGGGGGGGGGGTGAGCCTCTGCCTGTGTTTCCTGCTGAGGCATGATAGAGTGTGGAAGACCTAGGCCAGGAGTCCAAGCTATAATGCCCCCAATTCTCAGCCTCCTCTCCATCTGTCATGTTGGGATATAATAAGAAATGTATATTTGGTCTTTGTCCCAGTTCCTGCCACAGAGATCCTAAAACCTTCGGAATTTCCCGAGTGATAGCAACGCCAGGAACATCTGTTGCTGTTTGGATTAAGCCCCTTTCAGTCCTACCTGAGTTTATGTTAATAGGGAGGCTCAAGAGAATGGGGTCTGTGGCCAGATGGTTGGGACTTTCAGCCTCAGTCCCCAGCTGCTGAGATGGGAAGGATGGTTAGAGACTGAATGCATCACTGAAGGCCAATGCATGATGCCTGCATGATGTCTATATAATGGAGCTGCCATTATGAACTCAGCACAATGCCGCTCAGCGGGCTTGGTGAACACAGGAAGGCTCTGAGAGGAAACCTGCTACAAAGACCACAGGGAAACTCCTGCTCCAACCCTGTACCTCACCTGATGTGTCTTTCCAATTGACTATTCATCAGTAGCCTTTACAGTGCTATTTGCTTATTTGCATATATTTGCATAAATTATACAAACTCATGTTTACATATTAATTTATGTAGACTAGGGTGACCTTGAAGCTTCTCCTTCCTCCACCTCCCAACCTTGTACAGTCTGGAGGAAGATCCCCATAGCTGTACTCTTGGTTTTGAGTGAGCAATCTTCTTAAGTACATAGCAAGCAAAAGTAAAAGCACAAATAGCGAGTGGAGTAGCTGATAGATCGAAGCTGCGGATGGACAGCAAGACATCAGAGTGGGAGTTTATTACATCCAGCAGGGAGGACTGGAGTAGCTTTAATTGAGAAACCAATTAAATCTGGGGCTTACAAGCTGCCAGCAGAAGTCACCTGGGAAAGCGGAAGCAGTTGGCTAGCGTTCTGCCAGTGAGCTTCTAGCTTCCACCACCTCTTTCCTCTTGCAGGTGTTTCTATAACACGAGGCAAACAGTGGTGATCTCTGCTGGAAATGGTTCGCCTTCCAGTTGTTCTCAAGGGCAGGATGCTTTGTTTATATTGTTGTTGTTACTTTATGGAGACAGGGTTTCTCTGCGTAGCCCTGGCTGTTCTGGAACTCACTCTGTAGAGTAGGCTGGCCTCAAACTCTGAGATCTGCCCGTCTCAGCCTCACAAGTGCTGGGATCAAAGGTGTGCGCCACTACCACCCAGCTCGCACATGCCAATTTACCAATATAGTTTACATTAAACCAACCAAGTGCTGAGATTATAGGCACGTTGTACATCCAGTTTTCTCTTATTCTCTCGCCATGACTACATGTCTCTACATGTCCCTTTTGTGTTAATTCAAGTCCCAGAGGAACTCGATGATGGCCAGATCTTGGACGACATTGAGTGTTCAGAGGAAAAATCATATTTTCCCTCAGGAAGCTCATGAAACCATTATGTTTCTCACTGAGAGCATGGACATTTTTTTTTTTTATTATGTTTTTTTACTTGTTTAGTTATTTTGTGTGTGTGCATGTTTCAGAGGATTCCTGTGGAGGTCAGGAGACAGTGGTAAGAGTTGATTCTCCCCTTCTGTTATATAAATCCCAGAAACTGAGCAAAGCCTATCAAGACTGGCAGGAGGTCACCTCTCCCCATGGTCATTTCATTGTTCCAGCTTAGACACTGATGGGATGGATGTTCTGTCTCTTTGGTCTGGAATGCCTTTTCAACATCTAACTGGTACTTTGGGGCTCAGCTCATACTCACTCTCCCACCATGTCTTCATAGCTTTCTTCAGTCCAGTGAGAGCATTCACTCAGGGCCATGGCTATAGTTCGATGGAAGAATAGTTGAGCAGAGTGCATGGGGCCTTAGGTTCAATCTCCGGCACTGGAGGAAAAAGAATATTCACATTTATCCATTCTTCTGTATTATCATGTGCCTATTTGTTTAATTCAGGCAGTATTGCTATTGCATACAAATTTGTTAACTTCCTTTCAAGGTATGAGGTAGACTGAGGCTGCTGCAGTTACCTGGAACTCCTGAAAGATGACTCAGGGTACTTATAAGCTCTGGTTCCTGGCAGAAACAAAAGAAATTTCTCACTGGAGAAAAACATCCCAAGTTTTGGCCCTGTGATTCCTACAGATTAAGATCAATAGTACATCACCTTAGATCATGAGTCATTAGACACACAAGGAATTAATTAATCATAATTGAGAGTCAGCAGAAACAAAAATACATATCTGTAAGAATGTATAATTAGAATCTAAACATCAAATGAAGCCAGGCATGTTGGCTCTTCTCTGTAACCCCAGTACCCAGAAGGCACAGGCAGGCTTGAGGCTAGCCTGGTCTACATAGGGATACCTGGCTTCAAAACTGTATAAGTTTAAAACATTTATGTGTGTGCGGTATTTTTATTATGTATGCATGTGTGTGTGCATGTGTAAGTAAATGTGAGTATGTGCACCCGCCCAAGGGTGCTCAAAGGGAGGGCAGAGGAGAGGATTAGATACTCCTGTCTTACAGAACCGTCACACATACTCAACAAAGGTCTTATATAGAGAATACAAAAACATTACTAATCTGTGATAAGAACAAGAGCAGGCCACTAAAAAGTGGGCGTAAGGGACAGACAAACATACAGACTCTTCACTTTAAACAATGGGTGCCTGGCAAAAAGGCATGTGAAAATTTGAGAACAGCTTTTGGGACTCAACACTCCCCTTCCACCTTTGAGTCTTTCTGGTTTTGGCTGCTGTGTTGTGTACTCCAGGCTAGCTGGTCTACAAGAGCATCTTGGCAAGTCTCCTGTCTCAGTTTCCCATCACCCCAGTAGAATGTTGGGGTTACAGATGAATGTCACAGAATCCAGTTCTTTTTATTCTTTTTTCTTTTTTTAAGATGGGGTCTCTTTATGTAGAGAGGCTTGAAACTCACAGAAGTCCTTTTCAGGATAGATATCTAGCTTTTTAATGTGGGTTCTAGGAATCAAAGTCAGGCAAAGTCAGGTTATCAGGAATGCTTGCCAGCCCCTTTACCTGCTAAACCATCTCCCAGGGCCTCAAAATGAGATATATTTACTTTTTAAAAAAATGTATTTATTTCTGTGGTTTTGGCAATCAATCTTAGGGCTTTGCACATGTTAGGAAAGTGTTCTACCATTAAGCAACATCTCCAAACCATTAGGTCGGTTTTGGTAGACACCAAACACCGATGGTGTTTTGAGACACAGACAGTGTCTTTCTCTGTAGATCAGACTAACCTGGAACTAACTATGTGGTCACTATTGGCTCCAACTTGAATCCTTCTGCATCAGCCTCATAAGTGCTGGGACCAAAGGAGTAGACCATCACATTCAATTAATACATTACCTTCTAAATCTAATACCTGACAAAAGGTATTTGGTTTGCTCTTATTTGTTGGAATTTTAAAATAACACCTTTATTAATGTGTAGTTGGCATTCAAGAAACTGGTGATATTTAAAGTAGGTAATTTGGCAAGTTTGGATGGGTATGTACCCAAGAAGCCTTCGGTGCAATCAAGATAATGAAAATAACTGTCATCCCTGCATGTCTCCTAGTCTCTCCACAATCCTATCCTTATTTCTCTTCTTCTTGGATTTCCTAAGACTTTATATAAACAGATTCATAAAGCATGTTCTCTTCTGTCTGTCTTCATTCACTCAGCATAATTACTTTTTTAAGTTTTAAGTTTTTCTTCCTCCAAATTATATGTAGCCTGGGGTGGTAGTGCAGACCTTTAATTCCCACACTCAGGAGGCAAAGGCAGGTGTGCCTCTGGAGTTCCCAGTCAGTCTAGTCCACACAATGAGTTCCAGGTCAGGCAACATTACATATTCAGAATCTAAAATATGTGTACAGGAGGTTAGTTCTTGTGGGTACAGGTGCCTGCAGAGGCTAGAGGCATTGGGTCCTCTTAGAGTGACACGGTGAATATCCAGGCAAGCTTGAGCTACATAGTAAGACCTTGTCTTTCTGAGACAGAGTTCTCCTTTGTGGTCCTGGCTGTCTTGTAGATGTCTAGACTTGAACTCAGAGATCTGCCTGCCTCTGCCTCCCTAGTGCTAGGATTAAAGGTGTTGCACCATTGCCACCCAGGCAGCCTAGAGTATTTTGGCTGCACGAGTGCATGCTTGGTGCCAGAAGACAGTGTTGGATCCCCTGAGACTTGAATTATAGATGAATGTGGTGCTGAGAATTGAATCACTCTGAGATAGCTCAGCTCCTAACCACTGAGCTATCTTGACAGTAAGTCCTTGTCTTAAGGAAAAAAAAGAAGAAGAAGAAAGGTATGGGCTGGAGAGATGGCTCAGAGGTTAAGAGCACTGGCTGCTCATCCAAAGGTCCTGAGTTCAATTCCTAGCAACCACATGGCGGCTCATAACCATCTATAATGAGATCCTGGGTCCTTGTCTGGCACATAGGCATACATGCAGATACTCATACATTAAATTAAAAAAAATCGTTAAAAAAAGAAAAATGTAATATATCAGTATAATTGCATTTAGCCCACAATAAAGTGTTACTATCAATATAAACAACACTGTGAGTTATTCATTTTGTTTTGTTTTATTTATGACAGGGTCTCATTCTGTAGCCTGGGCTGGTCTGGATCTTACTAAATAGCCCCCAGGCTGGCCTCAAATTCAAAATGACCTTCCTGTCCCAGCTTCATCAATATTTAGATTATAATTGTGGGTCACCATTCTGGGTTTCATAGATAACTCCTAAAAGCATTATATGAAATTAAGGGTTGGCAGTATGGCTCAGTGGTAGAGTGTCTTTCTAGTGTGCCTAAGGACCTAGGTTCAATTCCCTAGCTCCCCCCCAAAACAAAACAGCAAAAAAGTTATATGAATTGAAATAAGATAAAAGCAAATAATAATATCAGTGCAACAGTATTTCATTTTAAACATTTATTTATGTATTTGTGTATGCACAGAGATCAGACAACTTGTAGAAGTTGTTTTTCTCCTTGTTCTATGGGTCCTGGGGATTGAACCCAGATTATGGGACTTGGCATCAAGTGCCTTTACCTGCTGATCCAGCTTGCTGAACCTGCAACTCTATTTATAAGACAGCTCTGAGCAGGCAAAAATGATCTATAGCTTATAGATTTTGTTTCATTCTTTCTTGTGTTGTTTGTAGATGAGAGTACAGCCCCACATTCAGATTATGCAGGGCTGGGATCAAACCCAGAACCTAGTAAATACCAGGCAGCACTCTACCTGAGCTACAGCCCCAGCCCCCTCGTTTTTTCCAGGAAAAGTATTTATTTATTTTAAAGTGTATTTATTTTTATGTATATAGGTATTTTATGTACACATTTGTGTACACACTACCACACGGATGTCCAGTGCCCTTAGAAGACAAAAGAGAGGGACTGGAGCTACAAACAGTTGTGGGGTACCATATGGCTGCTGAGAACTGAAGCTGGGTCCTCTCAAAGAACAGCTAATGCTCTGAACTGCTGAGCCATCTCTAGAGCCCAATATTATTAGTTTTAAAATTATGTGTATATATGTATACATGTGGGTTTGTACACATGCAGTGCCCAGTGAAGACCAGAAGAGGGCGTCTGATCCCTGGGCTGAGGTGGGTTATCAGCCACCTGATGTGGGTGCTGGGAACTGAACTCTCATCCTTTGTAAAAGCAGCACATGCTCACAACCACTAAGTCATCTCTCTGGCAACTTAAAATACTTTTTAAAGATTTATTTATGGGCTGGAGAGATGGCTCAGTGGTTAAGAGCACTGGTTGCTCTTGCATAGGACTTGGGTTCAATTTGCTGTGCTGGCACGGTGGCTCACAGCCATCTGTAACTTCACAGGTATGTATGTGGGGGTGGGGGTGTGTAGACAAAAGTGGAAGAAAAACATACATACATGTAAAATTTTTAAAAAAATTAAAAAATAAAAATAATAGCTGTTTTGGAGCTACCAATTTTTTTTTTCAGTGCTGTGATTACTGAATCCCGGGCTTCACACAAGCCAAGCAAGCCCTCTGTGCTGAGCCTCATTCTGATGCTTTTCTTGTTCTCCTTGACAGGGTCTCACTATGTTGCTCAGGCTCACCTTGAACTACCCTGAACTTAGGATCCTGCCCCAAACTCCTGAGTAGGTGGGGTCCCTACACATACATAAAGACAAACCTCTCATACACATACATTTTAAAATAAAAACCTACGGTTAAAAATGTCTTTTAGGGCTGGAGAGATGGCTCAGTGGTTAAGAGCACTGACTGCTCTTCCAGAGGTCATGAGTTCAATTCCCAGCAACCACATGGTGGCTCACAACCATCTGTAATGGGATCCGATGCCCTCTTCTGGAGTGTCTGAAGACAGCTACAGTGTGTTCATATACACATGTCTGCAGTGATGGTTGTGCACAGGTGTTACACTTTCATTGGCCTGAATCTTTAAATGTTTTACCAGGTTCTGCATATAAGTTGGACCTCAGGAAAGAGCTACCACTGAGCCCATAAGTTTTGTTTGTTTATTTGAGACAGGATCTTTCTATATGGCTCCAGGCTGAACTTAAACCCTACCTCAACCTCTGAACGCTGAGATTACAGGAGTTTGTCATTATCCCTGCAATATGGTCACTTTAGCCCATAAGTTTTGTTTGTTTTTTTGAGACAGGATCTTTCTATATAGCTCCAGGCTGAACTTAAACCCTGCCTCAACCTCTGAACGCTGAGATTACAGGAGTTTGTCATCATCCCTGCAATATGGTCACTTTAGTATACTCCTATGTCTATAGTTGAAAAGTGGACTAGGCATGGCAACACACACATGTAATTAGAGCACTTAGTAGGCAATAAGAAGAGATACTACTGAGAGAATTCTCCAAATCTGGTAAAAATTCTGAGTTCATAGAGAGAAGAAATATAGCAGAGCATAGAACAAATAGAAAAGGATCGTTATCTAAGTACTATACAAGAAAACAACAAAAATACCAATGCTATTTTAAAAGCAGGGGATAATGACTGGTCATCCACAGAAATCATCAAATCAGACTGGACTGACAGATTGCTTTACAACTAACGTACATTACACCTACTACATGCCTACACTGTTCTGGGACTTTTAAACAGTAAGATGATGAAGACAGGCCCGCTTCCTACCTTGCAGAGCCTACAGTTTAACAAACGTGACAGACATAGAGGTAGCAATTAACAGCGTGTCTAGTTGGTGGATAGGAGAAGCAGTAAGAAATCATACGTGTAGAATTGCAGTGTGATTTCCCCATCAATGGGGGGATGTCCCTGTGTTTCCCAACATACAGAGGCAAAGGGATGGCAGCTGTGATGTTCATGCATGCTTTCTTGGACAGGAGGAGGCAGATCAGATATTTGAGCCTTGAAGCTTCCTCTCTGGGACCCTAGAATGAAAGGGAGAAAGAATGACTCTCCATGAAGCATTCTTCAGGATCCCAGCTGTATGCCAAATGTGGTGACTGACTCTGTTTGTTCCAGTACTAGGGAGGCAAAAGCAGGCAGATCTCTGCAAGTTCAAAAATGGGCTGCATAACCTCAAAAAAGTGGGTTTGGGGCTGGAGAGATGGTTCGGTACTTAAGGGCACTTGGTGCTCTTGGGAGAGTACTCAGTTCCCAGCACCCACTCTGGTGGCTCATATCCACTTTTAATTCCAGTTTCAGGGGATCCAGCACTGTGTTCTGGCCTCTGTGAGCACCGACATATATCCATGCGGGCACACAGACATAGGCTACTGGGGGGCTGAGTTACAGAAGAAGTGCCTCACTTCTTGACTGTCTAGAACCAGTGCTGACATTGGGAACAGTACTTGGCTCCATCCCAAAGCTTCCTGTGCCTTTTAGCTTCCCTTCCAGGGACACAAAATGCCCATTAGAGCTTTTCTCCTAAAGGCAGTGTCTATGTCCTGATTAACCTACAATCCCATACCTGGGCAGAGGAACTACAAGGTGCTACTATTTCGGTGAAGGATTTGGGGAAGAACAGCATATGAGACAGGGCCGGGAGGAAGAGATCTAGGGAGAGTGGGGAAGGCTGCCAAGACTGTGAAGAAAGGCAAGCAGAAGGAAAGTTCACCTAGGCCTAGAGGCTCACCTGTCCTACGAGTGGGAGGAGCTCAGCCTGGGCGTCCGCCACAAAGTGCCACCAGGGAATTGGTCCTCGATTGTTCAGGGCCAGCTTCCAGGACCCGCCCTCCACAGCCTGGGGTCCCGCCCTTCTTAGGATTTAATGCGGGCCAGTAGGGCGGCCCCCATAGCTGCCTCTTCCGCCTTTGCCAGGTAAGAGTCCACACTTAACAGGGGTGCCCGGGGCTGGGACCAGCGGGTTCCCTTTGGTGTGCGTCGCTGGATCCCTTTCTCCGGATCTTTCCCTTCCCTCCCAGGATTTCTTCTTGGCTTCCTTCTCCCTGCTCCTCCCTTCCTATCTATAGTGCTACGGAAGGCCTCTCAGGGCTTGAACTTTCTGTTCTCAGTTCTCAGGCCGCAGGGGGTGGCCAGCTCCCCGCGCTCCCCCACCTTCACCTCCCAGCACCGACCTCCGATCTAGGACTTCCTCGTGGTTTAACTAAACAGGTACAGGTGTGTAAGAGAGTCTCTTTGGGCAGGCAGCCCGAACCCAGAGGCCTACAGCCTTATTTAATAATGGCTGGTGGGACTGTTTGGTAGCCAACTTAGGCTCAATGACGCAGGAGAACACCTGGGCTCTGTACCTGGAACTGAGCTCAGGAGGGTGTGGAAGGACCACACACTTAGCAGACTAGGTGGCTTTTCGAACAGTATCTAAGTTTGGTTCCCATCTTAGCCTTCGCTTAACAGCCTAGCACAGATACCTATTCAATTTTTAATGTTGCTGTCTCTGGTGTTTAAGAAGCTATGACCATGGGCATTGCTGGGGTGAGGTGGTAGTATGTCCTCATTATGTGTTTTTGTTTCTGTGATCCTCAGTGTTCCAGATACGTGTGGTGCTATGTCTAGGTATCTTTGATTTGTGGAAGCAGAGAAGTGTTGTGTCTCAAGTACACCTGTGTGAGGGTGTGTTGCAGTATGCCTGCATTTCATGGCAGTATATGAGAATATCCTGGACTCCAGGGGACATGATTGTCTCGGGCATGTTTTGTAGCATATCTGTAGGTCTCAGTGTGTGTGTGGGGGGGAGGTATGGTAGTCGGTGGGAGGCAGGTCACCTCATATCCCTATGCTCCTGATGTATGGTGTGTTAGCATATCAGGGCATCTCTAGTTTGTATACGGTAGGTAAAATGTCTCGTATATGAAGAGGGGAGAAGTTTCTGTTGTACACGAGTGAACGCGTACAATCATGTGGCTGGAACTAAGTGGGCACAGTGTTTGCGTGTCCGGGTTCAAGGGCAGGAAACCATAGTGTTAAAGCAGCAGTTCTCAAGCTTTAGGTGCGACCCCCCTTGACAAACCGCTATCTCCAAAAAAATATTTACATCACGATTCTTAACTAACAGAATTACAGCGATAAAGTAGCAATAAAAATAGTTTTATGGTGTGTGTGTGTGTGTGGGGTCACCACAACATGAAGAACCAATATTAAAGAGTCACAGCATTAAGGAAGGTTGAAAACCACTGCTGTAAAGTTAGGACATAGTTAGACTTGGTAGACTGGGCAGGCAGTATTCTGAAATCTCAAGTGTATGGGGAGTAGATTCTCAGTCTTGGGGATGGGGGTAGGCTACCGGAGGGATACATGTATGTGGGGTAGGCTACCGGAGGGATACATGTATGTGGGGTAGGCTACCGGAGGGATGCATGTATGTGGCCAGCTGAGTTCCTCACTGTCTCATCTCTGTCTTTCCTTGCATACCTGGGTGTTTCTGCTGTGTTGAGGGTGGCAGCTGAGATTCTGTCTTTGGTGCCTGCCCTAGGCTATCCTTTTAAAGCAGACTGCCATCCTCCTGGGAGGTCTAACCCAGACATGCTCCCTGAAGCCAGTTCCCTGTGGCTCCTTCGGCTGCTCCGGGATGTCCAGCTGGCCCAGTTTTACCGGCCCATCCTTGAGGAACTCAACGTCACTCGGCCAGAACATTTTGACTTTGTAAGGCCTGAGGACCTGGACAACATAGGCATGGGCAGGCCTGGTGAGGAGCCCCTGCCTTATGGCCCTGTAGCTTCCCCAGCCTACCACATGTTGGCCCTGCTCCCCCACGCTTCAGGCTTGACTGCCTGTTGTCTGTCCTCACACCACCCCTACTCTACTCTCACTTTCTAATTCTGGTCTTCCCCAGCCCAGCGCAGACTTACCGAAGCCCTGAAGAGATACCGTTCGGGGGTCAAGTCTAAGAATTGGGTGTACAAGGTATGTGCTGCTGGTGGCAGTGGTGATCATTGAGGGCTTGTTGAGGGTGGTCTTTGAGGGATGACAGGCCAGGCAGGGCCAGAGTGGCTGGCAGGGTTAATCGGGGTTCCCTTTGTCTGAATCCCTACTCCTGTTTCAGATACTTGGGGGCTTTGCTCCTGAACAGAAGGAGATCCCCCCACACTCAGACAGTCTTCTCCGCCTCCATGAGCCAGAAGGGGGACTCAAGTGTTTGATTCCAGAGGGTGCTGTGTGCAGAGGGGAACTACTGGGTTCAGGCTGCTTTGGAGTTGTACATCGAGGTCTATGGACATTACCCAGTGGACAAAGTGTGAGTGTCTAAGGGGCTTCCTTCCTTCCTTCTTTCCTTCCTTCACTTTACATTCCAATCGCACTCCCCTCTCCCGTTCCCAGTTCCACCCTCAAGGGGCTTACTTAATCTAAGGTTCCTTAAGCTCTCTTTATCCTTCATGCCCTCTGCTCTGGCCGTGGTCAGTTACTCTGGATCCTTAATGGTGCTTCCCTTTACCCAACATATCCAGATCCCAGTGGCTGTCAAGTCCCTCCGTGTGGGTCCTGAGGGTCCGATGGGCACAGAACTAGGAGACTTTCTGCGGGAAGTATCTGTCATGATGAAGTTGGAGCATCCGCACGTGCTGCGCCTGCATGGCCTCGTGCTTGGCCAGCCTGTACAGATGGTGAGTCTAGAAGGTCACTGCTTTCTTCATAGCCCCAGGGTTGGTGTGCAGCAAGAAATACCGGTAGGGCCAGACTTTGGCTTACAGGGCTCTCTTTCCTGCAGGTGATGGAACTTGCACCATTGGGTTCCCTGCATGCGCGCCTGACTGCCCCAGCACCGACGCCCCCACTGCCTGTGGCCCTGCTGTGCCTTTTTCTGCGTCAGTTGGCAGGAGCCATGGTGTACTTGGGGTCCTGTGGGTTAGTGCACCGGGATCTCGCCACCCGCAACCTACTGCTGGCCTCACCTCGAATAATTAAAGTGGCGGATTTTGGACTAGTGCGGCCACTGGGCAGCGCCCGGGGTCGCTACATCATGGGTGGGCCCCGTCCCATCCCTTATGCTTGGTGAGTGGGGTACTCTGCCGGTCTGCTTTGAGGCAGAGCTGGAAAGTCAGGGTTTGAGCAGGCCTAGAGAGCAGCAGTCAGCTTGGACTTAGAGGGGGCGGGGCAGTTGAGTTGTTGGTGGGAGGGAATAGTTGTTATTCTTCTACAAGAGACAGGACAGAGGTGTGTCATCAGGTCAAGAGGCACAGAAAGGGTTTTTGGAGCTAGTGGAGGGGTGCGGGATCGAGAGAGTGGGTGTACAGTGGAAGGAAGGTGAGCTGGGCATAGACCTAGCCACTTTTCCATTTTTCTCAGGTGTGCTCCAGAGAGCCTACGCCAGGGAGCCTTCTCCTCTGCCTCTGACGTGTGGATGTTTGGCGTGACACTCTGGGAAATGTTTTCTGGAGGTGAGGAACCCTGGGCAGGTGTTCCACCATACCTCATCCTACAACGGCTGGAGAAGGACCGAGCCAGGCTGCCAAAGCCTCCTCTGTGTTCCAGGGCCCTCTATTCCCTTGCCTTGCGTTGCTGGGCCCCTCGCCCTGCAGACCGACCTAGCTTTTCTAACCTGGAAGGATTGCTTCAAGAGGTGAGAATCCCCATTTCTCCAGATACACATAGCCTCTCTTCCCTTTATTCTTGCACCCAGAGTCTCACATAAGACAAACATGCCTTGATGCCTGGGCTGGAATCTGGAATTTGGCTCAGAACCAGGTTCAGTGATTTCCTGCAGGAAATGCAGAGTCCCAGGGTGGCAGTAACTGGAAGAGGCAGTGTTTGCTTCTGGGCCACAAAAGAGGCACAGAAAAGAGAGTAGTGGGTTTTCATCGGTGCCTGACTAAATAAATAAATAAAAAGAGGTTCTGCGTGGGAGGGTAAGGGGGAAGCACTAGGGCTGCAGAGGCTAACAGAACTTCGTAGAGGAGAGTTTAGAACACTTGACCAGTGATAGACCATGAAGAACCTTACGGTATCCCCGGTCACTCATTCTGTCCTTGTTTAACAGCTCCAGGAGGTAATTACTCTTAATCTCTATTTAACAGATGGGGCACTTCAGCCGCTGATAGGTTAGTGACTTATCTAAAGTCACCCAGTAAGTGGAGGTGTTGAGAGTAGCACCATCCTCGTGACTTCAGAGCCGGGCCCTAAATCAGTCTATCTACTGTTAAAGCCCTTTGGTCTTCACTCCAAGGGCACCTGGGAACTGTAGAAGGGTATGGATCAGAGTAGTTGTTTCAGTCTAGCTAGGTTTGAGAACAGTAAGATGGATGATACAAACAGTGGCTGGGAGGCAGGATCGAGGGAAAGAGCTCCCGATCAGAGCTGAGGCAGTGGGCCTGGGGAGGAGTGGAAATGCCCCTGAGGTGTGTGGGAGGCAGACCTGTTCAGCTTGGTGTGGAATAAAGTTAGCAGGATACTTCTTACTTGGCCCCTTAAACAGAGACAAGATTCTCCTTGTGGTTTCTTGCATCCCATGTCCAGCATGGCATGGAGTTCAGGTCAGCAACCCCGCTCCACTTTGGGTTGCAACGGGGAGGGAGGGTTAGACACGTGGAGGACATACATGGTGTGTATTTATTTGCTACAGAGGAAGGGCCTTTCTTATTGCCCTTATGACTTAGGCCAAAAGCTCAGCCACCCTTTCTTCTGTCTCCACAGGCTTGGCTTTCTGAGGGGCGCTGTGTGAGGGAGGTCACAGAGCCAGGTGCTTTGCGGATGGAGCCCGGTGACCCCATCACTATCATTGAGGGCAGGTGACAACCTTATGTCCCCTAAACATCCCTGGGGAGGTGTCCTCCCAGCCTTCTTGACTTCCGGTCCCTTTGTTTTTCTTCAGTTCCTTGAATGTTGGTCTTGTGGGTCTTTTTCGTTTTCCCACTGCGTCCTGCACTCCAGCGCAGTCCCCACCCTCCCTGCTGGAGCCCGGCCTGGCCCACAGTGCCCTTTTTGTGTAGGAGAGAAAAAGGCTTCCCTTCCTCCAGGCAGATGTGGCCACAAGACACACAGCTTGATGAGCTAAGTGTGGCCCGAGAGCAGCTGCCATTCTTCCTGACCTCATTTCCTTCACCAGCTCCTCTTCCCACAGCCCGGACACCACAACCTGGAAGGGCCAGAATGGTCGCACCCTCAAAGTGGGCAACTTTCCAGCTTCTGCAGTGACACTAGCAGACTTGGGGGGTTCAACAGTCACTCATCCAGCCCACAGAAGTTCTCCTGCCCGTGGAGAGAAATGCAGAGGGGGCATGGATGGGTGAGGCCACGAAAGGGTTGGGGGACAGAGCTGGGTTGGAGGGAAAGGCCAAATAGCATAACTTCTCTGGAAGGAAACTTGGGAACAGGATGGAGGAGTGAGACTGGCCCCCAGCTGGAGCCCTCCCTGTGGGTCATGTGTGGGACCCAGGTTTTTTGGAAAGAGGCCATGATGTGGGTAAATAGTGGAGAATGAACTAGACCACTCTCTGACAGGGACAGGGAGAAGGCAATGTTACAAGATCTACCCACAGCACGGAGCCAGAGAAGGAAGGTGCCCTTGCAGAGGATGAGAGGTGGGTGTGGTGGTACGCAGGGTCTCGGGAACAACTTTTCAATTCCTCTTCCCAACTCTGAATCCATACCTTTGTGTGTATAATTTCCTTCTTCCAAATACCATCTTTGGACAGATTATTTGTTTTGGCCTTTTGAGACATGGTTTCTCTGTGTAGCTCTGGCTGTCCTAAACTCATTCATATAGTCCAGGGTGGACTTGAACTCAAAGATCGGCCTGCCTCTGCCTCCCAAGTGATGAGATTAAAGGCGTGTGCTATCTCTTCCTGGCACACGTTAAGATCTTAAGATTAGAGGTATTCTTGGTTTTCCCACTGGACAGCATTTCCTGGCTCTGGCCCTCAAATACTGTTCTTTGAGCCCCTAGCTGTCTTGTTTCCATTTGCATACCTTCCTTCTGATCCACCTAACATACAGACGCTCAAGAACAAGGCCAGCTAGCTTACCTAATATCCTTGCAAAGTCACACAGCTCAGTGCACATAGACAAGAGAGCTTGGGCCTCCTCTTACGCCATTTCTTTCCCACCTCTGAAGGCATTTCCAAGAGTCTGGAGTCAGTTCTGTCCGTGGGCCCTAGACCCACAGGTGGTGGCTCAAGTCCTCCAGAACTTCGACATACAAGAGCTGTGCCCCAGGGACTCCTAGACCTACCGCCACGCCCTCCAGACCTGCCTCCACGCCCACCTATTATCTGCAGCTCTTCTCAGCCTATCCAGCCCCACAAAGCCCAGCCCAAAAGAGAACCCTTACATAATCACCGCACTGGAGCCAGCAAAGCCATTGTCCCTACTGGAGGCCCCTTGCCAGACCCTGAGTGGCAGAGGAAGATTGTAGAGGTGAGAGCTCACTGAGATGACTTGATGTTCAAAAGGCCTATAGGTTGGGACAAGGGCTAAACAAAGATTTTTTCCCCCATAGATAGAGCTGAGTGTGCATGGTGTCACCTACCAGGAGTGCCAAGTGGCACTTAGAACCACTGGGGGAGATGTGGCTTCTGCTATCCGGAACCTCAAGGTAAAGCTAACCCCTTCTGCAGATTCCCTAGTTTCCTGCTTGGCCCACTAGTGGTCAGCTGCCTTACCTCCTGTTCACACAGGTAGACCAGCTCTTCCACCTCAGTAACCGGTCCAGAGCAGACTGTCGTCGCATCCTGGAGCATCACCAGTGGGACCTGTCAGCAGCCAGTCGCTACATCCTAGCTCGGTCCTGAACTCTGCATCCTTGGGGATGGATACCAGCATGGAATACCTGGTCCACTTAGGGCTTGGTCTTAAGGGACTAAGGACTAAGGACCTCAGAACATGAGGTCTTGATAGGGGCACACTAAAGGAGATGTACCTGCTGTGAAGAGGTGTTGAGAGTGTGGAGGGCAACTGAGGCCAGGCACCAGTCAGTGCTTCCTCTGTGCCCTGTTCCTTGGCCTCTGAGGGACCAAGACAGATCAAGTCCACTCTGCCTACTACCTTCCCAGTTGAATAGGACTTGAAAGAAAAAATGTCGGAGAAAGCCTCTACTCACTGCAGACAAGGATCAAACAGCAATACTGGATCACGGAACAACCGTCAGAACTGTCATCAGCTACCTCCCTAGACTCTAAGGGCACCCATCTTAGATATTGACTTGGGGGCTGTGGCCCACACTGCTTTGGTTTGGTCCAGAATCACCATGGGTGATGAAAACTAACTTTTTGGACTCAAGGACTTGTTTTTTTCCTTTAAACCAAATAGTATAGATTATAGTATAGATTATAGTATAGATTATAGTATAGATTATAGGCTGGCCGACTCTAGCCCAGCAGGCGCCGTTCCCTTTGTGTTATCCAGTATCTACCCTCTCCCATCACATCCATCTTCTACTGTTTAAAAAGTTGCAAAGTTTATATGAGTACAACATACAAAGACACAGCCTCCTTCCTACAGTAGGGGAAGGAAGGGGTTAATGATTAAATAAGGCACAGGAAGCTGCAGAAAGCACCAGCAGGGCCCAGGGGGTTAGGGAGCTGGCACTGGGTCCCAACTGCTACAGCTATTAGTGAGGAGGCAGGGATTCCCCTCAGAGTGCCACAGTCTGAAGCTAAACTAATTGACTAAAGTGCCATAAGGGAAGGGTGGTGTTTGCTGTCTTTGGTGCTGCTTGCCTTTTACCCACAAGCCCTACGGTAAAACTTGAGTCCTGGGTTCCAGAAGCTCCCCCTCCTGTGCAGTGGCCCTGGAGGAAGGCTGGAAGGAGTGGGCAGGGAAGTTTAAAAGCTAATGTGTGCACAGGGACTGCTGGGAGATGGTAAACACAAGGGTCTCAAACATGCTTCTCTGCAGAGATAGAGGTGAAGGAGGGAAGGGATGGGACACAATGGCTCCCAACCACTCCGCCACCCCAGCCTCATCAGTCCGCTGCAGTGTATACCAAGGAAAGGGTTGCTTCAAGAGAGAAAGTCCAGGGCAGGCGACCATCTTGAATTCTGGTTGAGGGGATGGTCTCCTCAATCTGAGGTGGCTTCTAACTGGTGATAGCAGAGGGTCCAGCACCTCCTCGCTTCTCGAAGAACATGTAATCCTAAGGAAAGTCACTGTCAATGGGAGATCTAGCGGGGTGTCCACCAGCTGCTCCAACTGAGCTCGACCTGCAGCCCACCATACATGTCCCTGACCTAGTAAGGGTCCAGGAACTGAATAGAACCATCTAATAACGGGAAGGGAAGGGAGGGGCAGCCACTCACGATGAGGAACGTGGCTCCCAGCAGCACCGCCTTCACTCTCACATCTAGATCTATCGGGAACTGAAGACCAAAGTCATCCGCATCTGTGAGGGCTTCTCGGAGCAGCCCCCCCCACTGCTTGCTGATGCGGCCCACACTTCGAGATTCATCCTTAGTCTTCACCTGGTGGGAGGGAAGAAGGACTCAACTGGGGGAGATGCTGCCGATCTCACTTGCCTCCTGTCCCACTCTACAGGTGCATGCATGAGTTGTGTAGACTATGTTCAAGGACTCTTTGCAATAGCGTTGGGTTTCCATGTGACAGTAGGGAAACTGAGATCCCCGAGGTTACATAAGTACACAGTGAAGAGCAGGATTTAGATTCAGATCTGCTGTCTTCCAAAGACTACACATAAACACAACTGCACATCGGTGATAAATGCTAAGCTTGCTTTGCTCGTCAGTGTTCCCGACACCCATGGTTGGTGTCCTATGCAAAGCATATGCCTGATGCAAAGGCACCTAGCTGAGAAGGCAAAGGAAGGTGCCACAAATCCTCCCAAAAGTGTGATTCTCAATTTGCAAAGGACTGGGGAGAGTCCTTTCCAGCACCGGGGATGAGCCTCATCTAGAGGCGTCTAGTCCTAGCTGACAGGCCAATAGGTAGCCTCTGAGGACTGTGGTTCTCACTGGCCTCTCGGAGCTCAACAATAACAAACCATGTGAAACTAAGTGGTATCGCAGTGACTTCCTGGTCCAGTGACTAGAACTGAAGTAATTTCCTTCTACATCCTGTTCCATCCTCTTCCTGCCTCATCCTGCAGCTGCAGGGGACTTCCTGCAGCCTAGTCCCAGGCTTAGCAAAGTTTACTGCTGCCAACTCTGCAGTCCCGAGAGTGTGGCTCAAGTATGGACCATTTGAGATTGTGTCAAAGGGACACTGACTCCCTGAGAACCCCATAACACACACATTCCCATCAGAGATCATACAATTATCTCTCCAACCGGTTCTCAGCACAGAAACTGCCTCTGACTACCAAGGTGACTCACTTTTTAAAAGGCAACCTCAGGTGAAGCACCTCTACTGGATGAAACCTGTTGTTTCTCCCTTATCAGAATGGGGAATCATCCCTTAAGGAACTCAAGAGTCCAAGCAGTGTTGATGACTTTTAAGAGCCAGAGCGTCTCCTAAGCTTCACTCTGGAATTCTTGCAACCTGGGTTCCTCTGGCTCTGGGTCGGTGAGAGGAAGCCTCCGTGAGAAGGATATCACTTAGACTTTGGGTTGGATGGGTCAAGTGGACTTCTAGGTTTTCAGGACAAGCCAAGGGTTAGATTATGAAAGGGTCTATGCTTACAGATAGGCACAGGGGCTACCTAGGTCCAGCCCACGACAAACTTACGCAGTGAAAGACTGGGAGATAACAGTCCTCCACTTTAGATCCAAGCTGGCCTCAGATGCTCCACCCTAGGCCCCAACAGGGCTGTAGGGAACTCTCAGCCTTGGACTGAAGAAGACAATTTTTGGTTTCAGACAGAATCTTTCTATGTAGTTCTGACTCTCCTGGAACTCACTATGTAGATCAGGCTGGCCTCGAACTCAGGGATCTGTCTGCCTGCCTCTGCCTCCTACGTACTGGGATCAAAGGTGTGTGCTGTCATGAGATCTTTTTTGGTGTGCTTTTACAGGATCACATTTTTGAGTGGACTAAAACTCAAAACTCAGTAGGGGTTGCAACAAATTGGGAATGACTGGCCTTAAGCCACCCATCAGCATGGAAACTACTATCTTGTTCTTTGTTTTTCTAATTACATTGATTGATTGACTGGTTGATTGGTTGGTTGATTGATTGATTGATTGTGCACCAGGGCATGTGTGTGGAGAGGACAGTTTGCAGGAATTGTCTTCTACCATGTGGGACTCATGGCTAGAGCACAGGTTGTCAAACTTGGTGGCAAGTACCTTTACCCTCTGAGTCATCTCATTGGCCCCCATCTTGGTTTGTTAAGAGCGTAGAAATCACACCTCCCCCTAATTTATAATACCTCAAAGTTGGTGTCTGTACCACAGCCACAAGTCCAGCAAGGCCCTACAACTCGTAGAACAGGCTGGCGGTCAGCATCCAGGATGGAAAACTTAGGAAGGAAGGGATGCCAGGTCTGTAGCACATGGCCAATGGTGGTGCCAGGTGGAGCCTGGACTTCCATCTGGAAAGGGAAGCAGACAGGATTACTGTCAAGCCAGGCTACCTTGGCCAGCTCTTCACTGGTGCCAGCTGTCTTCTGACTGTTCAGACCCTCAGCTAAAACCGCCCTCACTCCTATTAAAGCCACACCTCTTTCTGTGCTGCTTACCACACTGCCCACCAACCACCACAAAACCCATCATGCCTACCTCCTGAAGACCACAGGGACAGCAGCTGCAGCCACAGTGAAGTGGGCGGAGAAGGCGGAGCACCTCGCGGTCCCCAGGGTCCGCTAGACGGACACGAAGTGGCCTGCGGGCACCACAGCACAGACGGGCACAACAGTTGCTCTCTTCAGCTGCCTGACCCAGTTGCTGTCCAGTCCCGGAGCGAAGTTCATACCTATTACAGGTCTCCCATCCTAGGAACGCTGTGAAGGGTAACACGCTGAGGCTCAAGGGCTTCACCTGCCCAGAAGCTCACCACTGCCACAAACATCATGAAGCCCAACTTGATCCATCTCCTACTCACTTTCCACTCGTTCAGCCTTCTGATGAATCAAGATCTGATCAATCTGTAAGAGTTAAGAGCAGCGTTGACCTTATCTGTCACCTCGATCATCAGTCAGTCCTTCTCCCAGCCATCCTCTCTCCTACTCACCTGCACTAGGAATTCGAGGCCAGAAGGTACCCCTGGCAATGGCACGAAGGGAGCAGGAGGCCCTGGGGCCACCGGGCCTGGCGAGGGAAAGAGCGCGAAGCCGGGAGCAGGGGCAGGCACCTGGCTGGGCAATGGAACCTGTCCGGGTCCAGGATGCAGCGCCGCAGGCTCTGGATACCCAGCTGGCACGGGGTAGGGCGGTGGGGGCGAAGGGGCATAGCCTTTGGGGGGCAAGTAGCCTGTAGAGGAGCATGGGTAGATTAGAAAGTTAGCTGTGGCCTCATCCTCTTCTTTCTCAGCCCAAGGACCAGGAGCACCGGCGGAAAATGTAAGAAGAGGCAGAGAATGATGGGGCGGGGGGCAGGGCGGTGGCTCCCCAGAAGGAAGGGAGGGCCCCACGCAGCCAGTCTGAGCACATTCCTGGAGAATGTGTTCGACACCCGACACCCAAGTTCGTGAGGGGGGGTGATAATGGAGACCCCAACCTAGCGCCAACGTACCTGCCATGGGAATGAGGAAGGGAGTCTTGGGCTGTTGGCGCAGGGGAGGATTAGTTCTGGAGTAGGGACAAGCTCGGGAACAGCCAGACAGACACAGAAACAAAGACGGACAGGCAGAGGTGAAGAGGCAGCTGCGCCCAGCACGGGCCCAGGGTGTCTTGGGCGGCACCTATGACTCGGGGAGAAACCGAAAGTGTCAGCGAGCGGGGCGGGGTACCTAGGACCCTGAATATCCTTAGGGGCCCCAGGACCGCCCCCTCCCTTTGTTCTCCCATTTTCTGCGGAGATGGCTGTTGGCAGACTGCAGGGCAGATGGACCTGAGGTCAGACAGATGACCTGACCCCGAGGAAAGTCTCCTTAACCCCTCTGTGGTCCAGCTCACCTGAAGCCCCCAGAATAAGCCGGGGGGCCACGCACTCCGGGACTCACAGGCGCTGGTGGAGGCGGGCCCAGATCTGACCCCACCCCCATGTCCCTAAGTCCCGCCTCCAGTCCGGGCGGGGCGACTGCGCAGAAAGCAGGCGCTTCTCCTCCCCCGGGGCCGCGGACCTTGGACCTTGTGCGCCTTGTTCGTCGTGGTTCCGCCCCTTCCGCTCCAACTGCAGAGGCGTGGAGACCTAGGTTGTCGGAGAGAGACTGCGGCCCTATCCTCAGTGTCAAGACCCTCGCCTTTTCAGCGGGTGGCTGCTCTGCCTCCCCTCCGCGTGGCCGCTCCGGACCCCGGGATCCTCCTCCCAAGGGCTGGTTGGGCCTCGCTGACGCAGCGGAATACCATTGACTCTCACTGCCTTCCAGAGTTGGCTCTGCGTTCTTCTATCTCAGGGCGACCTCGCTGTGTTCTCCCTGTAACAGCGTTGACCCACTCGGTCAACTCTCAGTTCAGGCGCGCCCATTATACGCGTGACAGGCTTTCAAAAGGTATCAGTAAGGAAAGTGCATGAGGTAAGGCTCAGAGGAAAACACTTGAATAGAACAAGCCCTCCATTCTCCTGCATGGTGGCAGGAGGGTAGTCACAAGTATGAGGCCAGTCTGTTCTACATAGTTCCAGACTAAGTCAGGGCTACAATAGGGAGACTCTCTCAAAAGACTCCCTTCCTCAAAATAAGAAAGCATAGTATCTGGGCAGGTGTGGTGGATCGCGAGAGTTCCAGGTCAGCTTGGAAGTGACCTGGGTCTCTAGGGGAGCCATTAAAGAAAAAAAAGCCCAAACCAGCCCTCCACTTATGCCTGGGTCTTACTTGCTATCAGTTACATTTTAGTGCTTGGGATGCAGGCTAGAAACTCTGAGAATTCTAGTTTCTAGCCAAAATGGAGAACTACTGTATTAGAAGAACCTAGGAGACCGTAAGCAAGCAAAAGTAAAGAGGAGGTTCTTACAGAAATCTGGTCACAATGTGATTGTACCAGAGACAGGACAGTGACGGAGGTGTTGATGTGCATCTTTGGAAACATGACTTCATTATGCCTCAGAGATTGGATGTGAGAAGAGAATTGGAAGTTGAGTCACACTTGGCCTCCGAGACCCTTCTGCACAGCACATATCCCTCCTCCCCCTTGCCTGCTCAGCTAGGTCATTTACTGCCTGCCCATGCAATCCCTGCCTTCATGTATCTTGTTCTCTCAGTTGACCTTTCACCTCTAAGATCCCATTCCTTTTCTTTGGGGGACTTCTTACTAATGCTGAAAACCCAGAAAATGAGCTGAAGCTTTAACAGTTCCCAGATGTCGGACAAGCCCACTTCAGCGTAAGGCTGAGCACATGGCAGTGGATGGACTTACTAACAAGGGCCATGTTTCCATTGCTGAAGTCTACATTTTTTAATAGATTTATTTATTTATTTTATGTATGTGAATACACTGTGTCGCTCTCTTCAGACACACCAGAAGAGGGCATCATATCTGATTACAGATGGTTGGGACCCGCCATGTGGTTGCTGGGAATTGAACTCAGGACCTCTGGAAGAGCTGTCAGTGCTCTTAACTGCTGAGCCATTTCTCCAACCCTGAAGCCTGAAGCCTGCATTCTTAATTTTATTATGTATGTAGGTGTCGAGCCTGCATGCATGTTTCCATAACAGGTGCATGCAGTGCTCAGAAGAAGGTGTCAGATCCCCTAGAACTGGACTTTCAGAGATCTGGGAGCTGCTATGTGGGTTCTAGAAATTGAACCAGGTCCTCTGGAAGAGGAGCCAGTCCTTTGATCCACTGGGCCATCTCTCCTGCTCCTGGAATCTGAATATCTTGGTTTTAGAAGAATTTAACTCTAGGAGGTGATAGAGAAGAATGTTCTAGTTTTTAAGACGAGTCTCACTGTGTGGTTCTGACTGTCCTGAAATTCACTATGTAGCCCAGGTTAGCCTCCAACTCACAGAGAAATACCTGCCTCTACTTCTGGTGTGCTGAGAGTAAGAGCCTGCGCCACTATGCCTTGCTATGTTGTTCATTCCGCTAATAACAAACCTAATTACAGCCTGGCATAATGGCTCTTGCCTTTTATTCCAACACTAGGGAGGCAGAGAGAAGGCCAGCCCCATCTATTTAGTGAGTTCTAGTCAGCCAGGCTTCACACTTCCTTTTTGAAAAAAAAAAAAAAAAAAAAAAAAAAAAAAGAAGCCAGGTATGGAGGTGCACACCTTTAATATCTGTGCTTGGGAGGCAGAGGCAGTCAAATCTCTGAGTTCCAAGCCAGCCTGATCTACAGATGGACTTAGGACAGCCAAGGCTACAAAGAGAAACCCTATCTAGAAAAACAAAGAAGGGCTAGAGAGATGGCTCTTCCAGAGGTTCTGAGTTCAATTCCCAGCCACCACATGGTGGCTCTCAAACATATGTGATGGGATCCGATGCCCTCTTCTGGTGTGTCTGAAGACAGCTGCAATGTGCTCATAAATAAAATTTAACAAACAAAAGAAAACAAAGAAAAGAAAAAGAAACCTGCCCCTGATACAATGTTGAAGAACTAACTCAAATGGATTCTTGTTATCAATACCTATCTTCACAGTTCCCCCTCCCTATGTTTGTGTGTGTGTGTGTGTCTATAACTCAGCTTAAGCACATGTGTGCACGTGGTCTATAACTCAGCTGTGCCCCAACCCTGGGCTTCTAGTTTGCTTTTCTTTCTTTCTTTCTTTCTTTCTTTCTTTCTTTCTTTTTTTTCTTTTTTGGTTTTTCGAGACAGGGCTTCTCTGTGTATCCCTGGCTGTCCTGGAACTCACTCTGTAGACCAGGCTGGCCTCGAACT
>JANHMN010000002.1:50259240-50271573 GCA_030674055.1 Rhabdomys pumilio
AAAAAAAAAAAAAAAAAAAAAAAAAAAAAAAAAAAAAGAGTATAAAGGGATGACTTCAAACTCTAACTTGCTATGTACTGCACTCTGCACGTAAGAGTTTAAGCAGCTTATGGCCATCTGTGAGGCCTGCAGCACAGCCACTGCCCAGGATTTCTTAGTTCATAGATGCAGATGCCACACTGGGTTGTCCTTACTCCCATTCATTCAATTTTTCTCTTACCTCAAGTACTTGGGATGGCTGTCTTGCTATTTCTTTTGCCTAGCATACTTCCTTTTGGCCATGGTCAAGAGAAGACATCCCAGTATGTAGATACTGCTACTGCTATCATCTTGGACCTAACCCACCTTGAGAGAATCTTGTTATGTAGCCTAAGCTAGCCTCAAATTTGTGATCTCCAGCCTCCTATTTCCCAAGTACTGCACAGCCTACCACATGTAGCTTTGTTTTATAAAGCACAATTTGTATAATAAATTGAAGACACATACTTTATTATTATTTATTATTATTATTTTGCCTGCATGTATGCCTCCTAGAACTAAACTTACAGACAGTTCTGAGCCACCATGTAGGTGCTGGGAATTGAACCTGGCTCCTCTGGAAGAACAGCCAGAACTCTTAACCACTGAGCCATCTCTTCAGCCTAAAGGGACACACTTTATTTTCTAAAGGTGTGCACTTAGACAAGTATGGACTCTCCCTAAACGACTGGTGTTTTAGGCAATCTTGTTCATCTCTGCCTTTCTGGCTAAGACCTCCTTGGTGAAGTGGAGTGTGATCACTGGCCAGCTGTCCTACTATTCTCTTCCTTTGTTCCTAGCAACCCATGTGCTTGTGTGTTAATATTTTTAAAGGTTTATTTATTTTATATATGTGAGTACACTGTTGCTCTCTTCAGACACACTGGAAGAGGGCATCAGATCCCATTACAGATGGTTGTGAGCCATTCTGTGGATGCTGGGAATCAAACTCAGGACCTCTGGAAGAGCAGCCAGTGCTCTTAACCTTTGAGCCATCTCTCCATCCGTGTTTAGTCATTTTAAGCCCACCAGGTAAGGAGCTCCATGAGAGAAAGGACAGCATCCATCTTGCCCATGTTGGCCCTCCTTGGTGCCTGCCACATCATCATCACTGGCTTACTAAATCTAACACTTGTCAGTTCTCTCCATTCTATGAGTTAGTTAAGTCTGCTTTGCAACTGTGTCTCTTTTTCTGTCTCAGTTCAAAACTCAGTCATGTAGAAGATCCATGATGCCCCTCAACCCTTTCCCGTTCTACCTCAGTCTCTGTTCAATGAATGTCCTCCACACACTAGGGCTCCTTTAAGGGTCATTTCGAGCACTGCAAAACATTTCTCGATGCCCAATACATCTGTGTTTTGAATCCCAACATAGCTGACAACTAATTGCATGCCTGTTGAGTATTGCCATGGCTCTCACTTCTAGACCATGGGCATGGAAAACATTGTTTCACCAGGTGGACACTGTTGAAAAGGGGATCCTTGGAATAAAATAGATAAACCTCACCATCCTCAAGCAACCAAGTTCTAACAAAGGTGAGTGCACATACCTGTGACCTCAGCAACCAGGAGGCTAAAGCAGGAGGCAGCTGGACATACAATTCAATGGAAGAAAGCTTGCCTAACATTTCCAAGGCTCTGGGGTCAATCCTCAACACGGGGTGGGGGGAATTCCAATGAACTACATGAATGAAATTACTAAAATTTACATTCTCATGTGCCCCTTAGGTAAGCGGCTCCATTAGTTCATACATTCTTTATGAGTCCTGCCCACCAAGACTACACCCTATAAATATTCCAGAACCAACGTGTATGTGAACCAGAAATGCAGATTCAAAGGTAGACTATACCTTCTCTTGCTTGGGGTTAGATAAATGAAGACTCCAAAGTTCTTTATGTGCCTTTTTTTTTTTTTTTTAATTTTTTTTCTGCGTCAACATTCCCCCCTTCCCTCTACAACCAATTACCCAGAAAGGCCAGGACCTCAGTCACTTAAACAAGGGACCTCAAAAAGCCAAGGCAAGCCAGCCTAGAATTAGCAGGCTCCCTCCAATAGGCCCCAGAGTCTGGATGCTGGTGTCTCCGCTCAGAGCCTGGTAGTAAAAGCTGGTGCAGAATAAGGTAGTTCCAGAAGCTAGCAGTAACCCTGCCTGAAAGAGATGGAGAACGGAATACTGGAGTCTAAGAACAAACCAATCTGAGGGAGTGAATGGGGTTTGATTTAAATTAGGCAAGGGGAGAGATTACCCAGACAGGTTTTCTGCAATAGGGTACCCCTAACAGAGCCAGGCTGTGCAGAAAGTGGTGTTTGTTGGCTTTGTCAAAGAGCTGTAAGAAAAAGAGAAGAGAGAGATTTTCTAAGCAACACAGAAGCCCAGTACCTGAAATTGTACACGGGATCGAAGTCCATTCACTTCCAACACTTCCGCCTCTGAAGTCCTAGTTTGCTGCTCCCCCAGGTCTTCAAGCCACAGGTCTGCAGTCCTTGCTGCTCTAGAGACCTACGCTTCATTGCCTTCCCATTCATCTCCCCGCCCGCTCCCAGTTTAATGAAACCCAAAGATTGCGACAAGTCCTGGAACCCCAGAGCTGTTACTTCACCTCCTTCCCGTAGGCATCCGGAAACTGAGCGCCTGTGGAGAGAAGCAAAACCTATCAGATCTGTATTGGCTCAGACCGTCTCAAACCCCAGGGCACCTAAGTAGACACTGGTGAAGAGGGGCACCCATGGAAGCTTCTGATTGGTGGAAACAGATGTAGTACTAAGAAGCTTTTGGACCTAATGACAAACTTGAAGGTTCGGGGTTCCAAGAAATCTCTATTCCATAAAAGACAGGACACTTCTTATAGGTCCCTCCCCGCACCAGACCCCAAAGATTGCCCCCAGCCCAGCTGCATCCCACGTCCCCTGTCCCCTGACCGTGTGCCCCGTAGGAGGCCAAACCCAAGGCCCCAGCTCCGGACAAGGCACCTAGGCGGCGAAAAGCAGCCCCTACCCCGGCCATAGCTGTGGGTGGTCACGCGCGCAACCAACACCGCCCTGACCACACAACAAGCCAGCCAATCCTGATTGCCCGTGCAAATAAGGTACAAAAGTGCCCAATCAGGGCTATATTCATTTCAGAGCCCCGGTTCCCTTACAGACGTCTTTGTAAAACTTCTGCTGAATGGAGAAGATGTCTGGCGGGCGGAGAAACTAGAACCAATTAGGAGCGGAGGAGCAGATCAGTGGGAGGCGGGGTTGAGGGTGGGACTAAAGGATTTGCGTCACGGATTGGCCCACTTTCTAAGTTGATCGCCTCTTCGACACCCCAACCCCACACCTCCAGCTAATTATAAAGATATCGGTCCCCCACAAAGTTCCACCCCCTTTTCCACAGGCTCCTCCTGTTCGGCTTCAAACCAGACCCACTCCTCAAAAGGGGCGGCCCCACAGATTTCTAAGCCCCACCCATTGTTATTAAACCCCTCCCACTCCATAATGGCTCCGCCTCTGTGCCTAGAGACCCCGCCTTCTTCGTGTGATGCCCTGCCCTCTATAGTTCAGATATTCTCCCCCTTGCGAGACCCGGAGAGCCCCGAGGGTGGGAGATCCGGGGGTGGGGGGAGGAGGAGATGTCTTCACCCTGCTCTAGTTCTCTACGTCCATCCGTCCGTCTGTCCACTCCCACCCCCTTCACTGTCTTCAATCCCCCCACACTCCAGAGGGCGGGTGGGCAGGCGGGTGCGAGCGAGGGGTGTGCGCCGCTCTCTCGGCAGGGGGCGGGGGAGGCGGCCGCGCGGTGACGCGCGGGGCTGCTGCGGCTGCTCCGCCGGCGGATCATCACTCTCGAGCTGGGATGGACGCGGGGCGGGCGGGCCCTGGCGCGCAGAGCCAGGAGTCCGGGCCTCCTGGCTACTGAGCGTTCTCCAAAGCCTCCTTTAGCCCTTGCCTTCCTTCCTAGGAGCCGCACCGACCTCTGCCTCGAGGCTCGGGACTCGGCCCCCGCCCTCTTCTGACTCCCCGGATCTCCCTCTCCCGCCCGCCCTCGGGATCGACTAGATCCCTCCCCCTCCCCGAGGATTCCGGCTGGATCCTTGCCCCTGCACCGCGGATTCTGCGCTCCGGGGCTCCGGGCCCCTAGGGATTGCCGTGGACTCCTCCTCCGGCACCCGATCCCTTAGGATCTTCCGCCTGAACCGCCTCCTGGTCCCTCGAAGCCATCCCAGAGAGCCAGTGGATCTCCAGTCCAGTCCTGTCCCATTGCTCCCTCCTGGCTCAGCCTTCCCCACTGCGGGGTTCCCTGTTCTTGAGCTCCCTCTGACCCTATACCCTAGCTTTCCTTTTCCTGGGGATCGACTGGATCCCGGCCCCGCCCCCCGGGGCTGGGGCGATCCCCCTCCCCCGCCGGGTGAGGCGCTGCAGGCGGGGGCTGGGCCTGCGGGGCCGCGGGGGCTCAGAGGCCGCCGCCCCCCTTCTGAAGCCTGTCCGCCCCCCACTCGGAGCCCTGGATGGAGGCACCACGGCCCCAGGGCTGATCCAGGTAGGAGCTAAGCCATGTTGGGTGGAGGGGGCTGCGCGGCGGTCCATTGGGGTCTTCCTTTTCCCATATTCCTCCCTGCGCCTGGTTTCCCCCAGCCTGCTCTGTCTGCGTGTCTCCGCCTAAGGATGCTCTCGCCGTGTCTCTGCGTCTTGGTCTCTTTGTCTCTGCCTCTCTCCAGTCCATGAATGATCCTTTGAATGGGCCCACAGACCCCGTGTGTTCCCATCTCCCCCTCCCCCTCCTTCTCCCCTTCCCGGCCAAGCCATTTTCCCCACTGCAGGAAGGGGGGGTGCTGCGGCCTGAGCCCCCGTCCCTCAACTCTCCCGGTTGGGGGAGTCAGGCCTGGGCTGGAATGGAAGAGCAAGGCAGAGGGATCGGGAGGAGGGGGAGCAAGATGTGGCAGAGATGAAGAGAGAAAATGGGGGAGAGAGTAATAGAAAAAAAGGAGAGAGAGAGAGAGAGAGAGAGAGAGAGAGAGAGAGAGAGAGAGAGAGAGAAGCACTTGAGGGAGAAAATCAGAGAAGGAAGGTATTTGGAGGAGAGAGCGATGAGAAACACCAAGGAGACAGAAATGAGAAAAGACCGAGGGGTGAGAGACTGAAGGCAAGAGCTGGAGCAAGCCAGTTAAGGCCAAGGAAAGATGCTCCGAGGGACCCTGTACAGAGGAGAAAGATGGGGGAGGGCTCTAGTGGGAGGGGAAGAGAGAAAATCTAGTTAGAGGAGAGGAGGCAAGGGGCCCAAAGTACCTTAAGGGAAAGGGGTGACTGAGGCAGGCCGTGATGGGAGAAGGGAGAAGAGACAGCAAGGCCCAACCTGGCTTAGGAAGAAGAGATGGGGGGTGGGGGTCAACTACAACCCCCCTCCAGCTGATGGAGAACTGGAGTCTAAAAGGACCTGAAAAGGGGAGGGCATGACTGGGTGTGAGTGGTGAGGACTTCTGTGTCCTCATCTCTGGAATAAATTGACACCTGCAGAGAGCCACCCGCGGGCTGGCGCCTGGCTCTGAAAAGCCCGGCGTCAGCAAACAGTCCTGAAGGGGGGGTGCTAAGGGGGGGGCTTACTGAAATGACCTGGGTGTCTGCCCTGCCTACCTTTTTACTGGTCCTGCCCCTCCTGCCTGGGCACCCAGGCATCCAAGCAGTAATACTGGGGGCCGAGAAGGGGAAGGGGAAGGGGAGGGGGGACTCCTGGGATGAGAAGATACCTGAGGTTTGCCTCAGGACTTAGGTCAAAATGCTTTGCAAAGAAGACCTCATCCAGGGTCCAAGGCTCTTCCAGATTATGGAGGGGAATTATGGGAGGTAGGCTTATTTGAGAAGCCAACCTCAGTACTGCTTCTCCTATCCCCCCCCCCCCCATCTGCTAGAGACCTGGTCAGTAGGGTTAGGCTCTGATGGGGCTAAGCAGAATGGGGGAGGGGGCATGTCTCTTAGGATTCTCTGTTCTCCTAGACTACCCTTCCCCTCGTTTATACTTCTTCTTCTCTGATAAGATTGGGTGAAACTAGCGTTCTGGCTCATGTCTCTGTCCTCCCTCTCATGGCCTGAATGAACTCAGCAACCAAGCAAGCCCCTTCCCCTCTTCCTCTAGACCACCTCCCTCCAGGGTTATAGCTGCAGCCCGTTGCCGAGGTAACATTGCGGGGCAGCATCCTGTCTCCCAGCAACCGGCTGCAGGATCATGCATCTGTCCCTGGATTTGCCCCTTCAGCATCCCCTCTCCACTCTAACCCCTGGCTCTAGGCACCCCAACTTCTAAGGGAAGACATGGAAGGGCCTGGGGAGAAAAGGGTTCCCAAGTGCACAGATCTTTAGGGAATGGTACGCTGATGGGGGACAGAAGGTACTGAGGTTTGTACAGTCCTGAGAAGGCCCAGAGTCTGGCCTGGGGTGGGGGTTCAGCGCCATGAAATTACAGCTCAGGAGTAATTAACACGTATAAACAAACCCGCCACTTCCTGCTAATTAATGACTTGGTATTTTTATTTTCTCTTCCTTGTCTATCTCATTCTCTCCCAGGGAAGTGGGGACTGGGACTCCTGAGTCCCTAGGGTGAGCCTGCTTAGGGGGAATAAAGTCAGGAAAGAGGCACCCTGAGTCTAGGACCCTCCTTCCTCTGACCCTGCCCTGGACATTTACCACATCTGACGCCACCCCCAACTTGGGTCTCTGCGGAGGGAAGAGGGCAGCTGGGGGAGGGGGGTAGGTGTCAGGGGGCTTGCGGGTGGAAGAAAGGGGTAACTTGATCTGAAATTCAAGCCACTAACCACTTGTCTCTTGTTTCCCCATCCTTTCTGTCCTCCCCATCCAATTTCCCTTCCCTTCTTCCACCTCTGTATTTTTCTGTCTGTTTGTCTGTCTGTATCTTGCACACCCCGTCCGGGTCCCCGTTCTCCTTTTCACCGGGCAGGTCGGGCCTCCCAGCATCTTCTACCTTCTTCCCCTTCCCCGCCCCTTACCCCCTCCATGGAGAGAAATAGACTCCTCTTCTGTCCCTTCTAACCCAGGTCCCTACCCGTCCCCCTCCTCCTTCCTTTCCCCCGCCCCCTCCTCCCTCCTGGGGCGAGGGGGGCCTCCCTCCCTCTCCCCCCCTTCTCTCTCTCCGAGGGGGGGGCAGGGGAGGGAGGGGGGGTCCCCCAATCAGCATGTGGCTCCTGGCGTTGTGTCTCGTGGGGCTGGCTGGGGCTCAACGGGGAGGAGGGGGTCCGGGCGGCGGCGCCCCAGGCGGCCCAGTTCTGGGCCTCGGCAGCCTTGGGGAGGAGCGCTTCCCGGTGGTGAACACAGCCTACGGGCGAGTGCGCGGTGTGCGGCGTGAGCTCAACAACGAGATCCTGGGCCCGGTCGTGCAGTTCTTGGGCGTGCCCTACGCCACGCCGCCCTTGGGCGCCCGCCGCTTCCAGCCGCCTGAGGCACCTGCCTCGTGGCCCGGCGTGCGCAACGCCACCACCCTGCCGCCCGCCTGCCCGCAGAACCTGCACGGGGCCCTGCCGGCCATCATGCTGCCTGTGTGGTTCACCGATAACTTGGAGGCGGCCGCCACCTACGTGCAGAACCAGAGCGAGGACTGCCTGTACCTCAACCTCTACGTGCCCACTGAGGACGGTAAGGGCACGGGCACAAGGCCGGGCACCCTGTGGACACAGCCCACAAACGCACACGCAGACCCTCAAGCACAGGACCGACTTCTGCCCCTAAGATGGGCCCTGAGGGGCAATGAGGGGCAGTATGTCCCTGCAAGGCTCTGCGGATCCTCCGAGGTAAGGGTGCCTGCTTATCAGGCAGTCCAAGGAGCATCCCATAAACATCTCGCAGCAGAAACTCTTTGTGCTCTAGAAGGAAGGGTAGCTGGCATTAGGCCAGGCTCACCCATCCTCCCCTGAAAAAGGCACGCAGTCAGACACTTAATCTCAATGTTGGTGGCTGGCGTTCAGGTAATGGATGCCTCCAAGGCTTGCTCCAGCCTTGCCTCCACCTCCTGCCTTTCTCTGCACATAACCACCTCCACATTAGAGTTCCAGCCACTTAGAGTTCCCATCCTCAGGCCAACCTGCCCTGTCTTCTGTCATATGGCACCTATCAGTCTCTTAACTGAGTTGAGTACCCTTATCAGTGGTATTCAGTGACTACTTACGGGAGATTTCTGTCTCCTATACAGATATCCCTCCACATTCCTGAAGGGCCAGGGAAGCTTCTTAGCAAAGGCCCTTCCACTCACAACACAGCAGCCCATCCCCCATCAGAACATCCTCATTGGGTTTGAGATGTTGTTTTTGTGAATGAATTCCTGTTCACTGTATGGCAGTTCTGTGCCCCAGCAGTTGCTCCCAGGTAGCTTTCCACTCACCTTTTCACAACCTTCTGCACACCAAGTTTAATCAGAATGTTTCCCAGCTACACACACACTCACACACTCACACACGCACATGTACACACACACACACACACACACACACACACACAAGAAAACCAGCATCACAAACAGCTCCCACGTTGCCTTTTGACATGCAATCTCACCACTCCAAAACATTTCAACACGTCCACAGAGCTGACTCCGTCTGCTGCACGCTTCCTCCAGCTAGTTTCTGGTAACTTTATGTGCAGGCCTGGTAACCAGGAGCCCCAAATGAATCCCGTACCTCCTCATTGTGTGCTGAAGTTCTACAGTCGCTGAGACTCAAATGCGTAAAATGACCATTTGTCCAGCTGGCCATGTGTTCCAATATCTTACAAGTTACAGCTCTCAACCCCTTCACAGAGTACACATGCCCAATACTTCCCTGAAATGATATTCCCATTACCCACAGGAGCCCCAACCTTCCCTTACTCCTGGATTGCTCTGGAGCCCAGCCTCATCGTGTGCAGTTTTTTATACCCACATTATCTTAGATCACCCTCTTGAAAGGCCCAATGCTAACACCCTTTACCTTGCACTAAGATTGCTCTTGTGCCAGTCACAGGATGACTCGTGTACCTTATCCTGCCCATGTCCATGCTAATATCTCCCATATGGACCACCTCCTGCCCCACCTTCCAGCTCCGCCTTCTAGCTAACTACCCCTCCTCAGGTAAAACCATGACTTCTAATAACCTATCCACAAGATTCTGCTGCCCTCTCCCAGAGCCCCTTCCCTTACCAGTCCTGCACCTTATCTCCCTGAAGTGCTCTGTCATTCCCATCTCACCGCTGCTATTCATTGACTCTCCATCACTCTGTGTGTGTGCGTGCGCACACACACACACGCACAAGCACACGCACACACACACACACACACACACACACACACACGCACTCACACATGCTTTTGAGACAGGGTCTCATTCTGCAGCCTAGGCTGGTCTAGAACTCACTATAGAGCTCAGGCTCTTCCGTGACCTTTTGATAATCCTCCCACCTTAACCTCCTGAGTGCTGGTTTCTGAGCCACCATCATCAATATAGCACCTACACTTTCACAGCTATCCACCCCATGTCTTCCTCATGGGGACTTTCTTGTCACGCCTATGTGAACCACCTAAGATTTCGCACCGCTGGACTGTCCACTCCATCTGCACACAGATCGTTCCATCCCTCCCTCCCCACCTCCGTTCCATGCCTTCCCACACCTTCAGTATTTTTAACCATTGCATATTGCAGACCTGACTGGGACCTGACACATTCAGGTGATCTCACTAAATCTTCACACCAGCTCTAGGAGGAAGTGGTTCACACACACACACACACACACACACACACACACACACACGCATACACACACGCACACAGACACGCACACTCCACAGTCTCCTGGTCATGAACACCCTGCTGACTCCATTCCAATCCATCTCCTCTCACAAAATCGATGCTTTGGTCCCACATCCACCAAGTGGACCATCATTGTCAGCACTAGTCTGAGCCTTATTGACTCCATCCCTCCCTGAGTTTTGGGGAGAACCAGTTAGCCTGGGGAACTCCCTGAGACTCTTCAGTCTCAGCTCTCCCCTGACTAACCCCCAAATCCAAAAGAAGTCTGACACAAGTCTCTGGGCTCTGCTGGGACTTTTGCTGATCTTAGCCTCACTTTCTCTCCCAGCATGACACCCTCTTTATGTATCAGGCTGACCCAAGGCACTGTTCTCTAATGTCAGCAGAATGAATACCAATACCCCAGAGGGGAGGAGGGCTCTTTAGCAGTGGACCTAGGGTGGGGCTGGTGATCCTAAGGGAGAATCACAATTTGGTGGGGAGGAGAAGAGGCCTGGGCAAGGGCTGAGGTGGGTGGGAGTATGGAGGGGTAAGTTGGAGTGGAGGGCAAGACCTGATGACCCCTTTCCCTGCTTTGCCCATATTGGGGAAGTGGATGAGAAGCCAGGCCTGTGAGTGTGGATGGAAGAGAAGTGCTGGGGTGGGGGAGGCTGGACAGGGGCAGGTGGACAGCCCGAGCTGACCTACCCACAGCCCTTCAGTTGGCAGCGGGGGCTTCTGGAGTCACTGAGCAATGGGGTGGTCTGCCCCAAACCCATCCTGACTTCTGACTTCCAGACAATCCAGAGGGAAGTAGAGTCCTTTCTGCACAGTCTCTCCTACAGCCTGAAGTGGACAGCCCATAGCATGTGGCTGGCCCTGAAAGGAGTCTGTGTGAAAGACGGTCTGGGTAGCAAGCCAGCCTTGGTGTCCCTAGGCTTTCCCCACCCTCCACCCCCTAACACTATTTCATTTCCAACAAGTAGCAAACACACCAAAAAACCAAGTCCTTTCCAATTAAGTAACTATGTCTCAAGACAGCCTTGGCCACTCAGGCACCCCACCCCTCAAACCCACCTTTTCTTTGGGGCATGACTTTTTCTGGGGAGGGGAAAAATGGGTTATAGAAACGTTTTTCTCTTTTCTTGGTTTCTTTTTCTTGCAAACAGATTTTGCTTTTTTTGGCTTATTTTTTCTGCCTCTCCCCCTCCCCTTTTCTGCTTTCTCTCCTCCCCTCCCCATCTACCGCCTCCCTTGACCCCATCTTTCCCCACAAAATTGTCCTTTTTTCTCTGTTTTGTGTTCCCGGTCTTAGGTCCGCTCACAAAAAAACGTGACGAGGCGACGCTCAATCCGCCAGACACAGGTAGATTTAAAAATCCCGCTGATGCATGTGGTTGCTTTGAAGAGGACTCTGATGGCCCTGCCCCTAACTAAATGTCCCTACAGTTCTCAAGGACCCTCCCCCCAGTTGTTCTCCTGACTAAAAATGCAAAAGAAAAGAAAAATTTTTAACAATTGGAAAAAAGAATTATGAAAACTTCAAACAAAATTTGAACAATGCTGGACCCACTAGTTAACCTGTGAGAAAAGCTAGCCATGGTGAGCTAAGGTCGAAAGAGAAAAGGGAATTGGATTGCCAGAAAGAAAAAAAATGGATAAAATGCCGAGAGTTTGAAAGAAATCTGGACTGATTTTGCAACATGTAAAATGTACCATTTGACCGGAAAAAAAGTTTTAATCTGAAGCAAAATAATATTTGAAAAAAATGACAAATTAATGACATTAATCAAAACATTAGAAACCTGCTACGATTTCTAACCAGAGCCTGTCAGATTAAAAAAAAATGTGAACATCTGAAATGAATCAAAGGATTTGAAAATTTTTAAAAACAGGGCCCAATATCTTGAAGTTTCACCACAAAATTTTGAAATAATGCAAAGAATTTTTTCTTGTTTTCTTTTTTTCCCAAATGGAGCTTTTTTTGTTTTTTCTTTTCTTGTTGAATCTGCCCCAAGATCTTGCTTTTTGGTTGTTGTTTTTTTCTTTCTTCTTTCTTGATCCTGGTTTTTGTTGTTGGTTTTGAATTCTTGTTGCCCCCACCCCTCTTCCTGTCCCTTCCCTTTCTAATATCCTCCCCCCACAGGGAGAGGCCTGGGGGAGGGTGGGAAAGGAGGAGGACATTTAGGGCAGGCCCCTGGAAGGGAGCGCATTGTAAGCTTAAGGCTGGAAGAAAGAACAGCATCTTGGGGACGGGCATAGAGAGAACTCTGGCCAAAGAAGTCCAGAGACCAGAGCAGGGGGCAAGGGCCTGTCCTAAGACTGGCAGGTTGACCTGGCAGGATGTGGGAGATGGCACAGGTGCCAGATACCAGCTGTGGGTCTAAGCCTGGCTCCCATGGCAGATGTTAAACACTCTCTACCAGTGAGCTAGAGCCCAAGGACATGCCAAGAGTTCAGAGAGAGCTGGAGCTGACCCCAGACTCGGGACTTTAGAGAAATCCTCGGCTAGCAGTGGAGAAGCAGGATATATATATATATATATATATATATATATATATATATATATATATA
>JANHMN010000002.1:50285885-50371187 GCA_030674055.1 Rhabdomys pumilio
GTAGAGGGGGCTCAGGGGTGACTCTGGTCAGGGCAGGGTCTGGGCATGGGGTAGAGGGGGCTCAGGGGTTGTTTGCTTGTTTGTTTTGACTCAGGGTGAGTCTTAGGATCTCCCTCCCTCAGTCTCCTGAGAGCTGTAGTTATAGGCATGTGCCACCAGGCTTAGCCCAAGCTCTGGGGGTACCAGGAGGCTAAAGCGGGAGGGCAGCTGGGATGTGGCTGGATGAACGTTGACCTTCAGGGCTCACCTGACCTCTGGGCTCTTCCTCCTCTGCTCCCTCAGCTCTGGAAGCATCTGAAGAGCTCTTTGCGGATTCTTTTCCATCACTATTTCCCCAAAGGTGAGTGGTCTCCTGGAGATGTACTGGTCCCTTTTGTCGCAGCCCCCATCCCTACCCTGGCACCTGTCCTTTCCCACCTTGCTTTCCCTACAGACAAGCAACCCATTGGTCTAAACAGCCAACCCATGTGCCCGTGTTCTACCGCAGATACCAAGAACCTGTGTTCAAGACTCCCTGCCCGGTTTCACCGCCGCCCCAGCTTCCCACCCGGGCATGTCAATCACCTTGACTCTTGGATACCAGACACAAATGAGGGGGACATTTCTAGGTGCTGCTGGATGCCACCCCAGTGTGGACATAGCAGAGCTCCCACCGAAGCCCCGTGGGAACTGTGGAAAGAAGGGCTGATGGGAGCTGGAGAAGCCCCTCCTGCCACAGCCACGAAGACTCAAGCTTCTTCCTTTTCCAGGCCAGAGATCTCTCCCCAGATTCCAAAGATAAGCAAGCTGAACATGGTTCCTCCCTCTTCACCCCAAGACAACAAGACTAAGGCACCAGTTGACAGTGCACCCCATGCTCCGGCTCTAACCTATACCTCAGCCAACACCCATGAGCATCCCTCCACCCAGTCCCAGACTCAGACCTCGGAGCACTCTGAATTCAGGGCACAGGGTGTTAAGCATACCTCAGCCCATGCACCACCATCCCGTGCACCGGACTTTATCCCAGACCTCAGTGAAATACCAAAAACAGCCAAGGCTCCACCTCCAACCTCATCCCGTCAACAAGCACACGCCCAACCCTATCCCCCAACCCAGGCCCCAACTCATAGTCAACCCCATGCCTTGGGTCAGGCCCAGCCCCACATTCTGCCCTCTAGCCCGCTCCCAACCACAACCCCAGCCCAGGGTTTAGCCCATAGTCCCAAGAAAAACTCAGTCCATACATCATCTCAACCCCCAGCCAAGCCTCCTGCATATGATTCCTTCCAATCTCAAGGCCATGAGCCAGTCCAAATCCCAGTACACACCTTGACCCACTCCCAAGCTGATGTCCCTAAAGAAACGACATCTCAAGTCTTAGGACATGCCCCATCCCATTCTCCAATTCATTTGTATGCCCGTACCTCAGTGCCCAACCCAACCTCTGCCCCAGCCTCTTCCCCAACCTTCACCCCAGCCACTTGTGTCCTGGCCCCTGTCCCAACCTGTGCCCCAGCCCCTGCCCTAGCACTGCCCATGACCATGACTACTACTCAGGCACCTGCTCAAGTTCCTACCACCAGCTCTACCCCTATCCTGTCTGCTGTCCCTTCCGTGGTGGCTACTTTTGGCCCTGGCTTTTCTACTGGCCATATGGTCTATGATGCCCGAAGGGTGAAGCAGAACACTTTCCCTAAACACAGCTCCCAGGACTCGAGGTACTTCAGGAAGGACTTGAACACCCTCTCCAGGCCCCAAGAGGTGACGGGCCTGGTAAATTCTAGTACTACTGAGCAAATACCAAAGCAACATGGTGGGGACAGTGCTGAGCGTCCTTCAGGGTCTACCATGGGCTACCTGGAGTTGGGCAACATGGAATGGAAGGTCTCAGATAATGCCAAAGATAAGTTCTCCCAGCCCAAGACCTTCCCTTCCAGCAGCGTTCATCCTTGGTGTTCTGAGAGGAAAACTGAGGAAGCCCAGGCTCTGCTCTACCACCAGGTCCTGGTCTATGCCCAGGATGCTCCTCCCTCGAAACCCTGCCTTCACTCTCCCAGCCCCACCCAGAGCACGCTGCCCTCCATCCCTCCACCATGCACTCTCTCTCTGCCGCTTGTTTCTCCCAGAACATTTGCTGTGTCTCAGTCTAACCATCAGAAGCTCTCCAATTTAACACAAGCCCCCTCCTTTCTCTCAACTCCCAATTCTCCTCAGACGGCCTCCTCTTCCCACTTCTCTATCCCTTCTCAGTTCTCCACCATTTCTCAGTCCCTAATCCAACCTCCAAACCCTGAGAATCAAAACCTTAACCAAGGTCTTGGCCTTCAAAAGAATCCATCCCTTGCCAAGGATTCTGGAGTTCCCAAGAACACAGGCTTCACACAAGATACAGGCCGCCTCCAGAAGAGCCCAAGCCTTACCCCAAATCCAAGACTCCAGAAGAACCCAGGCCTTACCCAAGATTCAAGCCTCCACAAGAATCTGGGTCTTACCCCGACCCCAGGCGTCAACAAGAACTTGGATCTCTACAAGTTTGCAGATCGTACTCAAGATCTTTACGTCTGCATGAACCCAAACCGTTCCCAAGACTCTTGCCGGCACAAGAATCGAGATCTCTCTCAAGATGCTGGCGTTCTTAGGAATCATCCAGCCTTGGGTGCCATCCCGCCTTCTAGTCTTCACAAGAACGCACTATTTAGTGCAACACCTGGCCAGCCGACTTTGAGCTTTATGCAAGACTCTCTGGTCTACAGGAATGCTCCATTAAACCAAGAGACTGTAATCAAAAATAAAGACGCCTCCTCAGCGACCAACAATAAGAGGCCCGACCCCTGTCGAGATTCTGGAGGTAATAATGTTACAGGAAATGTACAACATGCAGGAGTCTCTAGGAATGTAGGCCTTGCTCAAGACTCTAGAGCACAGAAGAGTCGGCACCACACCGAAGATTCTGAAGTGAACAAAAACGCAGGACTTACCCAAGAATCTGGTCCCCATAAGAGCCTAGGTCTTGTCCAAACAGCTTGCCTTCATAAGACCTCAGGTGTCAAACAAGACTCAGGAGACTACAAGAATCTAGGCCTTATCAAAGATTCTAGAATCCGCAGAGTCTCAGATCTTATCCAAGACTCTGACTCCTACAAGAGTAGCAGCTTTGTCAATGCCACTGAAACCGAAAAAAGATCGGACGTTAATCAAGATGTTAGCATTTACAGTTCAGAACATAGCCAAAACTCTAACCTTCAGGACTTCTCAGCAACGGATCAAGATCCCTGTCCTCATCAGGACCCAGCGCTTGCTCGGAGCTCAGGCTTCAATCCTCTAGGACCCTGCAAGGACTCAGGCCTTATCCTAGACTCTGGCCGGGCCAAAAGACTAAGCTATGTTCCGGGTACGGATTCTGCCCAAATCACAGACTCACTTCAGACAGTAATGCTAACACCTTCCCCAGTGAAATCCTTCGTGTGTAAGATGGCTTCTCAAAAGGACAATACGGAGCAGCACTTACCCTGGACTTCTGTCCCTGTTAACCAAAACTCCTGCGCTACCAAGGCCCAAGTGATCTCCGCGGACCTGAAGACTTTTTCAGAGGTACCTGTACTGATTGAGCTACAGTCACCCCCCGGGCGGTTAGACGGCCAAGACTGGATCTACCACCCAGATACAGTTCCACCAGCTTGCCAGAAGTATCGCCAGATGTCTATGCCCCCCAAAATCAACTGGAAGCCCCATTGCCCTGGACCAGGCACCCGGTTAGGTCACGTGGTCTTCGATTCCCGCCAGAAACCGTTTGCAACTGGAAGGGATAAGTGTGAAGCTTTATCTTCCAGGCGCTTTCGTCAAGAGGCTCCCAGAAATTCAGAGGAGACCCAGAAGGAGTGGGGATATCAAAATGTGATGAGAACCTTGAACAAAGAGGGGACAAATATGCGTCGGGAATAAAGAGGCAAGAGAAGCATTGTGTGGCTGGTTGAGGCTCTCCACCCAGCACTACCACTGATACCGATCATCTTAAACAGGCACAGAATGAACACGTTCCTATCGTCCTCCACAGCTCCATAGGTGATTTTCAGGGAAAAAAAAAATACTAACCACTAGCCAAATGTGACTATCAGAATGTCAATTAAAATGTAAAATTCTCACCAAGTGTTGTGTTGCACACTTGAGTCCCAGCACTTGCCAAGTGGAGACAGGAGGAGCAGGAGTTCAAAGGAATCCTCAGCTCTAGAATGAATTCAAGATGAGCATGGGTTACTTGAGATCTTGTCTAAAAAACAAACAAACTATCCCAGCACTTGGGAGGCAGAGGCAGGTGTATCTCTGTGAGTTCAAGCCCAGCCTGATCTACAAAGTGAGTTTCAGGACAGCTGGGGCTGTTACACAGAGAAACCTTGTCTCAGGAAAAAAAAAAAATCCTGAAGAGATAGTTCATCTGGTAAGAGCACACCCTGCTCTTCTAGAAGACCCAGGTTGGATTCCTAGCACGTGCCAGGTGGCCAACAGTTGTCTGTAACTTCAGCCATCTTCTGGCCTATGTGATCTTTGTCCACATGTGGTACGCATACATGAAGGCAACCACTCATTAAGATTATAATAAATTAAGCTGGGCATGGTGGTGAATGCCTTTAATCCCAGCATAAAGAAGGCAGAATCAGGTGGATCTCTGTGGGTTCAAGACTAGTCTGGTCTACATAATAATGTCTAGGATAGGGCTACATGGAGCCTCTCAAAAAAAAAAAAAATCTGAGCTGGGTAGAGTAGTTCGCACCTGTACGATCAGAATGTGGAAACCTGAAGCAAGGTAATTTGTATTTTGAGCCAAGACAGAGCTACATAGCAAAAGCCTGTCTCAGAAAAGACAACATCAATTTAAATTCTGTTCTTCAGGCTCTACAGCTTTAAGCTTTGATAGCCACATGTAGCCGGACAGCAGAGACTCAGGACATTTCTATCATAGCAAAAAATAAAATTTTTTTGAGACCTGCTCTTGTTATGTAGCCCAGGCTAGCTATGACCTCATTCTATACAGCCTATGCTAAACTTGAACTTGCAATTCTGCAGCCTTAGCATCATGAGTGCTGGGATTAAAGGCATGCTCCACCACTATGCCTGCCTTTTTTACAGAAGGAGTTGAGATTCTTTAATATTGTAGCTCAGGCTGTCCGATAACAACTCCAACACAAGATATGTAACTTGCCTCTTGGTGAAGGTGCCTAAGAGAGATTCTCCTCCAGATACTGTTTCTGGTAGGAATCCGAGACCACGTGACCTGTCTGGATGCCTGGTTCTGGACAGTGGGGTGTTTAGTTGATTTGTAAGGCATAGACATCGAGGACACTTTGGCTAAAGGAACTGCATTTATAGGTACAGTGGCCTCACATTAAGAGGCAACCCTCTGCTGCCCCAACAACTCGATTTTAGGGTTATAGGTAAAGAGCCACCACACCTAAGGATCACAGATCATTCTTTTCTTTAAAGAACGGGTATGGTGGTGCATGTTCGTAATCTCAGAATTTGGGAGATAGAGACAGAAGTAGGAGTTCAAAGCCAACTTGACCTATAAGATACCCTGTCTCAATACAAAGGGAAGGGGTCTACTGAGATTGCTCAGAAGGTCAGGGTGCTTGCTGCTAAGCCTGATGAGAGTTTGATCTCAGGATTAATCGAGTCAATTACGGTAAGGTGTCTTCTGAGCTCCACACACACACTGTTGTATGGGGAGACAAATGTGCACATGCACACACACATGAAATAAAAACATAATTTAAAAAAAGGAAAGCTGGGTGGTAGTGCAGGCCTTTAATCCCAGCACTCTTGGGGCAGAGGCAGGTAAATCGACAAGTTCAAGGCCAGCCTGATCTACACAGAGAATTCCAGGACAGCCAGGGCTACACGGAGAAACCCTGTCTGGAAAAACAAAACAGTAGAAAGAAAGAAAGAAAGAAAGAAAGAAAGAAAGAAAAGAAAGAAAAGAAAGAAAAGAAAGACAAGAAAGGTAAAGAAGGAAGGAAATAGGCAGAGTCTAGCACGGTGGGAAAGCATCAAACTCTGATGACTTGAGTTTGATCCTTGGGATAAACATGGCAGAAGGAGAGGACCAATTTCCACAAGTTGTCCTCTGACCACTACCACCACTACCACCACCACCACCACACACACACACACACACACACACACACACACACACACACACACAGAGAGAGAGAGAGAGAGAGAGAGAGAGAGAGAGAGAGAGAGAGAGAGAGACAGAGAGAGAAACTGCTCATACATGGGACTTGAGGGAACTCAGCAGTCAAGAGAACATAGGATCAATTCCTAGCACTCACATGATGGCTAACCACCATCTGTAACTCTAGTCCCAGGGGATTTGAGGCCATCTTCTGGTTCCACAAAAGGTGCACAGGCACATATGCAGGCAAAACACCCATACACAAATACAAAACACCCGTCTTCACTTCTCTTGATCTTGCTTCTTGGGTCAAAGATATACAAACCTGTGTTCCTGGTTCTCTGCTTTTCCCCCATGGATGAAGGAGAAGGGTACCCTTTTAGTAGTGACTTGAAACCCCTTAGGTCTGGGTTTCCTAGCTGAGCTCTGGTTTCAGGGGGTTGTCTATTGATTCCATCCTACCCTAATTTTGGGGCAGGATCTCTCTCTAGGCTGGGCTCACCTAGAATTCTGCATTTAAGGTGAGTCTCTGGTTTACAGTAGTCACCTTGCCTCAGCTGCCCAAGTGCTGAGATTATAAACTTGAGCCGTCACCCTCCCATAATCCTCTAGTTTTTCAAGATGTCCTGGGTAAATTATCTAACCTGAGAATGTAAGAGAGATTAGAAGCAGATGGAGTCTATGAAGGCCTGGCCTGGTGATAGGTGGTCTGGTCTGTGAGCCTCTTTCATGTTTATGGGTTTATTGTCTCGTCATCACATTCTTGGTCCCATCCTGTGTCTGTGCTATATTCTGATCCCTTACTCTGGTTTCTGGTAACATAGGTTACTGATGTAATTTCCTGCCCTAGTTTTGTGGTCTGACCTAACCTAGCTGGGAGTTTCCTCTGGACTTTCAATTTAGTCCTAATAGCTTCTGTGTACATGTAGCTTCTAATCCCCAAGTGGTTTTCCTGTCACAATTCTGCATGTCTGATGTGAATATTGCTGGCTGCAATCTCTTTTAAGATTCAGATGTCTAGTTCCATGTCAGCTGTGTATTCTTGCCTTAGTATTACGACCACTGACTCCAGGAAGATGCTTTCCCACCAGTCCCCTACCTCAACTCTGACCCTGGACAACTCATATACACTATTCCCATTTTATTTTATTTTATTTTATTTTGACAAGGTCTCACTATGCAGCCCTCACTACCTGGAACTCTTTGTGCAGACCAGGCTGGCCTTGAGCTCACAGAGATCAGCCTGTCTCTGCACCCCAAGCACTAAGATTAAAGGCTACACTCAGCTTTTTCCTTCTTTTAAGAGCCAAAGGATTGGAGAGATGGCTCAGCGGTTAAGAGCACTGGCTGCTCTTCCAGAGGACCTGAGTTCAACTCCCAGCAACTACATAGTAGCTCATGACCATCTGTAATGAGATCTGATGCCCTCTCTGGCGCACAAGTATACATGCAGATAGAGCACTCATGCATAAAATAAATCTTAAAAAATAAAATCTAAGTTGCCCAGTTGCTCCACCTCCTAAGCCCAGCACAACATTTCCAGGCCATAGTCTCTCTAAAATGATCAGAGGCCTTTAACTCCTGGGAGGCAGAAGCAGATGGATCTCTGTGAGTTCAAAGCTAGCCTCCCTGATATACATAGTGAGTGCAAGACAGCCATAGCTACACAGTGAGGCCCTATCTCAAGGTAGATAAATAAAACTAAAAACAAAGTTTTAGTTTTTCCTTTAAGGAGCCTCATTTAAGAGACTGAAGCTTCAAAAAATGGAAAGGAGGGTATGTTCATTATTTACTATTCGATCCAACTGATTATCGGTCTTCTCCGATTCCAACAAGTGTTTGTGTAGGACTTGTTAGACAGAATAATATACTGTCTCCAGCTCACTGTAGTGGCATGAGCCTATAACTTATCTTGTAACCAAGGAAGCGGAAGTAGGAAGCTTGCTGTGAGTAAGGGTCAGCCTGTGCTACATGATAAGTGCAGGCCAGCTTGGACTACATAACAAGACTTTGTATAAAACGTGCTGTCAGTTAATCTCAGAACTCAGGAGGCAGAGGCAGGCTGAACTGTTTTAAGTTGCAGTCAGCCTGGTCTACATAGCAAGTTCCAAGCCATTCAGAGCTTGAGACCCAGTCTCAAATAACTAAACAAACTTAAGGGAGAAAAAGGAAAATAAAAAGAAACTATAGCTTCCAGTAGGCACTACTTCAGAACAACGGAAAGGGCGTGAAGGCACCGCTGCACCTGTATCGTGGGACACAGACTACAATTCCCAGGATAGCAACATCTCAGTAGGGTGAGAGGCGTGACTGAACTCTCACAGGAGGCGGGAACTAGTCCGGAGCCACCCAGACAGCTTCCAGAAAAGGGCGTGGACATGTGACCACCAGGAAGTTACCTGTAGAATCTTTTATGTTGCTTTCTGTCCACCACCTTTCCAGCTACCCTTTCATCGGAAAGCCGCGGACCAATAAGCCCTTCTCAAAAAGAGGTAAAGGGAGGTGGGCAAAGGCTCGTGGCAAAGATTGGCAATTGTATTCCCAGGAGGGGCCAAATAGCCTTTTTTTTTTTTCATCTGCTGAGTCAGGTGAACCGATTCACTGTGAGGCAACCTGCTGAGAAAAAAAAAAAAACCGAAGGAAACAGTCATTTGTTCATTCCGAAGACTAAATACAGAGCACATCATCTACAAGACCCACTTGTGGACCGCCTCAGAGGGAGGGGGAAACTGGAGAACTTGGGGGCCACAAAAGAAAGGCCTGCCAAAGCTAACTGGGATCTGTTTGCTCCCGCACCAACCGAGAGAGAAGCATGGCTTCCACCGTCTGGGGGGGCGCCCCCTGGTGGGGCCCACCGCCCCCAGCCCCAGCCCGGCCTCTCACAGACATAGACTTCTGCTCTGGTGCACAGCTGCGAGAGCTCACTCAGTTGATTCAGGAGCTGGGTGTCCAGGAGAGTTGGAGTGAAGGGCCCAAGCCTGGAGCTGATCTTCTCCGAGCCAAGGATTTTATCTTCTCTCTACTCGGTGAGTAATTATCAGCGGTGGGAATTTGCAAACTCCAGCGTCGCCATTTCCCGCCCCGGCTTTGAACCATAACCCTTTCTCTTCCTTTAGGTCTAGTTCACCGCCAGGACCCTCGTTTTCCATCCCAGGCAGAACTCTTGCTGCTTCGCGGTGGGATTCGCGAAGGTTCCCTAGATTTAGGGCACGCGCCCTTAGGTCCCTACTCCCGGGGACCTCATTATGATGCCGGCTTTACACTTCTTGTGCCTGTGTTTTCTCTGGATGGCACTGGGCCCGAGCTGCTACTGGATCTGGAATCCTGTTCTGCATGGCTCCGCCTTCCAGAACTGATGCGCGGAATTTTGGTCCGGGAGGCCTGGCAGGACTGCCTAGGACCGCCTGTCCCAGAAGAAAGTGATATGACTCACCAAAACCATAGCAAAGAGAGTCCCACCTACCTGGAAAACTCTGTAGATCAGTCACATGACTGTGTCCCTGAACCTGAGCCACATACGTCTTTGCAAAAATCATCTAGTGACCTTTCAGGGTCCCAATCCTCTTATAATGACGTCACCGATCTTGAAACTCCTGAACCATTGGAAACATCGAGTAGTGACGCCTTGGAAGCCAACGAAAGCTCAGTCCCAAAGCTGTCGGAGCCTCCAAAGGCATGGCCCACATTATGCCCGACCCAAGTAGCTTCGTGGTTCTTCCTTAAGTTGGCTGAGGTTGCTGAGTCCCTGATCCCGGTCCCAGGCGCCCCGCGGCTAGTTCATGCAGCTCGCCACGCGGGTGTCACCACGGTCCTCCTGGCAACTCCAGAGCCCCCACGCCACCTCCTGCTCTTCGACTTGGTCCCGGTGGTGACCGTGACAGGCTGGCCTGACACGGCTCGGAGCCACTCGTGGGCGGGTCCACTGGTCTCTGAATCGGCCTCTTTCTACCTAGTGCCCGGCAGCCTCCCGGAGCAGCAGGGTACCTCTGGATGGCAGCTGTGCTTCGCCCGCCAGGAGCTGGCGCTCAAAGCGCGCATCCCCGCGCCGCTGCTTCAGGCACACGCGGCGGCCCAGGCACTGCTGCGCCCGCTGGTGGCGGGGACCCGAGCCGCTGCGCCCTACCTCCTGCGGACCTTGCTCTACTGGGCGTGCGAGCGGCTCCCGGCGCTCTACCTAGCGCGGCCGGAAAATGCCGGCGCTTGTTGCCTTGGGCTACTGGATGAGCTGAGCCGAGTACTAGAGGCCGGGGCGCTGCCTCATTATTTTTTGAGTGTCCGAAAGCTCGGTATGGGAGATGGGTCCGCTGCTCTGCGCGGAGCTTTGGCCCAGCTCCGCGGGGACCCTGCACAGGCCTTGCGTGAGGCTGTGGAGGAAGCCAAGGTTGCTCGCAAAGGGGGCGGTTTAGCGGGCGTAGGGGGCGGGACCCATTAAAGAGTCTTCTCCTAAGGGGCTGGAAAGTGTTGCCTTTGGCGAGAGGGTCATGGAGGAGACTGCTCCCCCTCGCATACAGACAGTGTGTGCTTGGGTCCAAAGTCTCTTTTCTAAAAGGTTTCCCCAGTATTCTGCCCTGCCTGAGGCCCAAGTTCTCTAAATCTGACTGGCGCCCCTTCTATCCCGGTACTGCCTCCCGGAACCTCTCTCCCCGATTCCTTTAGAGTCTATAGGGACTAGGAGGGATGTATTTACTGACAAAATGCGGGAAGGAACTGGTTTTTGGAAACCTGGTTCTAATCGATTTGGCTCATACCAAAGCAGATAGATATTAAGGCCGGATCACAGCCCAGATTGAATATCACGGCCACCGGTTTCTCCACTTTCCCCCCTCCTCTCCTCATTCATTTCTGTCCTCACTTCCATCCCAGGCAGTAGAGTCCCTTTTCATTTTCTCTCTGTCGGCTATTCTGTCTACCCACTGCCCCCAGCCCCGCCATATCAGGTTCCTTGTCTGGTCTCCTCTGAACCCCGGGCCTTGCCTCTACTCCGACAGCCTGTGACAGTCCCCACTTACAGCTTCCAAGGAACCCCAGAGTTCCGCCCGCCCAGCTTCCCCCAGCGTCTCCGCCCCCTGCCCCGCCCCCGGGCCGGCTCGCAGAGGAGGGGGAGCCTCTGTCGCCGCCGCCGCCTCAGCTTCCCACAGCCGCTGCTGCTGCCTCCGCCGCTCTGCCTGGTCCAACCTCCAGGCCCAGTGCCCTGACTTTGCCGAACCGAGGCGCTCTGCAGAGACATCCTTACTCCTTCTTGGGGGTCCGGGACGCTTAGGCCGGCGTTGGGGGGAAAACCTCCGCTTGCGGGTGACAGGGAGGGAGGAGCCTGGAGCCGGAGCTCGCGGCATCCGTCGCCCGGATCAACAGGACAGGACAGGTTGAGGGGCGTCGGGGAAAGGAAGGGGTGTCTTAGCAGTCCCAGGGAGGACGAGAAAGCCCTGGCGCAGGAAGCTCTGACGCGCTATGACTTATTAAGGGCCTGTTCACGTTTGAGGAGTGTTGACAACGTGGGTGCACTCCTCTCTTGGGGGCCTTGTTAGATTGGAGGGTGTGGGATCTAAGCAATGCCAGTTGTTCCTCGGGAAATTTAAGGGGCACTAGAAAACAAACAGAAACGACTGATGCTCCTTTTTTCGGGGTGACAGAGGGTCCCTCATACAATCACCCACCTGGTGTATGGACTAGGAAGGGCTGATTTGGAGGTGACTTCAAAAGGAGTGGAGGGTAGCAAGGTGAGGAAATGGTCTCAGCAGCTGCAAATTTGTGGTACTAGACACGGGGGTGACAATGAGAAAAAGCATTATCCAGCTAGAGGGTCTGGGAACCCCTTGTCACTAGACCGCCTGGATATTGAGTCATATTTCCTGGGGGGGGGGGGTTGTTTGAAGAAAGTGGGAGATCTACTCCATTTAGAGTATAGCAAAGGGAAAGACAGAGCTGGGCTCCTCTTGACATTGACAGCGGCCCAGGATGAGCTAATGTCCACAAAGCTTAGGACCCACACCCTTTATAAGAGTAGGATGGGCAGGAGCGCCCCAAACTAGGGTAGAAAAAAGCCTCAGGATATTGAGAACGCATCTTAGAAATATAGAAGGGTCTTGACTTTGGGATAGAGGAGGTACCCTCTATCTCGTACAGAGGCCAGAGAGGAGGAAAGGGGAAAGCTTTCATTAGGGGACAAAATTCATGGGTGAGGTCAGCTGAGGAGTGCATAGGCTGCTGGAGCCGCTGAAGTCAGTCAGGGCCCAAGGGTGAGAGCTGGTGGTGTGGGGAGACGTACGGGGGTCTGGGGTTTATCTTCAGATCCTGTGGGTGGGGCGGTGGGTTGGGTCCTGAGCATGACCTGGTGAAAGGGCTCCTCTTGGGGAGCCCAGGGCGCTCCGGGAGCCTGCTGGTTTGGGGGTGTCTCCTCCCGGGGCGCGATGGCGGCGTTGGCCAGTAGCCTGATCCGACAGAAGCGGGAGGTCCGCGAGCCCGGGGGCAGTCGGCCGGTGTCGGCGCAGCGGCGCGTGTGTCCCCGCGGTACCAAGTCACTTTGCCAGAAGCAGCTCCTCATCCTGCTGTCCAAGGTGCGACTGTGCGGGGGTCGGCCCACGCGACAGGACCGCGGCCCAGGTGAGTGTGGCTAGGGCGGGGTCTCCGGGACAGAAGTCCTCCCAGAGACCAGGGACCCTGACGAAGGAAGCCCGATGAGGAGGGGGTTGTCCCAGAAGTGGAAGAGGTGGGCCAGAACGACAAAATCTACGGGACTATCCTTCAGTTTTCTTCCTATTTGCCTGTAATGCCGAGTCTCCTTCTTTCGAGGGCAGGGGGAAGGTTTGAGGGGCGAAGTCTGACGTCCCAAGCTTCTCAGCTCTTGTCGGCCCCCCTTCAACACAGGACTCCCCCACACACACACGGTTCTTCGTCTACGTGCGGGTTCTCGCGATTCTTTCCATCCGAAGTGGCGGGGCTTGGGGGGTTCTGGACGCTTGGGTCACCCCGAGGGTTTCTGCAGCCCTGGCTGCCCCGCCCCCGCTCCGGTTCTCCCGCTCCTCCACGCTTTGGCTCTGTTCCTCCTGGTCGAGCTCGCCTGGCCAGGAGCCAATCTCTCCTGCTCTCCCCCGGGTGTCCTTGCAGCTACCTCGTCAGCCAGCCCCCTCCGTACGCCCTCCTTCTGTGACCTGCGCTTCGAGAAGAGTGCTGGGCACCCCCTCCCATTACTCCTGTGTGACTCGGAAATCCAGTCCTACAGGCTCCGGGGACCCTCTGCCAGTAGGATCTCTCACACAGTTCAGGCTGAAGACCTGCACAGGGACTTAGGCGGGGGGTCGTACCACTTACAAGGGGGAACAGGGAAATCGGTAGAGAGCAAGCCACAGGAAAGGAGAGATGTAAGGGTTGGTATGTGATTCCCGTCCAGGTAGGACAGTTAGGGAGTCCCTCTGGCCTCGCTCCAGGCCGCTGCCGGTTCTCCTAGGGATAACCCCTTGCGCCCTCCTCCCCCACCACCAACAGTAGGTAGTGGTACAGTCCGCAGCCCACCCTCTGAGTGGGACCCAGCCCCCACGTGATGCAGCCTGCCTCTCCATCTCTGTCCCCTCTTCCTTTTCCTATATGTTGTTTAAATGTCCCCCATCCCGAGCCAGTTACCTGGCTGAAGGGTAGAGGCTCAGTCTCAGGGAAAACTGGACCCTCGTGAGCCAGCCGACTGACTGATAGACAGACAGACAGACAGATGGGTCAGTGTCAGACAGGCCGGCGCTGTGCCAGAGCAAGGCCCGCGCCAAGCGAGCGGCAGCTGCAGCAGCAGGTGCTGAGTCAGCGTCAGTCAAACCCAGTCCCACCCCTGCTTCTGAGGGGGAGCCCCTTCCCTGTGGTCACCTTGCTGCTCACCCCGACATTTGCAAACACATTGCCCTGCGTCTCTGGCACTATCCGTTGTCTTTATGTCTCTCTTTTCTACCTCCTCCCTGCCCAACCCCTCCCCCAACTCTGGTGGGGAGAAGGAATTAAACCATTTAAATAAATTTCAATAAATTAAGCTGGCGCTTATGATTAGAAAAAAGCGGAAGGGACCCACACTCCAGCTTCCTCAGGAATCAGAGAGGTAGAAGGAAGCTTGCTTGCAGGGTAAGGGAGCTGGGGCCCTGGAACCCTCTTCTCTTCATTTCCCCTTCCTTCTTTCCTGTGATCCCGCCAAGTGTAGGAATGTTTCTGGGAACAGAGATGTCATTTTCAAAGATAAATGTCTCTCTCTCCAGAGCCTCAGCTCAAAGGCATCGTCACCAAACTGTTCTGCCGCCAGGGTTTCTACCTCCAGGCGAATCCCGATGGGAGCATCCAGGGCACCCCAGAGGACACCAGCTCCTTCAGTAAGAAGGGACACCAGCTGCAGGGTGGGAAGTGGGGAGATGAGGACAGGAGATGACAGTCCTATCGCCTTTTCTGGTTTTGATACCTTCTGTTTGTCTTCCTGAGCCCCAAGGGAGGCAGTGGGAATGGAGTTGGGGGCCAGGGTTCAGATGGAAGTGAGGTACCTAGGTACTGATGCTTGCTTCTACCCCCAGCCCATTTCAATCTGATTCCTGTGGGACTCCGTGTGGTCACCATCCAGAGTGCCAAGCTGGGTCACTACATGGCCATGAATGCTGAGGGGCTATTGTACAGCTCGGTAAGACAATGAAGCTGAGTGGACTGGAATACTGGGGACACCCTCAGCATATAACAGTTCTTTGCTACAGACAGGACGTACACCCAGGACTCTGTCCTTCCTGTTTTGGCTGATCAGGGCCTAGTCCAGAACTCCTCCCTAGAGTAGACCCATCTCTACTGGCACCACTCTTTGGATGCCTGACTCTTTCCACTGTTAAGGCTGCACTTCTCAGCCTCATCTTTCCTCTGGATAAATAAGAGGTTGGAAATGAGGAGAAGAAATCTTATTTTTGTGCCCCTATAAATCTAGTTCCTGCCCCTGGGTGGTCCAGCTCCTTCTTATTCTCTCTGTGTTCTCGTTTCTGCACGGACTCAGTAGCAGCCGTCCTCCTTTCCAAATAATGTATGGATTATATCTTGGCTGCTTCTTCCCAAGGGCTCCATTCTGCCTCTCTCTCTCTCTCTCTCTCTCTCTCTCTCTCTCTCTGTGTGTGTGTGTGTGTGTGTGTGTGTGTGTGTGTGTCTGTGGTGTGTCCACGCCTCTTTCTGGACCTGTGTCTCCCTCCTCAGCCGCATTTCACAGCAGAGTGTCGCTTTAAGGAGTGCGTCTTTGAGAATTACTACGTCCTGTACGCCTCTGCTCTCTATCGTCAGCGTCGTTCTGGCCGGGCCTGGTACCTAGGCCTGGACAAGGAAGGCCGGGTCATGAAGGGAAACCGAGTCAAGAAGACCAAGGCAGCTGCCCACTTTGTGCCCAAGCTCCTGGAGGGTGGGTATAACTCAAGAAAAGGTGGATCATGTGGGAGATGTGGGAGGGTATTGACCTTGACTGGAAGATTTAGTGACACATAGCTCGGGCCATAAATGTTCAACATGATGTTGTTATGGCAGGCCAAAGTGGGAAGGCTAAAGCCTTTGAAGGGTTGGGAAGCTCTCTTCCTTTGGGTTGGGGTTCTCCAAGGGTGAATGTAAGAGAAGGGAAGCCTCTCAGAGCTGTTTCTTCCTGGCTCTGTTGAGTTTCTAATTCTCCTTCCTTGCTTCTCTCTCTTTCCCCTTCACAGTGGCCATGTACCGGGAGCCTTCTCTCCACAGTGTCCCTGAGACCTCCCCTTCCAGCCCCCCTGCCCACTGAGATGTAGTCCCTGGACTGGAGGCTCCCTGCACTTCCGAGTGAGCCAGCCACCGCCACACCCCGTCTCCCAGCCCTGCTCCAGGCCTTGCTGCTCTCGCCCCTGTTGCCACACACACACCCTGAGCAGCCAGGTCTCACCAGGTGCTGTACCCTGTGGGAGCTCAGGCGCTGTCTAGGACCTCTGGAATTGCCAAGCTCTTAGATCCTGGAGCCCAGGAGAGGTTCCAAGATGGGGGTGCCTGAAATGACCCTGGCTGATCACTTCTTTTGTTTTTTCACTTAACTCCTGCCCCTTATGAGAACTCCAGTTTTTCCTAAAAGGCACTGGGATTCCAGTGCTGACAAGGCAAGGGAAGTAATACTCTTCACCCTGGCTGAGCCAGTCTCTGAAGCCATGTCCTTTCCATTGCTGCGAAGCCATAGCTTTCTAGGTTGGTCCACTGACACTCAGACTTCATCTCCGCCTCTCTCTGCTCTGCCTTCTGTCTTGGTCTCGACTGGCTCTGACATAGCTGGACAGCCCAGATGGGCATGGCCACTCCTATGTCCTGTGTTGGAACCTATGTGTGAATCCTTTATTCTCCTATCCTTGACCTGGATGGGTGCCTCCCACCCCTAGTTTTAAAAAAGAGGCTGAATTTGAGCCTCCAAATGTAGCTACTGGCCTTGGTCTGAATTGGAACCAGTCTCAGGTCGACACAGGTTAAATCTTCTTATCCCAGAGACACCCAATTCTAGAGCATGGTATTCTAGACCTTTGTGGAGCCATACTTCCTACTAAATCTCAGCTCTAGGACATAGAGTGTGACTCTCAGCCCTTTTTTCCAGGATGGAACTAGAGCCTGTATAGCCATATTATTGTACTAGAATAAGTTCTAAACCCACCCTTCCACTTTCTCTAGTGATTACTTAAGAATAAGCTATGGATAGAACTCAGGTATGATTAATTAAGAACTAATTGGTTCTGAGCTGTGCTTGGTGTCACATGCCTGTCATTTGGCACCTGGGAGGCTGAATCAGAAGGATTTTGAGTTGGAGGCCATCCTGGGCTACAGTAGCAAAATCCTGTTTCAAAAGCCAACACACACACACACACACACACACACACACACACACACACAGAGAGAGAGAGAGAGAGAGAGACAGAGACAGACAGAGACAGAGACAAAGATTGAGGGAGAGATATTACTAATCAGTACTGAATGGATCAAAAACCACTTCTTGCTTTTCCTAGGTAATTTTCTAAAAATTGTCACCTCAGAATACTAACCTTACTTTTACATGGTTTCTAGTTTCAGCATTTCAACTGGGGTTCTGCCAGGGAAACAAGAGTCTGGGGAAAGATACAGGAAATCTGGAAGAACATACCTGGCTCCTAGTAGAGAAGCTGAGAGAGAGAAAATGCCATGGCATGATTGAACCTGTGTCTGAACACTTAGCTACCTCAGCAGGAATTCCTTCCAGATCCCTTTTAAAGCTGAGGTCCTTCCTTCTGATATGGTGTGGTGCATCTGTGAGGTTAAGGGGATGTGGAGGTGTGTGTGGGGGTGAGAATCGGGGGAAAAAAAGGCTAGCTTGGGCGACATAGTGAGTTCAGGGGCAGCCTAAGCTATGTGAGACCCTGTCTCAAACAACAGAAAGCTGGGGTCTATAACAAAATAACTCTAGAATTAAAAAGGACAAATAAGGACACAGCCTTGACTCCACCTCACAGAAAAGAGACCCCCCAACTCAGCAATAAGTTCAACTTCCCAGCCCTCTACAGGTCAGGCCTAGGAAATGGGGAGCCTCTTGAGCTCCCAGACCTCACACATATCCCCAGAGCTTCTAACTAAATAGAATTTACTTTACCTTACAGCTTATAACCTCAGGTGGGTTTTAAGTACCCAAAAAGGACCTGAAAACGGGGAAAGCCATGGGGAACCTCTAGTAAAATAGGGGATAGATTCCAAGTCTAGCAGATGTAGGTGGAAACGTCTATGGAGGTCCTAAGGGAGGGGCTAGTGCTCAAAGACAGGACACTTTTCCTCAGGCCCTTTTACTTCTGGCTTGTTGCAAGAGATGCCCCTCTCCCTCATACAAACCCCCCGCTCAGGCTCCGCTCATCTCCTGGCTCTGCTCTCAGGGGACTGGGTCTCCACTTCATGCTTTCTGTAATTAAAGATGATTTATACAACCGGAGTGTTAGCTGACATTTGTGAGTGGAGGGCGACTGCAGTTGCTCCGGGCGGGACCAAGTCCGGAGGGCGGAGCGGGTGGGCTGGCGGCTGGTCCCCCGACAACAGGTGCACATTCCTGGGCGCCTCGTCACTTCCCCTGGCCTGGCGGCCTCGGCCGCTCTCCGGACACTCACTGAGCGACAGCGGCAGGGCCATGGCCTTAGAGGCGCTACTTCTGCTTCTGGGGGTACTCGGGACGCCCCTCGTCCCAGGTAAGTCAGTTTGGGCCCCCAAGAGGCAGTGAGGAGCAGTGGTCACGGCCAGTCCCCGGAGCGTCACTTAGTGCTTTCCTTCCTCAGGCGCCCGCGGGTCGGAAGCCGAAGGCCAACTGCTTAAGAAACTTTTCTCGAACTATGATAGCTCGGTGAGGCCGGCGAGGGAGGTGGGAGACCGCGTCGGGGTCAGCATCGGCCTCACCCTGGCACAACTCATCAGCCTGGTGAGAGCAGCAATGCGAGTGGAGGTCGCTGGGCAGGACCGACTTGGGGCGTGGCTTAGATGCGGCCCCGAAGACCCACAGCCTGGGGGCGGGTCATGCTAAGAGACCAACAGGCCTTTGGCGGTGATTGGATAAGAATCAGACCAATGAACTAGGTCGTGGGCGTGGCCTCTATGGTAGGCGCAGAATACTGTTCTGCTAACCCGCCTGTGGGCGGGTTTTGAGGCGGAGCTGGAGAGAAGGACCTGCTACGGGGAGGGAGGACCTCGAGGCGGGGCCCTGTAATATTCTAGCAAAGTCCAAAAGAGTTTGGTGCCCAAGCAGTCAAAAAACAACCCTGAGGGCCGGGCAGTGGTGGCGCACGCCTTTAATCCCAGCACTTGGGAGACAGAGGCAGGCGGATCTCTGAGTTCGAGGCCAGCCTGGTCTACAGAGTTACAGAATGAGTTTCAGGACAGCCAGGACTATACAGAGAAACCCTGTCTCAAGAAAAAAAAAAAAAAAAGAAAGAAAGCAGGCATCAGGATCTGGTGTTTCTGGCTGATAAGAGATGGAGTTTGCACCCAAGAAGGTGCAACTTTGAGAAAGGGGCTAAAGATTCCATGAAGAAAGTAATGCACCAAGCCCTCGTTTCTACCCACATCATTTCACTTCTGCCTTTTACGTTTTCCATTCTAGAACGAGAAGGATGAAGAAATGAGCACAAAGGTGTACTTAGACCTGGTATGGAGACCCCGTGGGTTGGGGAAGGGCACTCCGTCTTCTTTATATTAGTCCCCTGGAATGCTCAGCCCAGTAAGAATTTTTTTTAAATAGTAACTTCATAATGTACACATATAATAACTGAAACAGAAGCTTCGATCAACGATTATTTAAGACACAAGTTTGAGGATCACTAATTTGAATTCCCATCCTTTAAAAGGTCGTGAGCTTCAGATTGAACACCACTGTAGGATGGCTAGTGCAATCTCTTCAGTTATTTCTTAAATTATCTTTTTATTTTATGTGAATGAGTGTTTTGCTTACATATGTTTGTGAACCACATGCAGAACTGGTGCCCTCTGAAGCCAGACGAGGGCCTCTGTTCTCCTGGGTTACAGATGGTTGGGCCTTCCATGTAGGTACTGGGAATCCAATTTGGGTCCCCTGGAAGAGTAGTCAATACCCTTAACCACTGAGGTACCTCTTTAGGCACACTCTTCGGTTTGACACTGAAAAAAAGAGAGTTCAGTGCTGGGGGGTGGGGTGGGTCAGAGAGGGAGGGGATAATTGATGTGAATCCCAGAGAGTGAAGGCAGAGCCAGAACCCTTTCCCCTTGACCCACCGGTCAGCCCTGAGCTACTGCCCTTTGCACCCTCTTCCTGGCAGTCTCTCTGATACCTCAAGCCTCTCCCTGGCCTCTAGCCTAAACAGCCCTTTAGCCTCTGCTTCCCTAGGAGTGGACCGACTACAGGTTAAGCTGGGACCCCGCAGAACACGACGGCATCGATTCTCTCCGCATCACTGCTGAATCCGTTTGGCTCCCTGACGTAGTGCTGCTGAACAAGTAGGGTCTTTCTAAAGTCTGGGTGGGGTTGAGGCATGAGGGGACTAGGGTTAGCCATAGGAGGAGGAGAGGTGAACCATCGGGGAGGGGGCAGGGCCTCCGGAGGACAGATCCAGATCCCATATGAAGAGATCTCTTCCCTTTAGCAATGACGGAAATTTTGACGTCGCCCTGGACATTAATGTGGTGGTATCCTCTGAGGGCTCTGTGCGCTGGCAACCCCCTGGCCTGTATCGCAGCAGCTGTAGCATCCAGGTTTCTCAACTTTGTTCTCAGGCTTCCTCACTCCTCACCTACTCCCAGTCCTGTGCCACAATTCTTCCTGACCCAAACCTCTTGTTTCTTTACTCTGACTTACACTGCCCTGTGTACTTGCTTTGGCTTTCCGTCTTCTTCAGAGGCTAGCTGACATTTCTCTGATGATCCCTTCTCCTTTGTAACTCGAGTCCAATGACCTCTCAAACTCCCCTAGTCCTTCCCTGCCAGTTCTTTGGCAGCTCCAGTGTCTTCCCCTCCATCCAGGTCACCTACTTCCCCTTTGACTGGCAGAACTGCACCATGGTGTTTAGTTCTTACAGTTATGACAGCTCTGAGGTCAGCCTGAAGACAGGCCTAGATCCTGATGGACAGGAGAGGCAGGAAATCTACATTCATGAAGGGACCTTCATTGGTGAGTGGTCATACTTCTCGAATCCAAGGCTTATAGACAGGTTCGGTTATTGATGCTCGGTGAACCTGGTGGGGTTAGCAACTTGGGCATGATGATCAATACAGCAAACATGAAAAAGGAAGCCAAGCTTGGTAAGTCAGACTTTTAATTGCCAGTGCTTGGAGGGGTGGGGTAAGGCAGGAGTATTGCTGTATATTCAGGGCCAGCCTGGACTACATTCAGGGGCCCTGATTCTTAAAACAGACAAGCAAAAAACACATACAGCACACACAGGGAAGATGAGATAGCTCAGTGGTAGAAGCTCTTGAAATATAAACTTGACAACCTGAATTCAGTCCCGGGAACCTACAGTGGAAGGAGAGAGCTCCCAAAAGTTATCCTCTGACTTTTGAATTCACATTGTGACATGCACACGTGCGTGTGTGTGTGTGTGTGTGTGTGTGTGTGTGTGTGTGTGCGCGCGCGCGCGCGCGCGCGCGCACGCGCACGCGCACACACATACACTAAACAAATATGGAAGTAGTGAGGCTTGTTTATTAGAAGTTTGCTGCCTAGCAGTGTGCCATATCAGGCACTTAGTAGGGCAGCTACCACACCTGGGTTTACTTATCCTGTCTCCCTCCTCCAGAGAATGGCCAATGGGAGATTATCCACAAACCCTCTAGATTAATCCAACTTCCAGGGAATCGGAGAGGAGGGAAGGAAGGACATCGTGAGGAAGTTATCTTCTATCTCATTATTCGGCGGAAGCCTCTCTTCTACCTGGTCAATGTCATTGCCCCATGCATCCTCATCACACTCCTTGCCATCTTTGTTTTCTACCTTCCACCAGATGCAGGTAAAGAAAAGGCAAGGGCTCCAGGCCCTCTGTGTCATTAACCCAGCTTCTTCCTTCTCACCTTTTAGTCCAGGTTAGCTTTTGTTTTCTAACATTTGTGCAGGAGCCAGGCAGTGGTGGCACACACCTTTAATCCCAGCACTTGGGAGGCAGAGGCAGGCAGATTTCTGAGTTCGAGGCCAGCCTGGTCTACAGAGTGAGTTCCAGGACAGCCAGGGCTACACAGAGAAACCCTGTCTTGAAAAAAACAAAAACAAACAAATAAAAAAAACAAACAAACAAACAAAAAAACTGGCCAAAACCAATTAATGGGAGGAAAGGGTTGTATTTGACTTACAGGTTACAGTTCACCATTGAGATAAGCCAAGGCTGGAGCTCAAAGTAAGAACTGAAAAACAGACCATGAAAGAATACAGCCTACTGGCTTGCTTTTTCTGACTTGCTCAGCTACTTGAACCACTTGCCCCAGGAATGGCACTGTTACATAATAGATTGGGCTCTTCAGTATCCATCAGCAAGTAAGAAACTGTCCCCTACTCGCCCACAGGCTAGCTGATGAGGTCATGCCTATTGAAGTCTCCTTTTCCCAGGCCTGTAAAATGAACACACGGAAGTTCATCTAGACAAGCAGTAAGTGTTCTTAACCACTGAGCAATCTCTCCAGCCCCCAGGTTAGGCTTTTGCCAACTCAAACTATCATGAATTGGCTATCAGCAGTCCCAGGCTCTCCCCGTGCACAATTAGACCCAACTACTGGCTCTGTGCCCCCCTGCTTCTGGCTTCTACCCACTCAGCATCTTCACTCTTTCCTTTAGAGCCTCAGTCTCCCATTCACGGAGCTCCTACATCTATGACAAACCAAATTCCAGGCTAAGCCAACTTTTTGTGTTTCTCATTCCTAGCAAACCACCTTCCTCCTACCTTCTAGACACCAACTGGTGCCTTATCTGGCTGTCTCCCTAGGAAATGACAGCTGACTTTTCTCTATAAGGAAGTACAATACAGCAACAGGGTAACCCTGGACACGTTCCATAATGACTGTGTATCTGAGTTTCCTGATCTGGAAATGGGACAGTTACTGTCTCTACTGCATAGAATGACATTGAAAATTGACCAGGTTAATAAAACTATACATGGTAGCTAGTTGGACCTATGTAGATGTTTGTTTGTTTGCTTGCTTGCTATGTTTGAACAATTGCTGGAAGGCAATACAATTAAATTATATGTGTAAATTCGAATTTATAATAACTTTTCATGTCAGTGCCAAATTGTCATTTCCTTTTATAGAGAAGGGTAAAGAGGCTGAGGGAGTTAAAGTCATTTGTCCTGGCATTACATTCAGGTCAGTACCTCTGCACTTGGGAGGCTGATGCAGGAGAATTGCCAAGAGTTTGAGGCCAATGAGTGTGAGCTTACCTGGAGCTTCATAAGCAAGACCCTGTCTCAAAAAAATTCCAAAAAACAAAGCAAACAAATATGAAAACAAATAAACAGACCGTGTATTTTCCTCACCTCTGTCATCTGGTCCTCTAGCCAGAAAGGGTGAGAGATGCTGTTCTAGAACATATTTCCAGGTCCTGTAAGATGGCTCAGTAGGCAAGATGTTTGCAACCAAGCTTGAGGGCCTGAGCCTAATATGAAACCCTTAAGTTGTTTTAGGAATCTCTAGGTGTTCTATGGTAGGCTCTTGTGTATACACACACACACACACACACACACACACACACACACACAGACACACACACACACACAGACACACATACACACACACAAAGGAAAAAGGAACCTACTTACAAATACAATCACTTCCTTCTAGAACAGGGCAGTCTTGGGACCTAATATTATAGGACCAAAATAGACTGTACTCTACAGCTCATTTCTTTCAGTGGCTTTCATGAAGTTTGTAAGGTCTCTTGTATGACACAGGAAGAATCAGCCACTTTTGTATACTGTTTTATTTTTAGATTCTTCAAATTGCTATATTGTTCTTGAAAAAGCTTCAGAGATTGGTCTATTCATTTATGTAACGGTGTCTATGGAAATCCCATGATATGCTGGGCACTAAAAATGTATCAGGGAATAAAAACAATGAAACTGAATTGAGACTGTGGCTCAGTGGTAGAGCACTAGAAGAGGTCTGTAGAAGTAGTCTGCTGTACATGAAGCCCTGGATTCCATTCCTAGCATTGGGAGTAGGACAGGAATTGGCAGGGATGTAGTTTAGTTGGCTTAGTGTTTCCCTTGTCTTCATGCATGAAGCCCTGAGTTCAATTTCCAGAACCCATCTATAAACAAACAAGTAAATAAAAGCCCTGACTTGCTTCTAGTGGAGAAGTCAGTCAATAAACTGATGTCTACCATCATATGTTAGAAAAGAACGGGTTTTTTTTTTTTGTTTGTTTTATTTTGTTGTTGTTTTCAAGACAGGGTTTCTCTGTGTAGTTCTGGCTGTCTGGAACTCACTCTGTAGACCAGGCTAGACTTTAACTCAGAGACTTACCTGCCTCTGCATCCTGAGTGCTGGGATTAAAGGTGTATGCCACCACACCCTGCTTCTGAACAAGTTTTAAAAGTTTTTTTTTTAATTATTTATTTACTTTATGTATATGAGTACACTGTAGCTGTCTTCAGACACACCAGAAGAGGGCATCAGATCCCATTGCAGATGGCTGTGAGCCACCATGTGGTTGCTGGGAATTGAACTGAGGACCTCTGGAAGAGCAGTTAGTGCTCTTAACCGCTGAGCCATCTCTCCAGCTCTCTGAATTAATTTTAAAGAGGAAAATAAAACAGGGAGGGGTTTGGAAAGATTAAAATGGGAGTGGACTCCTGTTATACTAGCACCCAGAGATAGTAGAACCGAGAGTTTGAGGCAAGAGTTTGTGGCTACCAGGCTACATAGGGAGTATGCAAGGCTACAGAGTGAGATCCTGTCCCAAAAAAGGGCTGGGGATGTAGCTGTAGTGTTTGCCTCTTGTGCATGAAGCCTTTGACCCTTATCACAGAATGAACTGGACACAGTAGCAACCCTGCAATCCTAGTCCCAGGGATGGAGGGAGAATAGAAGGATCAGAAAGTCAAGGTCACCCTCTGAGCACAGTGAGCTCAAGGCCACTGAGATGTGACATCTGGTCTCAAAAATCAAACAGAGCTAGAGAGATGGCTCAGCTGCTTAAGGCACTTGCTGCCAAGTCTGATAACCTGAGTCTGATCCCTGGGACCCACATGGCACAAGGAGAGAATGGACTCTTGCAAGTTGTGTGTGCCACAGCACTTGTGCCCCCCCCCCCCACAAGCTCACAAAATAATTTAAAATGTGATTTAAAATAATCAAAGGAGAACAGGGCCAGGACTCTGTGGCTTTTTTTTTTTTTTTTTTTTTTTTTTTTTTGATACAGGGTCTGATGTATCCCAGGTGACCCCAACTTGCTACATAGCTAAGATAACCTTTAACTTCTGATCTTCCTGCCTCTCAGGAGTGCTGGAATCACAGGCATGTGTTACCTCACCAGTTTCTGGGGTGCTGGGGGTTGTACCCAGAGCTCCCTGTATGCTAAAGAAGCAGTGAGCCAACCAAACTCTATTCTCAGCCTTAGAGGCTGCAATTTCAAAACAACATCCCTGGGTTTGGTCCCTAGCCCCAAAGAATAAAAAGGGATGAATAAGTAAGTAAGTAAGTAAGTAAATAAATAAATAACTATTGGGCAGGTAAAGCTGGGCATGATGGCACACATCTTTAATCCCAGCACTCAGGAGACAGAGGGAGGCAAATCTCAGTGGATTTGAAGCTAGCATGGGCTACAATTGTACATTCCAGTAAGAGTCAGGGCTACCTGAGACCATTCAAAAACCTAAATGGGTTGGCAAGATGGCTCAGCCCGGAAAAGTGCTTGCTGCTAAGCCTGGTGACCTGAGTATGATTCCTCACATGATGAAAGAGAAATGACTCTTGAAAACTGTCCTCTGGGCATGACTCTTGCTCTACCATATATATGCACATGTGTGTGCACATGCATATGTGTGCATAAACACATACACAAAGTAAATATAGGGAAAAAAAAGGTTTAGAATGAGTGAAATTTGATGTTAGCAAATGCCTCAATGAAAAGCAAGTATTTGACTTTAAGTGGGTAGACAGTAGCCCTCAGGTTTCTTGTGGAAGAATGTGCCAGGTAGGAGAGATAGTAAGCACAGTGGCCCCCAGTGAGAGGCTGTCACCTACATTGGCAAAATAGGGAGGTTCGAAATGACAGGGACATGGGGGTGCACACCCATAACCCAATTCTCAGGAGACTGAGGCAGGGGAATCACCTTAAATTTGAGGCTAGTCTGGAATACATATAGTAAGTCAGTTCCAGGCCAGTCTGACGATGTTCTAAAGCCCTGTCTCAAAACAATGACAAGCACGGTGGCACCAACTTTACTCCTGCACTAGAGCCCTGAGGTCAAGAGCAGCCTGAGCAAAGCAGACAATAATACACCTCCAAACCAAACACGGAGGGAACTTCTTTGGATGAAATATCATTGCACTTTTGATGCCACACTGAAGCCAAGTGTAGTGGCAATGCTTTTAACCCCAGCTCATCTGCCCCCCGCCCCCCAGCTCCCTACCACACATCCTGCCACCAGGCAGAGGCAGGGGGATCTCCCAGTTCAAGGCTGGGCTGGTCTATATAGTGAGCTCTAAGCCAGCCAAAGCTATATAGTGCAACCATGTCTTTAATGTCTGTGTGTTTGTGTGTGTGTGTGTGTGTGTGTGTGTGTGTGTGTGTGTGTGGCAGTAGCAGCAGTAGTTCCTGTCTACCACCCCAGCAGAAGTGTGAGCAGCTGAGTTGGGGGGGGAAATCCCTAGAACTCATTGGCCTGCTTAGCCAGTTAATGAGCTCCAGATCCAGTGAGAGACTCTGTCTCAAAAGAGTAATAATAATAATAATAATAATAATAATAATAATAATAATAATAATATAAAATAAGACGGAGGGTGAAGGCAGAAGACACAACATCAACTTCTGCCCCCTCCCCTAGGAAAGCGTATATACAGCACACACACACATTAATCAAAATACCTTTGAAAACAAAAATAACCTCAAAATGTAAAGGAGGCAGGGAGATCAAATTAGGAAGCCAATGACAGAGGCTTATAGACCATAGGAATAGCAGCCTTTCTGTGTGTCTCTGTCTGTCTGTCTGTCTGTCTGTCTCTCTCTGTCTCTCTCTCTGTCTGTCTGTCTGTCTCTCTCTCTGTGTCTCTCTCTCTGTCTCTCTCTCTCCATGTCTATATGTATATGTTTGTCTCATTTTCAGAGTTTTCTGTAGCCCAGGCTAGCCTTGAGCTCAATATGTAGTTAAAGCTAGCTAGTATCGAACTCCTGATTCTCCTGCCTCTACCACCAAAGCGCTAGGATTGGTGTGATGCCATGCTAGGTCTAATTTGCTTTATATGTTAGTAAGATAATAACATAATGATACCTATATTCCAAACTCCATTCAAAAAAATTCTGGTACTGAGAACTGAACCCAGGGTCTTAGGCGTGCAAGCAAGGCTAGCACTGCACCAGCTCATTTAGATCCCCAGCCTCACTCAGCCCTATGTTTACCCAAGTAGTCCAGGTTGACCTTGAATTTATTCTGTAGCCCAGAAGCAAGTTTTGAAGCTGCAACTCTCCTGTCTCACAGCCTTGAGAGTAGTTGGGATACAGAACTGTGCCAGGCCCAACTAGAACAGTTTCAGTGATGAGGGAATTTGGTTGTAGACATGTTAAGTTTGTGATGTCTGTTAGATAGATATTCAACAGAAAAAAAATGAATAAGCATTTGAATGTAAGCCTGACGTTCAGAGAACATCTGGGCTGGAGAAACAAATATCAGAGAGATTTGCATACAAATGACTTTTCCAAAAGCCTGCCCTTAGGTTGGAGACATGACCATTGATTATGCCATAAAGGTTTCCTTCCGGTAAAGATTAATCTTTCTGGTGGTGTTGGTGCATGTTTTTAATACCAGTATTTGGGAGGCAGAAACAGGAGGATCTCTGAGTTTGAGGCCAGCCTGGACTACACAGCATATCCCAGGACAGCCAGGAGTACACAGGGAGTCCTTGTCTCAATAAAATAAAATATTTTTTAATAGACTAATCTTTCTCCTCTGCCTCCCAGGAGAGAAGATGGGGCTCTCCATCTTCGCCCTGCTGACCCTTACTGTGTTCTTGCTGCTGCTGGCTGACAAAGTGCCCGAGACCTCCCTGGCAGTCCCCATCATCATCAAGTATCTCATGTTTACCATGATCCTCGTCACCTTCTCAGTTATCCTTAGTGTTGTGGTTCTCAACCTGCACCATCGCTCACCCCACACCCATCAAATGCCCTCTTGGGTCCGCCAGGTAAGAGAGGTCTCTGCATCCAATCTGTCTAAATTTCTGATCTTACAGTCAGGTGTGGGAGAAGATGAGGTTAGCCTGGGCTACATAGTAAGATCCCATCTGCAAATGACAGAAAGAGTAAAAGAAGGGAGAGAAGGCATCCTTGCATTTGGTTTTGTGTCCAGACCCTGCACCTGCCTTCCACCAACCTGGAATTGACTTTCGGACCTAAGGAGAGCAGCAGCTGGCAAAGTGGAACGGCAGAGCCTGCTGGGTGGTGAAACATTTCACAATTCTTTTTCCTTCTCATCCTCATCATTCCATAGATCCAACACGTTCTTTATCCATTTGACTCATATGGAGGACCAAGGAAACATTCTCACGTTTAGATGCCATTAGGGTAGAAGACTTTGAACCCTAAAATTTTCAGCATCCCTCCCAGCCTGTTAAAAGACCTTTTTTTTACTTCTGAGACAGAATTTCTCTGTGTAGTCTTGGTTGTTCTGGAACTTGCTCTGTAGACCAGGTTGGCCTCAGAGATCCACCTGCCTTTGCCTCCCAAGTGCTGGGATTAAAGTGTGAGCCATCATGTCTGACCTAAAAGAGCCCTTTTAAAAAGTGTGTATATGCTGGGCGGTGGTGGCACACGCCTTTAATGCCAGCACTTGGGAGGCAGAGGCAGGTGGATTTTTGAGTTCGAGGCCAGCCTGGTCTACAGAGTGAGTGCCAGGACAGCCAGGGTTACACAGAGAAACCCTGTCTCGAAAAACCAAAAAAAAAAAAAAAAAAGTGTGTATACATTCTGCGTGTGTGTGTGTGTGTGTGTGTGTGTGTAGTTTATGAATGTTTGTTTTTGTTTTGTGTATGCATATCTGCACTACCTGTGCCTCTTGCCTAAGGCCCAAAGCCATCAGACACGCTGGAACTAGACTTACAGATGGTTGTGAGCCACCGTGTGGCGCTGGAAACCAGGATCCTCTAGAGGAGCAGTCAGTGCTCTTAACTGCTGAGCCATCTGTCCAGCCCTTATTAAGCTGTGCAGTTGAGGTTCTGCCAGGGTGTGGCTCAGGAGTACTGTGAGTGCACACGTACAGGAACGGACACCCGGAGTGGGAATAGTTAGCTGCTTCCTTTGTGGTCTGAAAGCATTAAAGCCCTCTGTAATATGTCACGTCTACTCTATAGATCTTCATTCACAAGCTCCCTCCATACCTGGGTCTGAGGAGACCCAAACCCGAGAGAGACCAACTACCTGAACCTCATCACTCTTTTCCTCCAAGAAGTGGCTGGGGCCGAGGAACTGATGAATATTTCATCCGGAAGCCTCCGTGTGATTTTCTTTTCCCTAAACTTAACAGGTAAGACCTAAGCTTGTTAATCACTTGGGCAAGGGAGAGCTACAGCTCTCAGAAGACAGTGGAAGGTAGTGTTGCCTAGCATCATGGGAGCTGTAGTAACCCTGCCAGTGCTTGCATTGCGAAAAGGTGTCATTTTAAAGTTTAAAGAGCCAGAAACTTGCAAAAGTCTGGAGAGGTCGGTGCTGCCGGGGAGATCCGGAAGGGCTCTCTCAGGTTTTTGAGAGGTACTAGGTTGTTGGAGGAGGCAGCTGGAGCTGGGTCGACAGGTCAGCAAGCTGCTTGTTCTCTTTGAACCCAGGGTGTGGTCAAATAGTTCCCACCCTACACACACAGGTTTCAGCCTGAATCATCTACCCCTGACCTGAGACGATTTATCGATGGTCCGACCCGGGCTGTAGGTCTGCCTCGGGAGCTACGCGAGGTTATTTCCTCAATTAGCTATATGGCCCGACAGCTGCAGGAACAGGAGGACCACGACGCAGTAAGTCCAGAGTCTGGAGCTTGTGGCTCCCGAACCTCGGCTCCACCTCTAACTTCAAGCTCCGCCGCTAGCAGTTCCTTCCGTTTCTGATTGGAAGTGTGCTTGGTTTTGTCCCTCTTCCTGCTTTCTGGCTAGTTCTTTACTTTCCTATCTAGCTGGTGCCTGGCTTTTGCGCTACTTGTCTTTTTCTCACATTCCAAGTAACAAGACTTTGGCAGAAAACTGAAAGGGGTGGGCTTTCCAGGGCTCGGGACCCGGAGCTCATTTTTTTTTTCTGCCTACCCTTAGCTGAAGGAGGACTGGCAGTTTGTGGCCATGGTTGTGGACCGTCTTTTTCTGTGGACATTTATCGTTTTCACAAGCGTCGGGACCCTAGTCATTTTCCTAGATGCCACGTACCATTTGCCCCCTCCAGAACCTTTTCCTTGAGGACCCCCAGGTCATTTTTGTCAAGTGTGTCAGGAACTCTCAAACTCTATAGCGCTTGGCTCCTGTAAGAATCTAGTTTCTGGGAAGGCGTTGAAGTGAGATCTGGAAGCTGAACAGCGTCCCTTGAACCCACGCAAAATGCCCTTTTACTCAGCAATGTGCACGGTCCTCGTCCATAAGTGCTTAACATTTGTTGAAGAGAGAGAGAAAAAAATCTGGAAGGAAATATAAAATAATACCGCCTACAATTGCATGTATTAAAATTAAAATTTACAAAATGATTAATCGTTCTTGTCTATTTTTAACTTTCTATAATTTATTTTTTGCAATGATTACCACCTTTAGACTGAAAAGAAAGTTGTTTCTAAAAGTCAGCATTTGCAATAAACATTAAAAAAAAAAAAATAAAGAGTGGTGGTGAATGCCTGTAATCCCGGAATTTGGAAGACAGAGGCAGGATGATTGTTACAAGTTCAAGGCCAACCTCTGCTATATATTCAGAGAGAGAGAGAGAGAGAGAGAGAATGAAAGGAGAGATCTCATTCAAGTCAAGCATGGTGTCCCATATTTAGAATCCCAGCATTGGAGGCTGAGGCAGGATCGCTGTGGGTTTCAGCCAGGCTAGGTTATAGAACGAGACCTTGTCTCACAGACAACCTTATTCAAGTGCTAGCTTTGGCACAGAGACCACTAAACTACTCACAATGTTTCTATATCTGTAAAATGAAGCAGATACTAGTATATACCCACAGAGAATTCCTAACTATGTATCAGAGTTTTCAAACTGGTGGATTTTTTTTTGGGGGGGGGGTTGGGTTTTTTGTTTTATTTTTTGCCTGTGTTCTTGGGCTGTATGGTATTTACTGGTTTGTTTTAGAGTAGTTGGAAGTGAACCAGAATTGCAAACAGTAGGCAAGTAGTTTGCCTCTGAGCTACTTAACAGACTTTATTTTTCTTCATTTTTGATTTCATGATTTTGTTATCGTTGCTTAAGACAGAGTCTTGATATTATAGTTCAGGCTGGCCTTGAACTCTCAACCCCTTTGCCTTACACTCTCAAATGCTGGGGTCACAGTTTTTCACCACTATGTGCAGCTTTAATTTTTGTTTTGTCTTAAGACAGGGTCTCATATAGTCCAGGTTGACTGAACTCTCTACAGAGCTAAGGACAACTTAACCTCCTGAACGATCCTTCTGCCTCTTTCAAGAATTGAGAATTACAAACATGCCACCAAGCCTGGTTTGTTTTAGAAATAGAGTCTTAGTAAGTTGCCCAGTCTGACCTTCAACTCACAATACAGCCTCATAGCCTCAGACTTTCTGTCTTTTTGACTCTGAAGTAACTGGGATTATAGGTACACATTCATCATGTCTTTTTTTTTTTTTTTTTTGAGACATGGTCTCACTATGTAACCATGGCCAGCCCAGAGCTTGTTGCATAGACCAGGTTGACCTCAAACCCTACTTGCTTCTGCCTCATGAGTGCTGGAATTAAAGGTGTCTAATTTTAAATTTGAATTAAGGACTCGGGAGAGATAATCCCGAGGTTAGCAGCATTGGCTGCTCTTCTTCAGGACCAGGATTTGATTCCTATCACTCACATGTGCAACTCCAGTCCCCAGTGGCTCGGACACCCTCTCTCGGACCTCCTCTGGTGCTGTACACATGTGGTATACAGATCTACATGCAAGCAAAACATTCCAAGAAAAAAGTAGTTGAAGCTCGGCACCTTTAAAATCTGTATATCTCACAGACATTTGGATTTTTGGCTTCTTTTGAAAACATTTAGAAAGCTATAGTGACATGACAGCAACTTGCCAGGGCTTGCCAGTGGCTGCCCACTCTGGTCAGGGTACTCAAACCAGACAAGCTCTCATCTACCTGACTAGCCTTACTTGTGCATTCAGCTACTCCTCCATAAGAATATCCAGCAGGCAAGATGGAGCCAAGGAGAACAGGAGTGGAGGAAGAGCTTTTACGGTAACTATATAGTCTCTGCCCGACTGTAGCTTCAAAAGAGTTGGATCTAGTTTAAGGCAAAGGTTATTCTGGGACATAGAAATCTTGAGCCTAGCACTTGTACTCATTAAGGATGTGTCTAAAAGTATGGGGGGCAGGGCACTGCATTTTTAAAAAGGGCCCTTTTGAGAAAGGGGCTAGCCTGGAACACTATGTGTAGCTGAAGATGACCCTGAACTCCTGATCCTGATGCCTTCACCTCCCACGTGCTTGTTTTAGAGGTGTGTGCGTGCCATCATGTTGGGCTGAGACGCAAACTTCCTGCACTCAGCTCCAGCCCTCCATGGACTGAGCTACCTCCCCAGGGGCTCATGCCTGACCTCGAGGTCAGACAGAAGGAGCTGGAGCCTTGGGGTTATATAACTACAGTGAAGCACCAGGAGTCCAAAGAATAAACTACAGGTCTCAGGATCCCGGCCAAGCAAAGAAAACAAATGCCTGCCCCCTACCCACCAGCCACACAAATAATCGCATCTGGCATCCTGCTGTGAGCATAGTTCATTTGTCTTGTTGATTTATTGGCCTAGAGAATTGGAAACACACACAAATCTGGAGATAAATATTGGTCAGATTCTCTAAATCTGGGTCATCACTACGTATAGAGCTAGAGCCTGTGAAATTCTAAGTCGTGCGTGCTGTGGCCCAGAACCAGTGGCTTCCCATTTTCTCCCTCCTTACCAGGTCACATGGGGAAAGAGGGCATAAACTGACAAGACTTGGTCACCTCCAAATGACAAAACTGCAAAATCCCAAACTTCCAGCACCTGAAACTCATGACAGTGAGGCCTTCCAGCTCAAATACATATTTGTAAGTTTCTGCTTTGCCATAACTGTTTGTTGCCAAATTCTGGAAGCTATTTGCTTTACTCTTATAAAAAAAAACAACAACAACAAAAATTTATAATCTCAATTCTTCCAAAAGGTCAGAATTTTGATCTATTCTGAAATTCAAATTTCCCAGTTCATTTTACCCTTCTCTCCTGACTTCCTCCGAGGAGGACAGTGAAGGGGAGAGGGAACTCTTGTCATATCTGCCCCCTGCCTTCAGACCTTCCTCAGTCTCTCTGTGGTTCCGCTGTATATATAGATATATTTATATATATATATATAATTTGTGTGTAGATATATATATGTATTCTTTATTATGTATTTTTTTTTTTTTTTGCAGTTTTTCTAAAGTGCCAGAAACAAGATTTATGGGAATTTTTAGTGATTTTTTTTCTTTTTTTTTTCTCCATTTTTCCCTGTTTGAAATGTTTTCCCCCTTAAAAACTGGAACTTGGTACATTCAGTAGGAAATTCTTCACTCAGGCTGTAGCCAAGACCAAGAAAAGTGCAAAGAGACAGTGGAGGGGGGAGTGGCCCCCTCCGCAGTTAACATTCAGGAAGCCTGTCAACAACCTCCCCTTTTCTATATACTTGGAGGCTAGGAAGGGACAGGAAGATGCTCCTGGCCTTCCTAATCTCACCTCCCTCCAAAAGCCATGATCTTGCCCTCTCCACAGCAGGTCAGAGGGCAGCCATCTTGGCCCCAGAAAACAGTAGCTGAGAGAAAGACTGTCATTTGATTAAAACAGTTTTTCTCCTTTTGAAGTTATACTACTCCTCTAACTCCCACATTAAATTTGTTCCCCCGAACTGGCTCTCCCTTTGTGAGCTGGTTCTTTCTTTGTGGGGGAGGGGAGGTGGGTATATTGAAAATATCCATCTAATCACACATCAGGGAGGGCCCATTTTCAAAGGGAATTAGGAACAAACATTTCTCTATAGTCCCTATTGGAAGGAAACATAGAACCCATGACCAGGGTTAACTAGTGCAAATTAGGGATTAGGGACTATTTCAAATCCCTGCACCCCATTCCTAGGCTGGGATCTTTGGGTGTGGGGGACTGAGTCAGAGATGGGGTATAAGGTGCTATTTTGGAGGCAAATCTGGTGGGGATACCCCAAAGCCCACCAGAAGAGGAAGATGGTTCCCTCAAAACCATCTGGAGTGGTGAGGACAGTGACATCAGAGAAGATGGAACAAAGGTAAGGACAGAGGTTATGTGCAAATCCTTGGCTTACCCACACATTAAATCCATTTTTCTGGCTATTTGGTCTAATCTAGGAGAAACCATAGTGAGGGGTTGGCAGGGAGAAAACAGATTCTCTTCTTCATTCTTTATGGAGTGCTTCATACCTGGTGCTCAAATTTGGGTTAGCCCCAAAGAAGCCACAAATAAAGGCCAGAAGAGTTATGATCTATTCACCTCTTTTGTCTTGGAAGAATCTGGGGTCACTGGACTTGGGGGTAAAGGTAGGGCCCAAGATTTCCCTGCCCCGTATTGAAAAAGTGCTCAGTCATAGGACACCTCCCACCTCCTCTTGACCTGGAATGGGTGAGACCATCTCCAGAGTCTAGGAGCACAAGAAGAACTATGGAAGACCCAAAGGCATGGGAGCCAAGGAAGGCATGGCGTCTCAGTATGAAAGAAACAAGGACAGAGAAACCCACCCTTGGGAAGAACGGAATCCAAAGCCATGCTTCCAGGCTGGTGGGTCGGATATCACAATGGTCTGGTCCAGGCCTTGGGCCACAAAGAATGGACTGTTCTAGGAAGCATCTGGGGAAGGGCTTAGAGACAGCATCAGAGTGAGCAGGCATCATTGGGTGAGATAGATGGTTTCCCCCTAGGCTTACAAATCAGGGGAGCAGGTTAGACATTCAGAGTTGGTGGGGGCTGTAAGTAGAGATTCAGAGAAGTATATTGCTCAGTTGCCCCAAGGGCTGGAGAAGGGATGGGAGCTGGCTCTTCCCCTCACAGGGGCTTCCCTGGAGGAAACTGAGAGGAACCACCAAAAACCCCTTCTCAGAGAGTGGGGAAACTACAATCACACAAAGCAGCCTGACGCCTGAGCTCTAGGGGCCCCCAAATCCCTGCACAAGAGTGTGATGGGGCTCCCGAAGGGCAGGGAGGCCAGGAGCTGAGAATGGGGAGGGGAATCAGGGAGGGTGGCATCTGGTAAGAGGGAATCTGGCCTTGGTGTTCACCCCACATCCCCCTTTTGGGTTCTCTCAACCCCTGTCATTTCCCCTATTCCCTTAGGGGGAACTGGCAGAGGAAGAGGGGGAGGTGGGGTTGGTGGAGTAGGTGCTGCTGCTTGAGGATTCACTGCGTAGCCAAAGACCCCTGGGAGGAAGGGAAGGGCCCCACCACCCTTTTCGTCAGGTAGGACCATGTTGAGAGCAACTGGAAGAGCAGCCAAGTTGCTGAAGTTGTAAGGGTAGGCAGCGAGGAGCTGGGGGCCATAGACAAGTGGATAGGGCTCAGGGAAGAAGGTGACTTTGGCAGTGCCCATCCCCTCCATCCGGTCTCCCTCGGAAGCTCCCACTGGCCCCTCATTCCCAGGTTTTCCTTTGCTGGCACTGGGCTCCCGACTGCCTCCTATCAGGGCCAGGGGAAATTCCTGCACAGGTGGGTATACATAGCTGTCCCCACCTGCTACCGGGGGCTCCTCACCCCCAGAGATGACCGGGTCCTGGAGTGAGGCAGACTCAGAAGCTTCAGCAACAGCAGCAGCAACAGCAGCAGCAGCAGCAGCAGCAGCAGCACTACCACCGCCTGCCTCCCCACTGGATGAGGACACTTGCATCTCTTGGGGGGCCTCTTCCTTGACATCAGTGGGCCTGGTGCCAATGCTGCCTTTGGAATAGGCAATGACGGGTGTGGGAGTGCCCCCAGGCCGTTCCACAGCGTGCCTCTGCGCATGTCGGTTCAGGGCAGCTGCGGTCTTGCACACCTTGGCACAGTGGGGGCAGGTAAAGCGGGTGGAAGACCTCCTCCCAGTCCTGGAGTTGTGGGAGCCCCCACTATGGGCTTCCTGGTGCTTTCTCAGCTTCCTCAGAGTGGCAAAGGCCTGGGCACAGTCCCCACAACGGTGCCTACGCTCACCACGTCCTCGTCCTCCTGGGCCGTCCACTAATGGGGTTTCCTCCCAGCCCCTTCGTTCCAGCTTTTGTCTCCAGCGTGGTGGTCTTCGTCCTCGGGGCAGTCCGCTGACCCCGCTGACCCCACTGGCAGTAGCTCCAGCCTTGCGCTTAGGCTTGTATGAATAGTAGGGTCTCCAAAGCTGATCTTCCCCTCCAGCCTTCGATTCCTCTTGGTCCTCCTGGTCCTCCTCCTCCTCTTCCTCCTCCTCTTCCTCGCTCTCCTCTACTTCCTCGCCACTCAGCTCTCCAGGACGCAGGTCAGTTTCTGAGATGCGGCGCTTGACAATGGCCTCTTCCCCAATTCGCACAGTGATCTGACACAGTGGAGGTGGAGCCTGAAGCTGAGAAGAGCCTCGGCCTGTCCCTGGGGGGGAACCCCCACTCCCACTCATCCCACCCACGGGTTTGGCTGTGTAAGTCAGAGTCCTCCCAGCCCGCAGATTCCGGCCCTTGGCCTCCTCTGTGGCTGTGGCTGGCCCTGCAGCTGTGGCTGGGCTGACGGCGGTGGAGGCTGGGCTGGGTGTTGCTGCAGGCTCAGGGAGAGGAGGTGGGTACTCTCGTTTCTTGGGGGGTCTTGGGGGAGTCGTATAAGTGATGACTGAGGCAGCTTGGGACCCTCCTGTGCCGGCTGGTCCGCCCCCGGCTGCACCACTACTGCTACTGCTCCCGTGGACAATGACAGAGGGAGCTGGATGAGCAAAGGTGATGACAGAGGGGGGAGGACCAGGTTCTGGGGCAGGTGGAGGTAGGGGTTGGGGGCTGGCTGGCATTGCTGTGGGGGCCGGTGTGTGGAGGCTTGGAGAAAGAGGGGCCTCTGGGCCTCCCTGACTGTAGGTCTTGTAGGGCCTCTTGGCTGCCCGCATAGGGAGCAGGCGGTACAGCTTGAGGGTATTAAGCTTGGGCTTGTAGCCTCCATTGGGTGTCTTCTCACTGGCTAGGAGGCCAGGGCTAATGCCATGGAAGGCTCGCTGGTGGGTCTTCAGGTTATAATAGGTGACAAAGGTTTCCCAGCAGAAGATGCACTGGTACCTGGGCCAGGACAGCAGGGAATAGGGCAGGAACAGAGCCACTTGAGTTAAAGGCCCTGAAGGCAGGGCCTCATCTTGCCCTGTCATCTGCAGCCCTCAGACCTGTAACTCCCCGGCAACTTGTACATCCTCCCTTCCTGCTGCTTGTTGCACCCTGCCAGCCTCTGGACTGGGATCAGACTAAGGTCAACACCCTGACTCCTGCCAGCTTCTGCTCTCAGCCTCGGCTGTTCTGCTGTGAAATGGGAATAGTCACATATTTTAACCCACAAAATGCTTTCTGTGGTACAAATGACAGAATGGACATGCTAAGGAAACACCAGGTGTTGTTCTGTGTGGTCTAAAATCTAGTGGGCAGGCCTGTACTCCCACAGTCCTCTCCTATGAGGGCACATTTCTCTTTCCTTCCTAGCCTTTCCCACAGCACCAAGCCTGGATGGGCAGGCAAGATGCTGGTGTCCAGGAACTGGGGCTGAAAGGAGGCACGTGCAGTCCTGGAGGCAGTAAGTAGGGAGGGGACAAGAGCAGATCCCAATATGGATAGCCCGCTTTCTAGACCCTTCTGCCCTCCCCTCCATTGTCTACCTCAGGTCACTCACCTGCGCTCCCCTGTGTGCCACACCTCGTGCTTGGTGCGGTACTCAGCCAGGGCAAACACCTTCTCACAGTAGCGGCAGGGGTACTTCCTCCGCCATGAGTGTACATTGCTGTGCCGCTTCAGGCTGGACAGGGTGACGTAGGAACGCTCACAGGCTGCACACACATAGAGCACATGGCCGCCCACAACCTTCACCACATGCTCAGGGCCATCTCTGAAGCCCACTGGTTGTGGCAGGGCTGAGGCGTCCACTCCTGCAGGACCCCCAGGGCCAGAGCCCCCAGGTCCTAGCCCCGCAGCCCCCCGAGTGTTGGACCCCCGGCGACACTGAATCTCATGGGTCTGCAGTCGCTTGGGGTGGATGAAGCTTTTTCCACATCGAGGACAAGGAAAGGGCCGCCGGGGCTGTGAGTCAGGAGTCAGGGCCTCAGCTTTGTCACCCACCCACTCTCCATCTGTTCTAGCCCCTGGCCCCAAACCATCCTCATTAGGCTCTGAAGTGACCATGGAAGTTGGGGCAGGTGGTACCCAAGTATCACCTCCCTCCCCCAGGCCCTGTAGACGGGAGATACCCAGCCTCCGGCCCAGAGCTCCAATCTCTGCCACAGCTGCCCCATCCCCGCCACCACCAGGGAGTGCAAGCCGGGCACTGTAGATGAAGTTGAGGACATCAGAGAAGGCAGCTGCTGGGACCCCGGGCAGCTCTAGCACCCGGGGAGGAGATGAAGAGTGAGGAGAGGCTGGAGGGGGAGAGGAGGACGAAGAGGAGGCAGCTGTGGTGGTTGCAGGGCTGGGAGCTGAACCACCAGTTACTGGTGGGAGGGGCAGTGGGGCTGAAGCTAGTAGGGCTTCTCTGAAGAAGGGACTAGAGGCAGCCAGGACACTGCGGTGAGCGGGGAACTTGGTGTCTCCAGCTATGAGGGTGACGTCACAGAAGAGGCCACGGAGCCGCTGCTCATTGAGCTGACGCAGGACAGCTGGGGCATGGGACGGGTCCGTCACCTCTGCAGGGGGTGGCATGATGCCAGCCTAGATGTAGGGAAAAGAGGCCAGGGAGAGTCTCAGAGGCTGGGCAGGGGTCAGGAGTCTCTGAGACCAGGGGGATAAATGGAAGACAGCAGTTAGAGGCTACTGGTCAGAATCTGGTGGAAGGCTGAATAATTCGGGTCACAGAAGTCATGGTTAACACTAGGACACTAGGAATCAAACCAGTGTCCAAGACCAGTATGTCTAACATCTGTGCCAGCAAAGGCCAGGGATACCTCAGGCCACAGTGAAGGGCTGAAGTCTTCCCCACACTCTCTCACCTGAGAGCATAGCCAACATGGAGCAGCGTAGTAGCTCAGCAAGTCCCTGCAGCCTGGCCTTTTCCTTCTGCAGAGAAACAGAAACTGTGTCAGAAATCAAGAGAAGACAGGAGAGGGTCCTCACAAGGAAAGGATTCAGGATGTGGGCATCAGTCCAACAGTCAAAGACACCTTGGCTGCTCTGCAAACCCTGATCCCTACCAGGAGCCTGTCAGGCTTCTTGGCCAAATCCAGTTAGACCAAGGAGGCCACAAGATTATCGCTTAGCTTGCTCTGCCAGCCATAAGAAGTATGACAGATGATTTGTATATCCCCAATCCACCTCCAAACACACAGCAGCACACTTCAGTCCACAGGTTCAGGACAGCCTCAGCCCCAGTTCACTCGCTAATCCCTTTGGCCCAGTCTTGTCTTGAGACTCGAAGAAATCAAAGATTTGCTCACTCGTTTTCTTTGTTTGTTTTTTTTTAAATCTCAGCGGGCTTATTTACATATCAAAAAGAGTTTTTTTTTTCTATTTTACTAACCAGATTAGATTTTTGCATTAGGAGACTGCTTCCTTGTATACACCACATACACAGACATTGTAGCCTGGGGTGTGTGTGTGTGTAGTGGGGTGTTCTAGGTACCAGATGACCAGTGACATGCATGTATGTCTGCTTGTTCTAGTCTTTTTTTTCTTTTTCTTTTCTTTTTTTTTTTTTTTGGTTTTTTTTTGAGACAGGGTTTCTCTGTGTAGCCCTGGCTGTCCTGGCACTCACTCTGTAGACCAGACTGTCCTCGAACTCAGAAATCCGCCTGCCTCTGCCTCCCAAGTGCTGGGATTAAAGGCGTGCGCCACCACTGCCCGGCTTGTTCTAGTCTCTTGGAGACACTGGGAAGGTAACCAGACCTAGAGTGAGGGGCTTTGGGTTCCACTCTGTTTTGAGACCTTTGGCTTTTGGATTTTGTCTTTAAAGCTGGGACAGGGGACACATGTAACCCACCTCACCTCTTGCTGAGAGGTTCATCCAAATGGAACAATAGGCGACCAAAAAGTGAGCTATGACAGTCACAAGTGAGCAGTTCACAGCTGTGCCGGCCACTGCAGAGTCTCAGGTTCCATTTTCCATTTGAGGATCTGAGTTCCAGAGCCATTCAGGACCCTTATCCAAAGTCTAGCAGCAATCTCATCTACCCTCAGTGTACCCAGGAAGCTCTGGCCCCTTTCACATGCCACGGGCCACACAATCACCAGTGTCCCATCCAAAGCTTCTCATCTAATCTCAATACCCCCAACGCTCCTTCCTTATTGATTACTCACATATATTAGCTAAAGACTATACCTTACCTCAAGATGCCCCAAGACATGGCTCTGATACTTCTTCTGGGCAGGAGGGAAAAAAACGGTGGTAATCAGGGCAATAGTTATAACCAAAGTTGAGACCACCTTGCCAGGAGCAGAGTAAGAGCCCCAGGACTGCCCCATTTGTTGCTGCATTGTGGTACCGCAAGAGTCCTGGGGACAGAGAGCCTCCTCATCTGTTGTCTGGAGTCATTGTCTCTTACTCCCTTCTATTTCTTTTTTTTTTTTTTTTTTTTTTTTTTTTGGTTTTTTGAGACAGGGTTTCTCTGTGTAGCCCTGGCTGTCCTGGAACTCACTTGGTAGACCAGGCTGGCCTCGAACTCAGAAATCCACCTGCCTCTGCCTCCCAAGTGCTGGGATTAAAGGCATGCGCCACCACCGCCCGGCTATTTCTATCTTTTTAATATGCATTGGTGTTCTACCTGCATGTATATCTGGGTAGTGGTGTCAGATCCCCGCAAGTGGAATTACAGGTAGTTGTAAGCTGCTATGTGGTTGCTGGGGACTGAAGCTGGGTCCTCTGGAAGAGCTGACAGTGTTCTTAACCACAGATGTCTCTCCAGCCCCTTTTACTCCCTTCTATGATGGCCTCAGCACTGTCTTTGTGTCGTTTCATCTTTCCCCTCACCACTTAGCATGGTCCTCTACTTTAAGATGATAAGAACTCAGGCATGCTAGGAAGTTAGCTCAAGGTTGTAAAGCCAGTTAGCAGTTAGGCTGGTATCTGACCCTACAAAGTTTGGGTTCAAAGTCTCCAGTGACTTCAGGACCCCACGACAGAGGATGTTAACAGCCTCCACTGGAACCCTGCCAGCCTACTTGGAATTTTTGTGAAAATTAGGAAGCTCCTTCCTCTAGGAAGCCACATGAAGATAAGCAAAGTCAGTTGGATTCTGGTGCCCATTCACCCCTATAACCAGGACTGCCCACTTTGCACCGTAAGTTACAAGACGGGTGCCTACAGACATGCACCTGTGTGTGGACTGCCATGGTATAGGGCAAGGCCTGTTGGTGCTTGTTAGAACTGCAGTGACTCAAAGCTGGCCTGGCTCTTAGCAATCACCCAGAATCCTTCTCACCACAAGTGTTGGAGCTTCTATTTATTTATAGGCAAAGCATAACGAAATATGTTACCCACAGCATCTCATTTTAACACTCAAAATGATCACTGTGAAGAAGTTAAACACTGCAAACCCATCTTCAGGTCAAGGGAATGTACTGCTACAATCTGACCCTGGCATTACTGCTAGTTTCTGTAGAGCTTAGACCAGTTCAACTGCCCCATGACAGCCCAGTGCCCTAAAATGAGTTATGGGTGATGAAGACACCAGCTATGTGATCCTGGAAAAGTTACTTAACCTTTATCTTAGTTTTCTTGTCTGTATGGTGGTAGTGAGAAACAGTTCCCACTGGACAGGGTGGGTGTAAAGATAAAATGAGCTAATAACCCAACCAAGCAAGGATCAGCAATATTCCAAAGCACTGGTCCTGCACTGAACACACAGAGACTTTGTTCTCTGGTCACTGTTCTCCACACAACACAACAGAAGAACTATTTAGACAGGCGAGGCGAGCCATGCATGTCACCTCAGCCCTGAGGAGGAGAAGCAGAAGGACCATTGACATTCAGTGTAGTCCTGAATTACATGCCAAGTATCAGGTCAGCATAGCCAAATGGGAGAACCCTGAATCAAAGCAAACAAATAAAATAAAAATTCCAAAAACAATGTCTATGGAATTTATACTGTATTAAACATTTTAAGTAGAGACAACAAGGTAGATGAAGCACGTGTGTAATTTAGATGCTGATACTTTGACATATTGTTTACTTATTTTGAGACAGGGTCTCTTATAGCCCAGACCTGAACTGATCAAGAATGGTCCTGAACTCCTTCCTGATCCTGTCACTTCCACCTCCTCAGTGTTGGGAGTATAGAGACACATCACCAGACATGACTTACTAGTACAACTAGTATATTTACACCAGTATAAAATTTTATAATTTATATATACTCAGGGGGCATTCTGGAACCAACTTCTCATGGATACTAAGGGATGACTGTACCTAGTCTTGAAATTTAGCCCTGGAAAATGGTAAGGAAAGTGATGAAAAAGAAAAAAGGGAGAATTTGGACTTCCAGATGAATTGGCAGAGAAAGAGGGGGCTCAGCAGTTATGAGCACTAGCTTCTCTCTCTCTCTCTCTCTCTCTCTCTCTCTCTCTCTCTCTCTCTCACTCAGAGGATCCACGGTCCGTTTACAGCACCCAAATGGCAGCTCACAGCCGACCCAGAAGAATCTCATGTCTTCTGACCTCCATGGGCAGCAGACGGTATGTGGTACATAAACACGCATGCAGGCAAAATACCCACACACATTAAACAAACAAACATTTAAAAGGATGAGTTTGGTGGTTCTGTGAATTTTAAAGTTCTTATTTGTTTGTCCTTCCTGTTTCTCTTGTAAAGAGTCTTAGCTATTTTGTGAGTTCTTCTTTTTCCCACCCTTTATCCCTCCCCAACCCCAGCTCCCGTCTCGCCTCCTACCACTAGATAGGAGAGAAAGAAGACAGAAAGAAGAAAGATAAACATCGCTGAAACTAATTTCTTCCTTATTGTTTCTTCTTTGAGCACAACTACTAACAAACCCCAACCCCCCAACCCCCTGAACAACCAACCACCACCACCACCTATCAGAGTTCTAGCTTTATATACCCTCTGAAAAGTTCTCAAAATTCCAAACATCACACATGTACAGAAACTATCAGCAGCTGGAAAAACTATGCCTCTGCTAGAGCACGAGGCAAATCATAGCCAGCTGCTGCAAAGCATCCCCGTATCCCCACACCTGGGATTAAAATTAAAATATGTCTTATAATATTTCTGTAGGGTTTTTTGTTTGTTTTTTAAATGTTTAAAATTTTACTTACATTGGTGTTCTGCCTCCATGTATATCTGTGCCAGGATATCATATTCCCTGCAACTGGAATTACAGATAGTTGTGAGTGCCATGTGGGTGCTGAGATTTGAACCCAGGTCCATTTGGAAGAGAAGCCAGTGCTCTTAATTGCTGAGCCATCTCTCCAGCCTCACTTCTATGGTTTTTCTCTTTTTAAAGAAACCAAAATTCCAGAATTCTCACTACATTCTCTCTCTCTCTTTCTCTCTCTCTTTCTTTCTCTCTCTCTCTCTCTCTCTCTCTCTCTCTCTCTCTCTCTCTCTGTGTGTGTGTGTGTGTGTGTGTGTGTGTGTGTGTGTGTGTGTGTGTTACTGAGGATTGAATCCAGGGCCTCAGGCATGCTAAGGAAGCTGTATCCCTGACTTGTATTTCCAGCTCTAGTTCTCTACTCTTGACTTCCTGAATGACCTCAGAGGTACCAGAGAGGTGGGGCTCTGAGCACATACCACCTCTTGCTGTTCTCCCCATATGGAATGTTCTTTTCTCTGGATTGCTTCATGCCCCAGAGTTCTACCTTCTGTATGCTTTGACTCGGCACCTGGCTTAGGGCTCTTACCTGACCCCTTCCCACTTTCGGAAACTTCACAGCTCTCTGTTTCTTTATTTCCCTTCATGTCACTTAATAAACACACTGCTCATTTATCTCTAGAGTGTGGGCTTCAAGGAGGGATGGGGTAGGATGAATGTGTCATTCGCTCAAGTATCTTGCATAGTACATAATGAAAGGTTAAAACATGTAGAGGCTGGAGGTCCAGGACAGAGGCAGGATACTTGCCTAGCACGGCCTTGGGTCCCAGCCCAGAATGAAGGAACATGCAAGAAGCACAGGAAATGAAAGAATCTGTGTTGGTGGCATAAGCCTTTAATACCAGCTCGCTGGAGGTTGGGTGCAGAAGATCATGAATTTTAAGTTACTTTGGGCAATGTGAGACTTTTCTAGAACAGACAAAACTGTTCTTCCTGGAGACTCTACACTAAAGAAAGAAGCCATCTTCAGAGCTGAGGATGATGGCCATACCTCGACTTTTGGGACAGTCTACCTGGTACATACCTAGAGGCCTGATATACATTGACTCATTTAACTATACTCTCCAAAGCTGCACACAATAGGCCACAGTAGGTTTTTATATTCTCGCAATTTTACAGAAAAGGAATAAACCTTATTGAAGGTAAGAGAGATTATAAGTAACAGCCAAAATTTTAATCCAGGCTTGGATGACCCCAGATGCCAAGTGTTTCCCTCTGCCATACTGCTGTATCCTGCCCTGAGGAGCCTACAGCAGGCCAGCTGGTTACATAAATCACCACACAAACGCTCACGTGCTAAGTGTTAACTGTGTCACATCTGACTCCACCCTTCCCTTGTTCCTAAATCCAGCAGTCACCAGGTCTGCCTAAAGCTGCATGGAAATGACCTGCAAGCCTTCTCAAGCCCCTCTGCCTGCCAAACTAGTGCAAGCTCCTGTTAACACTCACATGGATCAAGGCACTGGACACGCTATCTCTTTGCCTGTGGGTTAATCTCTTTCAACCTGCGTTCTTCCAACGAAAGTCTTCAGCACTAACTGCAGTTTAGTGTGACTCCTGGGTTGAAAATGAAATGGTCTTTTGAAGCTGGGTCTGGTAGTTTAGGCCTGTAATCCCAGCACTCAGAAGAGTGGAGCAGGAGGAATGCAGAGAGTTCAAAGCCACCCTGGGCTACATACTGAGACTGTCTTCCTTTAATTCCAGCACTTGGGAGGCAGAGGCAGAGGCAGGCAGATTTATCAGTTCAAGGCCAGCCTGGTCTACAGAGTGAGTTCCAGGACAGCCAGGGCTACACAGAGAAACCTTGTCTTGAAAAACCAAAAAAAAAGGGGTGGGGGGTGGAGCTGGAGAGACAGCTCAGCGGTTAAGAGCATAGACTGCTCTTCCGAAGGTCCTGAGTTCAATTTCCAGCAACCACGTGGTGGCTCACAACCATCTATAATGGGCTCTTATGCCCTCTTCTGGTGTGTCTGAAGAGAATGACTGTGTACTCACATACATTAAATAATAAATCTTTTTTTTAAAAAGGAGACTGTCTTAAAAACACAAAAGCTAGGGAGGGTAAGGTAGCTCAAAGATTCAAGCCTGGATGCTTGAATCCCCAGGATACACATGGTAGAAGGGGAAAGCCAACTCCTGCGAGCTCTCCTCTGAACTCCACATGTACATGGTGGCATGTGCTCACACACAAAGAAATGTAATTAAAAAAAAATCAGGGCTGGGGAGACAGCTCTGTGGGTAACAGCACTTGAGTTCAAATCCCTAGCATCTACATAGAAAGCTGGGGCATGGCTCTAAACTTGTCGCCCCAGGACAGGAGGGAAAAGACAGGTGGAGGGCTCATCCTAGTCATCCTGGCTGGTCATCCGAGTCATAGTGGCAAGTTCTAGGTTAATGTCAGACCCTTTGTCAAGCCACTGAGGCCAAAGGCAATAAAAGACAAGCAATGTCTTGCCGTGGCCTCCACGTGTACAGTAGACACTTGCATCGCCGTATTCAAGTGCAACACACACACACACACACACACACACACACACACACACACACTTTTAACACCCTTCCCTTGGCCTCTTCCCAGAATCTCTACCGACTGTTAGGACTGAACTTAAATGCCTCTTCTCCTTTGCCCTCTACCACCCATGGGACAAGGACAGTCTCCCCTCCTGATTATTCAGTGTCCCAAAGCCAGCACTCACGAGACAAAGCCACAGATCCTCAGGTTCTCACACCCTGGGCTGGGACTCGAGAGCCCTGCCTATGAGTACTGGTCCTCAGAATCAGATGGTGAAGGGCAGGAGAGACAGCCCAGTAGTTAAGAGCACTTGTTCTTGAGAAGACCCCGGTTCAATTCCCAGCATCCATATGGTGACTCAAAGCCAACTATCACTCCAGTTTCAGACGATCCAATAGCATCTTCTGACCTCTCAGACACCAGGCACACATGTGGTGCACAGACATACATATGGGCAAAATATTCATATACATAATGAAATCTTTAAAAACAGGAATTAACAAAATGTACTGCTGAGCCAGGTATGATAGTTTAAGCCTGCAGTCCTGGTATTCAGGAAGTTGAGGCAAGAAGCTTGGGGAAAACTAGAGGGTAGTCTTGACCACAGAGTGTGACCCTGTCTCAAAATAAATAAATAAATAAACAAGCAAACAAATAAACAAATAAAGCTGGCATGTGTGTTGTCATGTGAATACTGAATACTCCAGAAAAGCAAAAGGCAGCACAGTACAGAAGTCAACAGCACAGAATCTGGGGCCTGAGCATCTCTCACAACCCAGTGACTTGGGGCAAAGGATTTAATTTTTCTGGGTTTCAGCTGCTTTGCCTGAAAGAGTGAGGTAGTCAGAGGCCAGGGTGTGGACAGATGAGTGGCGGGTACATAGACTCCTGGGAGCAGAGGCTGTACAATTAGTGCAAACCAACTGCTTCCGGTGAAACTAGGAGCCAGGGATTCTCTGCAGCAGGGCGGACAGGGGCTGGTACCATATAGTCTTTAATTTGTTACTCTATATCAGGTCTATGTCCCATGTGCTGTACTGCGGGTCCTTAGCTCTGTCTCACAGATGTGGACTAGGACACTCAGAGGATGTTCCAGTGAGGAAGTTTAGAGGCACCAGAACACCTCAGTTCCAGTGTAAGTCTTGCACTATCCTCCAGGCCTCATAGGCAGGCAGCCTCCCTCACCCATTCTAGAGGCTATAGCCATAAAGCCTTCCCAATGCTTTACGTGTTCACACAGGCTAGATGGCGCGCACAGTGTGGCGCACACACAGTGAGCATACATGTGTATCTCCCACATGCACTGAAGGGCCCAGGCCCCAAAGGTGAGGGAAACCTGTTCCAAAGAATCTGCTTAGTGAGCAAATTCTGTCCAAAGCCCTTCATGGTCCCAGGAGTAGGGCTTCATGTGCGTCAGAGATACCGGAAAGGCGGGCAGAGAAAGGGAGAGGGCAAAGCAGGAGACTGAAAACTCTGTGATCCCTTTTTCCATTTTAGTGACAAAAGTCACACCCGGCCTTTACATAAACATGACCAAGGAGCCGCTTGGTCTAAGCTTGGTCAGGACTTTTCCTCCCTATGGCTCTAATGTGCTGGGTGAGCAAACATAAGAGACCCTGTAAAAGGAGAGCCTGCCACCCAACAGCACTCGTGCCTGACCCTATGTCCTGCCTAATATTTATCTCCCAACTTTCCTATAACATCTCCTGGACAGCCCTACACCCGTCACTTAAGCACACAGAAGGTAGGCACCCACACAAAGCTTTCCACTGGACTCCTGGGTCAGAGGCCCACATTGCCCTTGTCACGCCACCTCCTCCTAAGTGTTTTCTGACCAGCTTGCCTCCCAGCCCAACAGCCCAGACAGGCTCCTACAAACAACGTCACAAAAGAATCCTGTGGAGAATGTTGCAAACACGCAACCCTTCCCGTGCTTGGCTGCCCATGATCCTATAAACACATCTGACATGTCCCACCCAGAACCCCTCACCTCACACCAGTGACAGCTGACCCACAGGCTTCAGTTTCTCATGTTTCTGATGATGATTAGGTCTGAGTTCCAGACATGCAGCCCCCATGAAACTTGCTCATCACAGATACACAAATCCATCCGCCCTTCTGTCCTCTACACAACTGGACCACACCTTATCAGGACTACAGAAATGCAACTCAGGCGTGATACCTTCTGATTCAAATGTACACAACTGACTGCACTCTTCAAATGGGTACGTACACCCTGCATTCTGGTACCCGCCATAACACACACACACACACACACACACACACACACACACACACACAAACACACACGCCAGCTATGCAGAAAACATTCATAAACATTCATATGTGCAACACAAGACATACATGTAAGAAAACACATGCTGACAAAAACTATACACACAACCTCAGACACCAACCACACTTAAGGTATCTGTCACCTAAAGCCACAGAGTCATATCTTTTTAATTCTGTACCAATTAGTACCCCTCCTGACTCTCTATCTCTACGTATCAGGGAGGGCCCTGGCAGACCCCTCGGTGCCAGACTGGCAAACGGTGTTGTCCAGGAGGAGCAGTTTACCTTGCCCCACAGCACCGCAGGAAGCACAATCTCCAGGACTCACAGCAACCACCCTCCCCCGACGGCGCGGCGGTTCCGGGCCCCTGCGTGCGCTGCGCACCCTGCACACCCCAACTCTGGGGCGCTCAGAGGGCCACCCCTCCCCCTCTCTGCCTGGCTCCTACGCCATCGCCCTCCGAGCAGCTTGCAGCGCTTGCCCGGGATCACACCCGCCCCACCCCACCCCCAACCTGCCCCACAGAGGGAGGGGGCATTGGGCTGCAGAATTTAACCCTTCATGGGTGGCGTGATTGCGACCCTCTTCACGGCCCCAGGAGACCAAGTCCCCCATTCGCGGCTCGCTGGACGCCATACCAGGGCGCCCTTAAGTTGCTCCCCAGCGCCGTGCGCGTCCGGGGGCGGGGCTTATTACAGCCCCCGACCCCTGCGCCCCTAGATCAACCTGGAAGGGGAGCGGTCGCGGGGCGCGGCTCTGGCCCCTGCGGCGCCGGGCAGCGGAGAGGGGGCATCCTCCCTAGCCCTGCCGGGTTCGCCCCGGGGCCCACCTGACTGCGATGGCGCCGCGTCCGCCAGGCCCGGCTCATCACCGCGGCCACCCCCGGCCGCTTGGGTTTCGCCCTCCTCCAGCTCCGGCTCCGGCTCCGGCCCCGGCCCCCCCCAGCGCCCGGCCCCGGCCCAGCCCCACCGCCGCCGCCACTGCCGCCGCTGACATCATCGGCTCCCCCCCCCCCCCCCCGGCCCCCCCCCCCCCCCCCCCCCCCCCGGAAACAGTCCCCCCCCAGCGCCGCCGCTGCTGCCGAGAGGAAGCCAGCAAAGCGCAGCCGACACCGACTCTGGACTCTGAAGTCTGATGGCCAAGGCCCGGTGGATCCCTCATAGGGAAACGACGCGGGGCCTCCCGCAGGGTGTACACCTTGCGGGGCCGTGACTGAACTGCATTGCCCTAGGACCACTCACTCCCTGGGAAGGGATTCACCCCCCACGCCCGCCCTTCCCTCTGCACACCCTTCATTCAGGGGTCACATCGCCTAGAGCACGCTGCGTGAGCACATTTGTTCACCACATACACACCACACGTTCTCCCGGGCTGCAACCTTACAACATGGCAGATTCATATTTCGGCCCAGTGAAACCTATAGATCCAAAGTGAGCATCCCCACATCCCTGGGGGCATCCACCTTCAGGAGTGCTAGGGACTATCACCAGACCCACTGGCAAAGAAGACCTCAATTCCAACTCCGCAGAATGGATGATCATTAGTGCAGATAAACACAAAGCTTGGAACTACGTCTCCACCAGTGGATTCACTTCTGTGTCCTTGCATATAAATGCAGAGGCCTTGGTGTGGGCTTCCAGGCACAGCACTAAGCACACATCAGGAGGAAGCATGAGAAATGTAGCATACATAAAAACATTCCTGGAACCTCAGTGGGACAATCCTATAGACTGCTCCCTGGTTGCAAAATTAAAAACTCTGAAGAGGCCTGGCATCGCTTTGGAGGCAGAGGCAGGTGGATTTATGTGACTTGGAGGCCAACCTGATCTAAGCAGCAAGTTCCAGGTCAACTAGGGCTACGTAGTGAGATCCCTGTCTTGAAAAATCAACCCCCCCCCAAAAAAAAAAACCCACTTCAGCAGAAAGAGGAGCAAATTCCCCCTGAAGAGAATGATGGTTCAAACCTGTAATGCCTGCACTAGAGCAGCAAAGGTAGAAGACCACTGCAAGCTCAAGTCCATGCTGGTTTACGAGCCAGTTCCAAGCCACTCAGCCTATACAAGTCATACAACAACGAAGACCCCCACCCTCATACTCTTTCAAACATCTGTGCCCCCAAGCACTTGGGGAGATAGTGGCATGAGGGCCAAGACTTCAAGGCCAGATTCCACAGGGTACATATTTGAGACCAGCCTTGATAAGACTTCCCATAAAGCAAAAATCAAAGCAAACAAACAAAACTCTGAGGACTACAGAAAATGCTCAGTGGTTAGGAGAGAGAACTGCTCTTGTAGAAGACTCAAGAGTTTGATTCCCAACATCCAAATACAGCCATTCACAACCACCTGTAACTCCAGCTCCAGGGGCTCTGTATCTCTGGCCTCTTCGGGTACCTGGTACCTGCACTCATCCACATATTCCCACACAGATGTATACTCATAATTAAAAATAAAATAAATCGCTGGGCGGTGGTGGCACACGCCTTTAATGCCAGCACTTGGGAGGCAGAGGCAGGTGGATTTCTGAGTTCGAGGCCAGCCTAGTCTACAGAGTGAGTTCCAGGACAGCCAGGGCTACACAGAGAAACCCTGTCTCAGAAATAAATAAATAAATAAATAAATAAATAAATAAATAATAAATAAAAATAAAAATAAATCTGGGGGCTGGAGAGATGGTTGAGCTTGCACACTTCCATGAACATAACCACAAATAACTCTTCTTTTCCTTTGTTTTTCATCACTGTGTAACCCTGGCTGGCCTGGAACTCACAGGGATCTACTTCTGTCTCCCAAATGTTAGGATTTAAGGTTTGAGCCACCACATCTGTACACACACCAAATTTAAAAAACAAAAAAAAACAAAACAAAACTGAGGCTTATGATGAGATGGAAGGCAGAGATGGGAGAATCCCAGGAGCTCTCAGGCCAGTTATTCTGGAGTTTACAGAAGCACAGAGCAAAAGACTCTGTCTCTGACAGGGTGGAGATGAGGACTGCCATCTTCTCGGATCACCATATGCTCGCTCGCTGTGTCACATGTGTGTCCCACACATGTATGGCATAACATGTGCGCAAAGGAAGGAAGGAAGGAAGGAAGGAAGGGAAAGACAAAGAGAGGAGAGAAAGAGGGTGAGGAGAAAGAAAAGGGGAGGGAGGGAGAGAGAGAGGGAGGAGAAGAAGGAAGGAAGAAAAGCCAAGTAGGGAGGTGGTATGCTTGTTAATCACAAAGTAGAGACACAGAGGCAGGTGGATCCCTGGATTCTCTGACCGACATCTAACTTACTGGGCAAGTTTTGGCCCACTAAAGACCACTTTTAAAAAAATGAAAAAAAAAAAAAAAAAAAGAAGGTGGACAGAACCTTAAAAAAAAAAAGAAAAGAAAAAATAAGGCCGGGTGGTGGTGGCGCATGCCTTTAATCCCAGCACTTGAGAGTCAAAAGCAGGCAGATTTCTGAATTCAAGGCCAGCCTGGTCTACAGAGTGAGTTCCAGGACAACCAGGGCTACACAGAGAGACCCTGTCTCGAAAAACAAAACAAAGAAACAAAACCAAAACAAAAGCCTGAAGAAAAATACCTAATGTTACCCTCTGGTTTTTACTCATAGGGATATGAGCACACAATACACAGAAACCAAAAAGAAACAATCCTTGTAAAATGATGCCAAATGTAAACAAAATAAACCAAAAGAAGTTTCATTATGGGCGTGGGGGGAGTGGGGGTGGAGAAAGGGAGGGGGAGGGGAGGGAGAGGGGGAGTGGAGAAAGGGAGGGGGAGGGAGAGAATGAGAATGAACTTGGAGTCATAGCAACAAAGACAGACAACAAGCCTGGAGTGGTGGTACACACCTGTAATCAGCCTGGACAACAGTGAATTCCAGAATAGCCTGGCCTATAGAAAGAGCCTCTTTACCCTCTCACCCTCAAAACTCACTCCAAACCAAAAAGAAACAAACCAGCCCCCAAAATAAACAACAACAACAACGATAAACCCAAGTTGGAATTAATGAAAAAATAGTCCCTGCCCCCCTCAGGAAGGTTCCAGGGAAGAACCTCAGCCCCACTCCAAGCAAGTCACAATGGCTGAAGCTCTGCAGAGGACCAGGCAACCCGACCCAGGAGGACAGGAGGAAGTCCAAGAAGAGATGGTGAGTATTGGGGGCAAAGGGGAAAAAGTGGGGACAACATTCAACATCTAGATATTCCTCTTCCCTTCCTCCTCTGAATTTTCCAGTGGTCCTGGAGATACCAACAAATGAAATTCATAATGGTGGACCCAAAAGTCCCTGGTGCCTTGACATCATGTGGATACATAGCATCTGAAGCTAACTAACTCCTTTTCCTCAAACGAGCAGAGTATCCCTGGGTCCTCTTTTTTTCCTCCCAGGGACAACTACCCAGAGAAACATGATGCTCCAGGACTATTCACTCACTACCTGCCTCCTGCTTTAGATGCTCAAGGCCCACACTGTACCACCTCACCCATCTTCAGGCCCTTTCTAGCTCCTATGAGTTCCTCTACTATCCCGAAGGGGTCCAAGATCTCAGCCTGCCACTCACCCTACCCCAAGTTGCCCAGGCTGTGGTTGCCCTCCTGTCCAAGCTCCTTTCTCCCTAACAGGCTGCCATTCATCCCTATTTCAACCTACCTGACTTCACCCAGCCATCACCGCCCTCCACTCCAGCCAGCCTCCCCTCGAATCATCACCATCGCTGCGGACCCTCCAATGCCACCAAAGGCCTGTTTGTGGCCCTGCTGGGTGGAGGCCTGTCTGCTGGCTTTGTGGGCCCGTTCTCGCGGATGGCTTACCAGACTTCCCACTTGCCCTCGTTGGAGCTGCTCATCTTTCGATGCCTCTTCCACCTCCCCATTGCCTTGTTACTTAAGTTTCGCGGGGATCCACTGCTGGGGCCTCCTGATGTTCGGGTTCGGGCCTTCCTTCATGCCATTCTCAACGTCCTCAGCATTGGCTGCGCCTACAGCGCAGTTCAAGTGGTGCCTGCCGGCAACGCGGTCACTGTTCGCAAGGGTTCTTCCACTGTGTGCTCTGCCCTCCTCGCCCTCTGCCTTGAGAGCCAGGGTCTCAGCGGCTATGCCTGGTGCGGCCTGTTCGGCAGCACCCTTGGACTAATCATCATTGTGGGACCTGGACTGGGGACATTGCAAGAGGGAACTACTGGCCTCTACACAGCCCTGGGCTATGTACTGGCTTTCCTGGGCGGTCTGGCACTGTCGCTGGGGCTGCAGATTTACCGCTCTCTGCATTTCCCCTCCTGCCTACCGACTGTGGCCTTTCTATTTGGCCTGGTGGGGCTAATGGTCTCCGTACCAGGCCTCTTTGTGCTACAGACCCCCGTGCTACCTCAAGACACTCTGAGCTGGAGTTGTATGGTGGCAGTGGGGCTCCTTGCATTGGTTTCCTTTGTATGTGTAAGCTATTCAGTCACCAAAGCTCATCCTGCCCTAGTATGTGCTGTCCTGCACTCTGAGGTCGTGGTAGCACTGATGCTGCAGTATTATGTGCTCTACGAGACCGTGGCACCTTCTGACATCATGGGAGCAGGGGTTGTGTTGGGCAGCATTGCCATCATTACTGCCCAGAACTTCAGTTGTGATAAGGAAGGGCAAATGGAGGAATGAAATCAAACTTGAGAGCCTGGGGGAGGGTGGGACAGGGGTAAATAGAAGAGATGGGAATAAAACCCATGAAAGAACAAATGCCTGGCAAAGAACTGGTGTAGAGGACAGGTGAGATGGCTCAGCAGGTAAAGGCTAGTGCTATCAAGCCTGATCTCACATCTCACATGGTAAATGTAGAGAACTGACTCCTACAGATTATCCTCTCTCTACATGCGCTGTGGCATGCTTACACACAAAATAAAAAATATTAAAACAAGAAAACTGGTGTGGAGAGAGATGGACAGAGATGCTCTAGGATCCAAGAGTGACTTGGGACTAAATGGAGAGGGAGGATCGGAAGCAAGTACAGGACCGAGGGTATGAAATATTTGACCTGGGAACAGGATATAAGGCCATAATTAAGCAGTGAGGTCTCAGATCCAAAGGACTAAGGAAGCCTGGTAGTGGGCCACGGGGATTAATCCCACAGGCAAGAAAGAGAACAACACTGAAGATGAACGAAGAATGCAGCTTGTCAGGCAAACAGCCAGCACCGGGGGAGGAGAGTATTTCTTTTCCTTTGGACAGTATTTTCCTCAGTGGTGGTGCTCCCTGTCCGAGTGGTGATGTAACACTGACATCAAGCAGGAATCACTGTGGTTGGCTGAGCAGTTGGCTTTGCTTTGGAAAGTGTGGAACATGCTCTTTTTGGAGATTCCCTTGAAACACTCAGTCGCCACCTTATTTCTGAAGTACTCTGGAAGGTGTAGGATTTCCCTAAAAGTTCACATTCCTTGACCCCAAATTCCCCAAGACATTCGTATTCTACCCCACAGCTAATCTGCTTTTCTCAGATTGTCGCGGTCGCGTGATCTGCTGCTCCGGGGTAGCAACCATCCTACTTTCAGAATAGGCCTCCGGGCTCAGGAAAGCTCAGGCTGGATATCCAGTGCCAAGGCTCCGGAAAACCCTCTATTAATGGACAGGCGGTGCCCCAACATCCTGGGAGGCCTCTCCACAAACCTCGGCTACTTCCAATTGATTGGACGCGCCATCTTGTGTGCCTTATGTATATTCAGCGAAAAATTGAATATTCATGACGGAGGGCCGTCCCGTCTCTCCGTCCCTCCCTCCCCCGGAACACGCTCCGAAGGACCCTACTGGCCCCGCCTCATTACCGATGCGTAGAACAAACCATTTTCCCAGTGTGGGGGGGGGATATTAACGAGAGACTTTAGCTGAAAATGATCCTGGACTCCAAAGCTGAGTAAAGATGGCCTAACTTTATCCTCCATCCTGTAAGCCGTCAGCTTGAGTGCACGGGAAATCGGCGAGGGGGGCGCAACGATCAGAAACATTCTCCTCCTCCTGTCGCGTCAGAAAGAACACCTAACCAGGGAGCCGGAGCCCCAGCGTCAACAACCCTGGCGCGCGCGCTCCGTGTAGGCCGGGACGGGCGGCCCCGTAGCGCAAGGGAGGGCGGGAAAGGAAGGGGCGGGACACAAGGGCGAATGTATAAAGGGCGTCATTCAGCCAGTTCTCTCCTCAGAAGCGCCGAGAGCGCGACCAGGACGGTTGGAGAAGAAGGTGGCTCCCGGAAGGGGGAGAGACAAACTGCCGTAACCTCTGCCGTTCAGGATCCCGGTTACTTATTTATTCGTTACCCCTTTTCTTCTTCCTCCCTCCCAAAACCTCCTCCTTTCCTGCCTTCTTTTGTTTCCTTTTTGGGAGCCGACGAATCTCCGGAAAGGGAGAAAAGGCTTTCTTTCGGCTCTTCTCGTTTCTCTGCCTTTCCCCTTCCCCCCCTCCCCCACCTTTCCCTCCTCCGGCCTCTCCCTCCCTATTCCGGGAGGTCTTTCCTGGTGGCCGCCCGGACGGGTTCTGAGCACTTAGGCGGCGGTGGCGCAGGCTTTTTGTAGTGAGGTTTGCGCCTGCGCAGCGCGCCTGCCTCGCCATGCACGGGGGTGGCCCCCCCTCCGGGGACAGCGCATGCCCGCTGCGCACCATCAAGAGAGTGCAGTTCGGAGTCCTGAGTCCGGATGAGTTGGTAAGCTGCTCCGCCCTTCTCTCTCCGATGCCTTTGGCTGATCCTCTGGGAGGATGGGTCAATGACGCTGGCGTTGTGCGGGGTCCAGCCTTCAGCTTCCCAAAGTTAAATTATGCCAGGACTTAAACAAGCATAATGCTATGTCTGAGATGAGTGCTTGGCTGGACAGAGAAGATGATTCCATACTTGAGCATTGCTGCGGTTCAACGAGACAGATTGAAAGCTGTACAGGAAGTGGATTCCCAAGTTTTTCTCCTTTCATAAATATTGAGCACCCTGCTATGTGACCGTCACCAGGCACTAGGAACACAATTGCACAATATAACAAAAACTCTACCTTCTAAAACACTGTGGGAAAAACAGCAGAGAAGATAGCATAAGGACGAAAAGAATGAGCAAAAATAATTTCAGTTAAGTGCCTAGATTAAAGCAAAATGAGATAATACTGTAAAAAGTCACTGAATTGAACGATGTCAGGGTTTGGAAGACTTGCCAGGGGAGGTGACATTACTCCAGTCATCGAGGCTACTTCTTTTAGGTGGAAGAAACTAGTGTTATGAAACTGAGAGAGAAATAAATTTGTATTCTAGAAACTGAAGAGCCAGTGTTGGGGCAGGGGTTAGTGGGTGAGGAGAGTGTGCTAAGAAGCTTGGACTATGGTAAATTACTCTCTAAAGAGTCAGAATTTCTGTTTTCAGTAGGAAACTACTGGGTAATTATAAACATGACAATAGTTTTTATGCACAGGCATGTACAGTAGCTCCATAACGAGCTGATTTGAACGAAGTGGGTGAGGATAGACAAGGGATTGCTTTTGGAGACTTGAACTTCTTCCTGAACTAACAGGGTAGAGAGAGTGGAATTAAATAGCTCTAGACTGAGACAGTTCTGTTGGGGTAAGGGCTCAACTATAGCAGAACTCAAAAGAAAAAGGAACCTACATCAGGTTTCTGGACATCCAAGATCTCACAGACCAACACAAAATCCAGACGATTAAAGTAATAAAACATTAAGACGAGCGGTGGTGGCGCACGCCTTTAATCTCAGCACTTAGGAGGCAGAGAGGCAGGCGGATTTCTGAGGCCAGCCTGGTCTACAGAGTAAGTTCCAGGACAGCCAAGGCTATACAGAGAAACCCTGTCTCGAAAAACCAAAAAAGCCAGGCAGTGGTGGCTCATGCCTTTAATCCCAGCACTTGGGAGGCAGAAGCAGGTGGATTTCTGAGTTCGAGGCCAGCCTGGTCGACAGAGTGAGTTCTGGGACAGCCAGGACTACGCAGAGAAACCCTGTCTAGAAAAACCAAAAAAAAAAAAAAAAGAAAAAAGAAAATACAGGCTTTTAGGAGAGCTGATATCAGAGGACAAACCTTACATTAATAAATAAAGGTAAATTTTCTAGTGAGCCTACAATAAGCTAAGCATTGTATTGACATGAGACACTTTTATCAGAGTCTATCAACAGAACTAAAGTAAATTGGGAAACAGTTTGTACTGTGATAGACAGGGTTTGATTTTTTTTCGGGGCTTTATTTGTTCATTTTTATTTGTTTCTGTTTTGATTTTGAAGCAGGGTCTCTTTATATAGCACTGGCTATCCTGGAACTCACAGACCAGGCTGAATTTTTCAGTTTTTGCTGGGACTGAAAGTCAGCTTTGTGCATGCTAGGCAAGTTATCTGATCACTTTGCTACATGAATTTGAAGCTCTTGGTATTTTGAAACGGAATCTTCCTGTTCAGTTCAGGCTGTCCTGGAAATGGTGATTCTTCTGCCTTATCTTTCTGAGTGCTGAGAGCATAAGTATGTACCACCACACTTGGCTTGCTTAGATATTTTTTCCTTTAACAAATTAAAAATAAAATAAAAAGGTTTATACTGCTCAGCAGTTAAGAGCATGTTTTGCTCTTGTAGAGAACCCAGGTTCAATTCACAACCATTTGTAACTCCAGTTCTAGGGGATCTGACACCTTCTAATCCTATTGACACTGTATGCACTTGGTGCCTGGACATACAGTATAGGCAAAGAAAAGAACACACAAAGAGGAATTGAGGCCGGGATGGTGGTGCACACCTTTAATTCCAGCAGTCTAGAGGAAGGGGATCTCTGAGGCAGGCCCAGGCTACATATAGTGAGATTATGTCTAAAACAAAAACAAACAAAAGGATTCTACATTAGAAAACTGGATAAGGGTTGTGAGTGTGCAGTTGGCAGCAGTAAAGCAAGTATTCATCAGTTAATGGTTTGGTTCCTAAGAAAGGGCTGGGGAATGGCTCAGTGGTAGGGACACTAAGGTTCTCCCTTCCATCCTCAACTTTAAAAAAGGGTTTCCTAATCTGATAGCAAAAATAATGAGAAAATGGGCGTCCTCGTGTATTATCGATAGAAGAATAAATTCGTTAGTTTTTTTGGAGGTCATTCAGTCTTTAATATATGCATCTCTTGACCCAGCACCATACCAAGAGTTTTTTTTCATTTTTTAAATTGAGACAGGGTTTCTCTGTCTAGCCCTGGAACTTGGCTCTATAGACCAGGCTAGCCTCAAACTCACAGAGATCTGCCTCCCGAGTGCTGCCACCACTGCCTGGGCAGCCTTTACTTTTACCTTTACTGCAGTACCTACCACTGACCTGTCCTGCCTCAGTCTTCCTGTAGAGAAGACTCTTTTCATCATGGTGGTTCCGTGTTGCGGGATCCTCTAAAGGAGGATCCAGACTCCTTGAAATCCTACCCTTGCCTCCCTCCATCTTATTACCAGTCTCCTGGTAAATCAAAGAAAAACTTAAAAATATTTTTTAGGTTCATTTATTTTATGAGTATTAATGTTTTGTCAGATGTATGTACATCATGTGTGTGCCTGGTGCCTGAGAGTCAGAAGAGGGCATTGGGTCCCCTGAAACTGGAGTTTCAAAAGATAGTGAGCCACCATGTAGGTGCTGGGAATCAAACCTGGGTCCTCTGCAAGAGCAACAAGTGCTTTTAACCACTCTGCCATCTCTCTAGCCCTTCTTGCTTTCCTTTTGCAGCTCTGACCTGCTTACCTTTTAACACTGTAAGCTTATTCTTGCTTCAGGGGCTATTTAATCAGTCTCTGTTGTTTAGAATAATATTGCCCAGACCTTATTGCCTATTCTTCATGTCAGTGTGTTCTATATTTAGATGTCTACTCTGACCATTTAAACAGCATTCTTTATTCTACAGCCCCTACCCTTTGTTTTACTTCAGTAGCTTATCACTGTTGGAGGATTAATTTTCTTGACTTTGTGTTATCTATAGAATGCTGTTACTCAGCTTTCCAAGTAGTTCCTCATGCTGACTGGCACGTAATCAAAATTATTTGGGTAAATAAGTTTTAACATTACTTGAAAATGACAATTATAAGTCACCTAAATATTTACTAATAGGAACCCTTGTTGAATAACTTAGGCCCTATCTTTAGAGTAGAACAAGACTGTCCTTGTCCTATAGTCTAAGTCCAGTGTTCTCAAACTGTTGTCACATTTGAAGCACTGTAGCAAAGTCACAGGGGCACAGGGTATTCTGCACTCTGGAGAAAAGCATAGGTGCTTTCTACTCTACTAGTTGCACATGGCTCACTTTGAACATTAGATGGCGCTAGATCCCTTTGAATGACATCATATATTTGTGAAGCTGAATTGTTTTTTTTTGTTTGGTTTGGCTTAGTTGCTTTTTTCTTTTTTTGTAGTTTTATTTAAGTATGTGTGGGAAAGGGTGGAGGTGCTTACAGAGATCAGGGGCATCTTATCCCCTGGAGCTGTATTCAAGTTGTTTACAAAAACATACAAAATAAGAAGAGTAGTGTGTGTGCGCATATGTGCATGCATGTGTATGTGTGTGGGGGAGACTGAAGCAGTGTTAGACACCTGGAGCTAGAACATTACAGGTAGTTGTGAGCCACCAAACACAGGTGCTGAGAACCCACCTCTAATTCTCTGCAAGAGCAGCAATATGTGGGTGTCTTGTCGTTGTTTGGTTTTGGAGGGTTTGGTTTAGTTTGGTTTGGATTTTTTTGAGATAAGTGTTCTCTTTGTGGCCCTGGCTGTTGTGGAACTTGCTTTGTAGACCAGGCTGGCCTTTCACTCAGAGATTCAGAGATTTACCTGCTGAGATTAAAGGAGTTTGCCACCACACCCAGATCTGTGATAAGTATTCTTAAGCACTGAGTCAGCTCTCTAGCTTTTATGTCTTTTGAGACAGTATTTGTATCTGAATTCTGGGCTTACAGGCAGATGCCACTGTACCTGGATCACAAAGCTGCAATTTTAGCAATTGCTAACGACTAGTAGATTTGGAGCATGAAATAGGGGTGCTGTTAGCCAAGGATTGAGAAGTTGAACAGTACCTAACATTTTTAAGTAAGAAATTTTGATTATTTGGGGAAAAATAAAACTATTATTATTTCATTATTTATTTAAACAAGATGTCCATGTAGTCCCAGGTTCGCCTTGCATCCTCATTCCTCCTCCTGAGGTGACAGACACATGTCACCATACCTAGCTTTATTTTAATGAATTAAAATATTCTCCAGTTTATGTGTTTTGTTTTGTTTTTTTCCAAGTGGCTACTGGTGCTAGGCAGTGGTGGCGCACGCCTTTAATCCCAGCACTTGGGAGGCAGAGGCAGGCGAATTTCTGAGTTCGAGGCCAGCCTGGTCTACAGAGTGAGTTCCAGGACAGCCAGCCAGGGCTACACAGAGAAACCCTGTCTCCAAAAACCAAAAAAAAAAAAAAAAAAACCAGGTGTAGAACTGTGCTCCCATAATCCCAGCAGTGAGGAAATAGGAAGATCTCTGGGGCTTTCTGGCTAGTTAGTATAGCCACATTGGTGAACTCCAGGTTCAGTGTGAAAGCCTATTTTTGAGGGAATTATGTAGTTTTAGTTTGGGTAGGAAGACGGGTAGTAAGGGGCTTTCTGTGAGACATTCAAGTCTTGGAGTAGAAATTGAGTTACAGAGGACTCTGAATTGGCAAAATGTCTGCTGCTAGGACTAGAGAGATGGCTCAGTGGTTAAGAGCATATGCTGGCCTTGCAGAGGGCCTGAGTTTATTCTCAGAACCCACATTAGTGACTCACACTACCTATAACTCTAGCTCCAAGGGCATCTGATGCCTCTGACTCCGAGGACACCTGCATTCATAGACACATACCCACACACAGGACATGCATACTCATAACATAAAATTAAATTTTAAAAAGAATGTATGTTGCCATGGGGCTACAGAGATGGCTCGGTGGTAAAGAGCACTAGCTGCTGGACTTTGGCTTCTCCCAGCACCTCCATGGCAGTTTACAACACCCTAACTCTAGTTCCAGGGAGTCCAGTGCCCTTTTCTGGCCTTCTGTGGTACCAGGCATACATGCAGTAGAAAACTCAAACACATGAAGATACATTTTTTTAAAAAGTCTACCAGACGTGGTTGCAGTGCTTGTAAGTACAAGGCTGTCCTGATCTACACTGCTAGTTCCTAAATATTTAGGGCTACACAGTGAAACTTTAAAAAGAAAAAAAATGCTGTTACAGGAAATGATTGAGTTGGAGTGGGGAGCTAGGAAAGTTAGTATTGTGTGGTGTCTGTATGTATGTGTGTCTGACTTGGGGGAGTGGGGAACCTGGCATATAAACCCTCACACATGCTAAACACACATTGTACCACCAAACTATATATTCTCAGTCATTCATGTACTCTTTGAAGTGGGTAGTATGGTTACACTAATGAATGAGATTATCTTTGTCTTAAAATTAATTTATGATCTAATAAGGATCTGGTTTCCCACAATCCGCCAGTATATTTAACCATATGCTGGTTGTGTATACTAGCCACTGAGGGTGTGTGTGTGTGTGTATGTATCATGGTCTGTACCTCAAGGATTATAGTCAAGTGGGAATAACAGATATATAAGCAAATAAAGTTGTGCTTAGCAGAACTTTGCTAGTGTGGGTAAGTCTAGAGACTAAGATAGATAAGGCTATCAGATTGAGCCAAGACTTCTGGCACTTCTTCCTGACTGCAGACACTATGTGACAGCCACTTCACACTCTTGTCACTGTGCCTTTGTTTCCATGATGAACAGTATGCCCTCAAAGCTTAAAAAAATAAAAATAAAAAATAAATTTAAAAAGAGGAATTAGAAAAGGCCTCTGAGCTGAGTCACGAATGAGTGTACTCTGTGTAACAGGACACAACGGAGGAATTTTGAGGTAACGTAGTAGAAGCATGAATGTGTAGGGTGAGAGAGTGCAGCAGATAGAGCTGTAAGTGGGTTGAAGGTCAAGGATAGAAGGGTAGGACCTTGTGTGGTTTGATGAGAAGGCAGATGAAAGAGAAAGAGTAGGGTGTTCATGAGCTTGTAGAGCAGGCTGGTTGTTGTTGTTGTTGTTGTTGTTATTGTTGTTATTGTTGTTATTGTTGTTGTTATTTGTGGTTTTTTCCTGTGACCTGGGGTAACACACAAAAGAAAAGCCAGCCTGTGACACTCACACACACACACATCAAGAATGTCCTGTAGGCAGTAAGAACCAGTGTTTGGTTAAGCGTTAAAGTAGTGAATAATTCCTAACTACCATTTGTTAAGTCTTTGGTGGAGTAGTCCTTCCATTTATGCATTTGTGCCTGCTGCAAGAAGAGCCTCTGGACTAGTCTCAGGATGCTTGGAAATAGAATTAGTCTGTTAGAAGGGTGAGGCTTGGTGAGTATTGACTGGGCAGAGAGAGGTGGAATGTTTTAGCCTACTTCCTTAGGCTCCTATGTACTGTGTATACCAGTGGCCAGATTCTTGTCTGCTGTGTTTTTGCATTTCGTAGTGAGCAAAATCCTCTTCATGTAACATAGAGAAGCTGGTGAGAGTTCAGCCTAGTAATTTAGTCCCACCCTAGGCCTGTCTCCTGAGTCATATCATCTTGATTGAATTTATTTACCTATTTGTGTGGTGTTGAGGCAGGTATTGTTTTGTTGAGACACAACTAGCCGTGAAGCTCTAATTGACACGGAACTCAAAAAGTTCTGCCTGACTCTGCCTCCTGAGTGCTGGAAATAATGGTATGTGCCACCAGATGCAACCAGTTTTGGGTTTTTAGAACCTCTTCAGCCTGTACCTTTAGACTTTTGGTTTCTGCCCAAGAGTAGCTGATCAGATCCTTGTTATAAGATTATTGGTTTGATACTGGACAGACTTTCTTTCCTTAGTTCTTTCTAGTCCTTTTCTTAGTTGCAAGTCTTAGACAGTATGGTTTAGTATTAACAGATGGCTGTTGAGAAAGAACTTGCCATTTATCTGGCAGGCACTCGAATGGGATCCAGGGTTCTCAACTTGTTTGAGGTCATAGGTTACATAGGGAGTTCAAGGCCAACCTGGGCTACAGTAGATCATGTCTTAAAAATAAATGAATGAGGGCTAGAGAGATGGCTTGGCAGTTAAGAGCACTGACTGTTCTTCCAGAGGTCCTGAGTTCAACTCCCAGCAACCACATAGTGGCTCACAACCATCTGTCATGGGATCTGATGCCCTCTTCTGGTGTGTCTGAAGACAGCTACAGTGTACTCATATAAATAAAGTCTTAAAAAATAAATGAGTGAGCTGGTCATGGTGGTGCATGCCTTTAATTATCCCAGTACTCTGGAGGCAGAGGATAGCAGATCTCTGAGTTTAGGGGGAGCCAGGGCTACTTAGTGAGGTTCTGTCTCAAAATTATATATCATTGTTTCTGCTATAGTATAGGAGAGTAGAATGACTGTGTTTAGGACTAGAGAGTGTTGGGTTCTGTCTGTTTCTGTTGACTACTTGAGACTGAAGGCTTGGGTAAATAGCTTCATGAGACATCAAGTTTCTTTTTTTTTTTTTTTTTTCTCCGAGACAGGGTTTCTCTGTGTAGCCCTGGCTGTCCTGGAACTCACTCTGTAGACCAGGCTGGCCTCAAACTCAGAAATCCGCCTGCCTCTGTCTCCCAAGTGCTGGCATTAAAGGCGTGCGCCACCACCGCCCGGTGACATCAAGTTTCTAGTATCAAAGAAGTAAGGATTCCTTCTTAGGAGGTCAGTGGTTAGGATTAGAGGAACAAAATTTGTCTGTATCTCAGAGTTAACACTCAATGAAGCCTTTATTAACTTCTTTGAGCTTTATACTTCTAGAATCTGGTGGAGCAAAACCTGATTAATTTGAAGGTCAGCCTTTCATTGTGTTTGAGAAGATAGTCAAGACTGCCTTGGCCACCTTAGCCTGCTTGAGGCCTTGGATTTGACCCCAGATCTATATCCTTCTCCCCGTATATAGTCAGATGGAAAGAAAGAAAGATCATATCTTTTGAGCTCCTCTAGTTCTCTTCACTGAATCGACCCATTGAGTCCTGGCTCCTCCTTTCTTGGGACTTAAGCTATTCATTTCTGCTCTGCCAGTCTGTGTCCTTGCTTACAATAAAGTTCCATGTAGGTATCAAAGTGTTCAGACAGTTTAGGCCCAAAGAAGGAGGAGTAAGTGGCAAAGATAAGGGTTAAAAGAGGAGACTAAGTCTCCAAGTGCCTGTTCCTTTTCAGGAGCTGAAGTTAAGAGTTGGTAGATAAGTCTCTCAACCATATTGCAGGTACAGAGAGATTCTCCAGGGACTCTGATAGTCATTGTCCTGATTTCAGCTTGGGAGAAGAAAAAAAATAGTATTTTGGTTTTGACTCTATACTCAACCTCTTTCCATCTCTTTTTTATGTTAAGTCTTACTGATGTCATAGTGATATAGAATTTAACCTGGAGAGATAGTTGGGATTCTAGTACTAGCTAGAGGCAAGGTGGTGCTTGTACAGCCTTAGCTTATGAAAGAAAGAAGCAGGAGGATTTTGAGTTTGAGGCTAGCATGAACTACATAGCAGGACTTGTCTCAACACTAAAGGTGATATAGAGCCAAGACTCATATTCTGTTGGAATACATGTCAACTCACTCCCTACCCCTCGTGTATACACAATGGCTGGCTGGAACATACTTTTGGGATGTGTTGAATTCAAGTTTAGTATTCTAGAGTTTTAACTATGCTAACATTCCCATTTCGTACCTGGTTAAACAAGTGGTTTGAAATTTTCTTAGGCCTTATTATAGAACTCTTCAGCTGTGCACACTAGGAATCCTACTTAGTTGGTACTGGCTTTTCTTTTCTGTAGAAGCGGATGTCTGTGACAGAGGGTGGTATCAAATATCCAGAAACAACAGAAGGAGGTCGCCCCAAACTTGGGGGACTAATGGATCCACGGCAAGGGGTGATTGAGCGGACTGGCCGCTGCCAAACATGTGCAGGTGAGTGCTGGGGTTAGAGAACTCTGTAAGGGCATAGTTGTAGGTCCTTAAAGTCAGGAATGGATGGATACCTAAAAACCTAGTGTCTTAGCCTAGCATTGGTGGTTTATGCCTTTGATCCTAGCACTTGGAGGCAAAGGGAGGTGAATTTCTAAGCCAGCCTGGTTACAGACAAGTTTCTGAGACAGCCAGAACTAACTACACAGAAACCCTGTCTCAGAAACAAACAAAGAACTCTAGTCTTTAGAGTCAGTAGGAACTTTAAAGAAGGTGTCTGGTATATCTTTCCATAGGAAACATGACTGAGTGTCCTGGCCACTTTGGCCATATCGAACTGGCCAAGCCTGTGTTTCATGTGGGCTTCCTGGTGAAGACAATGAAGGTTTTGCGCTGTGTCTGCTTCTTCTGCTCCAAACTGCTTGTAGATTCTGTGAGTAGGGCATTGGTCCCTAGTCTGGGAGGATGGTTGCTAGCTGGGGCAGGATGAGGAAACAGCTCCAATTGACCCTGCTCTATTTTTCCCCCAGAACAACCCAAAGATTAAGGACATCTTGGCCAAATCTAAGGGGCAGCCCAAGAAACGGCTTACACATGTCTATGACCTTTGCAAGGGCAAAAACATCTGTGAAGGAGGAGAGGAGATGGACAACAAGTTTGGTGTGGAGCAGCCTGAGGGTGACGAGGATCTGACCAAAGAGAAGGTGACAGGAACTCGCTAAGACTATGGGAAAGTGGCTGCAGAAAATCTTGTGAAATCACACTCAACTGTGGGTTATATTGCCTGGTGTGGCAGGAATGGCCATGTGCTAGCTTCTAATGGTTCTTCTTTCCTTGGAAGGGCCATGGTGGCTGTGGGCGGTATCAGCCCCGGATCCGGCGCTCTGGCCTAGAGTTGTATGCTGAATGGAAACATGTTAATGAGGACTCTCAGGAGAAGAAGATATTGCTGAGTCCAGAACGAGTGCATGAAATCTTCAAACGCATCTCAGATGAGGAGTGTTTTGTGCTGGGCATGGAACCTCGCTATGCCCGGCCTGAGTGGATGATTGTCACAGTGTTGCCTGTGCCTCCTCTCTCTGTGCGACCCGCTGTGGTGATGCAGGGTTCTGCTCGAAACCAGGTAAGCTGCACTAAGAATCTTCGCTAGGTATCTGGGGAAGGAGCATGTGATTAGAGGATGCTTTTAAATACACTCAGGTGTAACGTGTAAAGGGCCAGTTGGGCTAATCTGAGTTTGGAGCTATTTTGCCACTTGGTAGTGTGCAACCTTTAAAGATTCCCTTAACATGGTTTCTCATGGTGGGATGAAGAGGAAGCTTGACTGTATACCTGACGTGTGCTGAGCACTCTGGTCAGTGGTAGACTGACTGTGTACCTGACATGTGTGCTGAGCACTCTGGTCAGTGGTAGTCTGACTGTGTACCTGACATGTGTGCTGAGCACTCTGGTCAGTGGTAGACTGACTGTGTACCTGACATGTGTGCTGAGCACTCTGGTCAGTGGGAGTCTGACTGTGTACCTGACATGTGTGCTGAGCACTCTGGTCAGTGGGAGTCTGACTGTGTACCTGACATGTGTGCTGAGCACTCTGGTCAATGGGAGTCTGACTGTGGTGATGCTGACTTTTACTTCAGGATGATCTGACTCACAAACTGGCTGACATTGTGAAGATCAACAATCAGCTGCGGCGGAACGAGCAGAATGGTGCAGCTGCCCATGTCATCGCAGAAGATGTGAAACTTCTCCAGTTCCATGTGGCCACCATGGTGGACAATGAACTGCCCGGCTTACCCCGTGTGCGTCTGCACACTCCTGCCCTTATGGGTTGGAGCCAGGGTGGGGGCCAGCATGAAGCAGCAGAACTGTGTAGGAGAGCCCAGTGCTGACTACCTGGGTGCCCCTTCCTATGTTTTCTTATAGGCCATGCAGAAATCTGGCCGTCCCCTCAAGTCCCTGAAGCAACGGTTGAAGGGCAAGGAAGGACGGGTTCGAGGGAATCTAATGGGCAAGCGAGTGGACTTCTCAGCCCGCACTGTCATCACCCCTGACCCTAACCTATCCATTGACCAAGTCGGTGTTCCCCGATCCATTGCTGCCAACATGACCTTTGCAGAGATTGTCACACCCTTCAACATTGACAGGTGTGCTTTAATCTATAAACCTTGTCCCTAGTGGCCAAGGTAGGCGGTGGGGCACATGTTCTCAGACGTGTGCCTTCCTCATCTGGAAGAGAGAACTTGGAATAAAGCAGGAAAACACTGAAATTAATAAGTTTGGCATCCTCTTGAGGTTTGGGATGAAGGTGGAGAGTATTTTGCTTATTTCATACTTCTTTCCTTCCTAGACTTCAGGAATTAGTACGCAGGGGAAACAGCCAGTATCCAGGAGCCAAGTACATCATCCGAGACAATGGTGATCGAATCGACTTACGTTTCCACCCTAAGCCCAGTGACCTTCACCTGCAGACTGGCTATAAGGCATGTAATAGGTCATGATCATTCTTAGTCACCAGAACAGGAAGCCTCCTGTAGAATGGAGGCTGGCCTAAATTTAAGCTTGTCTAATGGTTGCTAATTTTAGGGGCGTGGCAGTCAGAGTGTTGTTGGGGTTTTGTTTGAAACAGGTTTTTATCATATACCCCAGGCTAACCTAGAAATAGTGGACTTGGAATTGGTGAGCCTCTTGTCTTAGTTCCCTAGTGCTAGTGTATGCCACTGTGACAGTGTTTTAAAGGGCTCTGCTGAACCAGTTGTGCTGCCAGACTCTATGTCAAAGTGAGGTTACATCAGCCCTTGTCAGCATGTATGTGGCAGGGGAGAGAGCCTCATGGATGTTTGTGGTTACTACATTCTATTATCCTTAGTAACCTGATGTTGGACCAGGGCTGTGTAAAGGGAATGTTTGAAGGTGAAATAACAGTGAAAAGGCATCCCAGTATCATCCCCAGTCTACAAGAACCTGGGTCCACTGTCATTGCATTCCTAGTGTGCCTCCTTCACTGAGCCCTTCTCTGTACCTCACCTCTCTAGGTGGAACGGCACATGTGTGACGGGGACATTGTTATCTTCAATCGTCAGCCAACTTTACACAAGATGTCCATGATGGGGCATCGGGTCCGCATCCTCCCCTGGTCTACTTTTCGCTTGAATCTTAGGTTAGTTCTCTGCCTAAGGGAATCGGGCTGAGATGGGAACAGGCCAGACAATTTTATTATATGTCACTGAAGACATAGTCCCAACTCTGACCTCTTTCTCTGTTTGGCTACAGTGTGACAACTCCATACAATGCAGACTTTGATGGAGATGAGATGAATTTGCACCTGCCACAGTCTCTGGAGACACGGGCAGAGATCCAAGAGTTGGCCATGGTGCCTCGAATGATTGTCACCCCCCAGAGCAATCGACCTGTCATGGGCATTGTGCAAGATACACTCACGGCAGTACGCAAATTCACTAAGAGAGATGTCTTCCTGGAACGGGTGTGTGATCCAAATGGAAATTTCATGTATTATCTGTAAAATAAAGGAAAGAAACTATGTCCTTGTTAAATTTTTATTTTATCACTTCGATATTTTTTATTATTATTAAAAGAAAAATAAGATCTTACTATTATAATATTTTATATTTAACTAAAAATTTGAAAGACACTTGTAGCATCCTTTTGCTTCCGAAATCTGGCTTACTTTGTTAGGCAGGGCAGTCTTGCAAATATTTCTGAAATAATGAAACTCTTCATCCCCGTTTACTTTCTATTCTTGCTGTTTACCTCTCAGGGTGAAGTGATGAACCTCTTAATGTTCCTGTCCACGTGGGATGGGAAGGTCCCACAGCCAGCTATCCTCAAGCCCCGGCCCCTGTGGACAGGCAAGCAGATCTTCTCCCTCATCATACCTGGTCACATCAATTGTATCCGCACCCACAGCACCCATCCTGATGACGAAGACAGTGGCCCTTACAAGCACATCTCTCCTGGGGACACCAAAGTAAGGCTTGGCTTTTGAGTATATACAGGATTTGAACATGGGAATAAGAACAGAAATCTGAGCAAGTGTTTGTCCACAGGTGGTAGTGGAGAATGGGGAGCTTATCATGGGCATCCTTTGTAAGAAGTCCCTGGGCACCTCAGCAGGCTCTCTGGTCCACATCTCCTACCTAGAGATGGGTCATGACATCACCCGCCTCTTCTACTCCAACATTCAGACTGTCATTAACAACTGGCTTCTCATCGAGGGTCAGTATAGCGAGCACTTCCAAAGCATATCAGAATCTTCTTTTCCTCACTTACTATTTATCCTTTATTTGTTCACACTGTCCTCCTAGATTGCCTAGGAGTCAAAATGAGTGTTGCTAATGTTTTTTTTTTTTTGTTTCTCCCTAGGTCATACCATTGGCATTGGGGACTCCATTGCAGATTCTAAGACTTACCAGGACATTCAGAACACTATTAAGAAAGCTAAACAGGATGTAATTGAGGTGAGGGAAGGCTGGGCAGAGAGGAGCATCTTAGGGGTTTGAATTTAACTCTGCAAGAGCAAAATAGATGTAAGGATTTAGAGAGAAAGGGGGAAATAGTGACTCAAATGTGTCAATGAAAATCTGTCTCCAGGTCATTGAAAAGGCTCATAACAATGAGCTAGAACCCACCCCCGGAAACACATTGCGTCAGACATTTGAGAATCAAGTGAATCGTATTCTCAATGATGCTCGAGACAAAACTGGCTCCTCTGCACAGAAATCTCTCTCTGAATATAACAACTTCAAGTCTATGGTGGTGTCTGGAGCTAAAGGTTCCAAGATCAACATCTCCCAGGTAAGAACCTTCATTTTTCCAGATATGTTGCCTACTCCAAAGTCTGGAAGAAGGATGGTGTGTTCATGGTTTGGTGTGAGGAAAGATGGGAAATATAGTAGGCAATTCCTTACCACCACCACTGCTGCAGTGTTGGGGCTTGAAACAAGTAAAAGGCCTCTTTTTTTAAAAAAAATGGTTTTTCAAAGTGGGAGTTGGTGAGGGAGCACCCTCATAGAAGCGGGGAGGAGGATGGGATGGGGGTTTCCGGAGGGGAAACCAGAAAAGGAGATAACATTTGAAATGTAACACAAAAAAAAAAAAAAAAAAAAAAAAAAAAGCCAGGCAGTATGGTGGCACAACGCCTTTAATCCCAGCACTAGGGAGGCAGTTCGAGGCCAGCCTACTCTATAGAGTGAGTTCCAGGACAGCCAGGGCTACACAGAGAATCCCTGTCTCGAAAAACCAAGAAAAAAAAGAAAAAGAAAAAAAAAAGAAGTATAAATTTAAAAATATGGTTTTCTTGTGTAGCCCAGGTAGAATGTGAACTTAGTATCTTTCTGCTCCTCTTTCCAACTTTAGGTTTCAGGCATGTACTACTATTTCTGTCGTAAATTCAGACTTTTAATGCAGGGGAAGATTATATGCAGCCTTTCCCCCCTTAGGTCATTGCTGTTGTCGGGCAGCAGAATGTGGAGGGCAAGCGGATCCCATTTGGATTTAAGCATCGGACTCTACCTCACTTTATCAAGGATGATTATGGACCTGAGAGCCGAGGCTTTGTAGAAAATTCATACTTGGCTGGCCTCACACCCACTGAGTTCTTCTTCCATGCCATGGGAGGACGAGAAGGTCTCATTGACACAGCTGTTAAGACTGCTGAGACTGGTGAGGCCTTTTCTCAGCCCTTGTAGAGATGGGAGTGGAGATTCTCGGTCTAAAGTTTCCCCATGGTGCATTTTGGTCTCTGCATCTTTGAGATTTGTCATGCTTTTGCCTCAGATCTTTCAATTAACTCCCCTTTCCAGGGTATATTCAGCGAAGGCTGATAAAATCCATGGAATCGGTGATGGTGAAATATGATGCAACGGTGAGGAACTCCATCAACCAGGTGGTACAGCTGCGCTATGGAGAGGACGGCCTGGCAGGCGAGAGCGTTGAGTTCCAGAATCTGGCTACACTTAAACCTTCTAATAAAGCTTTTGAGAAGAAGTAAGAGAGCCGGAAAACAAGTTGATTGGCACCTCTGGGTCCTACTGCGTTGCCTGAGTTACAGCATTCCCTTTAGAAAAGCGAGCTAATACATTTTGCAGCAGGGTTTACTTTTAGCACCAACATTTCTCCACCCATTTGAAATAGATGCTTCCTGGGAAGAAAGTAGATAAAGAGGTAGATTTGAAATCTGTCCCTCTGTCCCATTAGCTGTCCCTGTTCCTAGTGGTCTGTTCACATTTGGAAACCTCACAGTGTGCCTTAGTGGGGTGGAAACACAGAGCCCATTTGTCCCCTGATTTCACTCCCTTGTCACCTCTAGGTTTCGTTTTGATTATACAAATGAGAGGGCCCTGCGGCGCACTCTTCAGGAAGATCTGGTAAAGGATGTGCTGAGCAATGCCCACATCCAGAATGAGCTGGAACGGGAATTTGAACGGATGCGTGAAGATCGGGAAGTACTCAGGGTCATCTTCCCAACTGGTGACAGCAAGGTACATAGAAATGGGAAGTGCTAGACTAGAGGGGTCCTGCTGTTGAACTGTCATTCTAATGGATAGTCCTCCCATTAATCCCTCCTCCCTCAGGTGGTCCTCCCTTGTAACCTTCTGCGGATGATCTGGAATGCTCAGAAAATCTTCCACATCAATCCTCGCCTTCCCTCTGACCTGCACCCCATCAAAGTGGTAGAGGGTAAGCAAATAGAAAAAAAAAAAAGAAATAAAAATGAAAGGAGACAACCACCTGGGTATGGTGGAGGAGAACATTTGTTGTAGATAAAGGGAGAGTATAACCAGAGGCAGACACGTCTGGGCAAGTTCAGTGGTCATGACCCTGAGCCATGTAAGGAGAAGAGAGAGAGGGGAACCAGTTCAGCAGCCAAGAGGCCAACAGTACCAAAGGGGTGGTAACCAAAATGTCTGGATTATATAGGGAAGAGCCTCCCTGAAAGGGTATGCCAACCATACCTTGTAACAGGTATGGACTGAGGGATGCTGGGAGAACCTGGAGGCCATATCTGCTTTGATATGTTAAATAGGCAGCTCAGACTTTGTAAGTACTGCCTTCTTTGCTGTCTCTGGACTAGACTGAAGGATTAGACTCTGCTATGGCTTGGTCTGACCATCTCTTTGCCCCTCCATGGGTCCTAGGAGTCAAAGAATTGAGCAAGAAATTGGTAATTGTGAATGGAGACGACCCACTAAGTCGGCAGGCACAGGAGAATGCCACATTGCTCTTCAACATCCACCTAAGATCCACACTCTGCTCTCGCCGCATGGCTGAGGAGTTTCGGCTAAGTGGAGAGGCTTTTGACTGGCTGCTTGGGGAGATAGAGTCCAAGTTCAACCAAGCCATTGTGAGTATTGCACTTCCTTAGCCTTGGTTTTTATTTTTTTTTGTTTATTGGTGTCTTTGATTACTAGGAATAGCCCATTTCTCTCCACATTCCTTGGTATGTTAACTAGACACTTCAGCCTTTGTCCCAGGTTTGAGACTTAACCACAAGTAGTTCCTGCTTTGCTGTCTCCAGACTAGACTCAGGACGAGGCTGCTATTGTATAGCAATGGTATTGTATCATAGCAATATTAAAAATGAGGGATTGCCTGTACTATGTGAAACAAACATGTTCATATAAAGTGATCCTAGTGCTGTGCTGATTGAGGAAGTGAGTGCTGTGACCGGGGCATGATTGGGGTCTTCTTTTTTCCTAGAATGTCTACTATATATCTAATTCAAGTAAAAGTAGGAAATAAAAGAGGTAGAAAAGAGAGTATAGGTGCTGGAACATGTTTTCACTGTGACCCCAGGGATCTGTTGCCTTTTTGCACATGTGCATGCCAGCCCCATAAATATTATGCACGTAAATCCATGCAGGCAAAGATTTATACGTATTAAGTAAAACTTCTAGAAATTTAACTGGAAAGGCAAGCCCCATGTTTGGATTAGAAAGCTCAAATGTTGTTAAATGTGACTAATCTTCCTCAAAGTGATCTATAGATTAGCACAGCTGGTATAATAGTTCAATAGGTAAAGGTGCTTATCATCAAGCCTGATAAACCCAAATTCTGTCTCCAGAACCCCCATGATGGAAGGAGAGCACTGCCATGGCATACATGTGCCTACACATGAACACATATAGACATCGTGGAGAATGTAGATGTGGGCTGGAGAGATGGCTCTGTGCTTTAGAACACTGGCTACTTTTCCAAAGGATCTGAGTTCAATTCCTTGCACCTACCTGGTGTTCAGAATTGTAACTCAAGTCACAGGGTCTGACACCTTCTCACCTCTGCGGCCAGCATATTCATGCTGCACAGCAGACATACAGGCAAACCATTCATACACATAGAAACAAAAAGTGGATTGAGCATGCTCTAGTGTCTTTTCTGGGTATGCAGCATATCCCAGAGTGATGCAGAGTGATGGGTTAAAAACTGAAGCCCTTGTAAAGGAGATAAGAAATCTCTTTATAATTAACAGATAGGCTCACCCTAACTTCATTCCACGACTTGCAAGATAGGCTTTGTCTAATGCCAATTTTCCCATAGGCCCATCCTGGAGAAATGGTAGGAGCTCTGGCTGCTCAGTCTCTTGGAGAACCTGCCACTCAGATGACCCTGAACACCTTCCACTATGCTGGTGTGTCTGCCAAGAATGTGACGCTGGGTGTACCTCGACTTAAGGAGCTTATCAACATTTCCAAGAAGCCAAAGACCCCTTCACTCACTGTCTTCCTGTTAGGTCAATCTGCACGAGATGCTGAAAGGGCCAAGGTAAAAATCGGGATAATGGACTGCCTAGCGAGAACAGGTTGAATCGGTGGTGGCCACGCCTTTAATCCCAGCACTCGGGAGGCAGAGACAGGCGGATTTCTGAGTTCGAGGCCAGCCTGGTCTACAGAGTGAGTGCCAGGACAGCCAGGGCTACACATCTAAAAATGAGTCCCTGTCTCTTCCTAGGACATTCTTTGCCGCTTGGAACACACAACATTAAGGAAAGTGACTGCCAATACAGCCATCTACTATGACCCCAACCCCCAGAGCACAGTAGTGGCAGAAGATCAGGAGTGGGTGAATGTGTACTATGAGATGCCTGACTTTGATGTGGCCCGAATATCCCCCTGGCTGCTGCGTGTGGAGCTGGACCGAAAACACATGACGGACCGGAAGCTTACCATGGAACAGATTGCTGAAAAAATCAATGCGGGTAAGGCTGAGTAGACAGCCCACGTTAGATGTCCCACCTAGGTTGCTACTTCATTCATGGTCACTTTACTGGAGTCCTTAGAGTCACCTGTAAACACCTCTGCTTCCCAGCAGGTCTTTTTCAGGATCATTAAACCCTTCAGGTCCTCTCTGTACTTCCTTCCTTCCTTCCCTTCCCTTCCCAACGTGTTTTGGGTTTGGTTTAGGTGTGTGCATGTATACATACACTTGCACATCTGGAGGCCAAATGTTGACATTAGGTGTGTCTTCCTCTTTGACACTCTGGCTGCTGGAAGCCACTGTGTTCTCCGGGCTGGATGACCAGTGAGTCTCTAGGATCCATTCAGCTGTCTCTGTCTCCTGCCCAACACTGAGATTACAGACAGTCTGTTAAATGTGCTCTTTCTCACGGGCGTTACTGTTCTACCAGGTTTTGGCGATGATTTGAATTGTATTTTCAATGACGATAATGCAGAGAAGTTGGTTCTTCGTATCCGCATTATGAACAGTGATGAAAACAAGATGCAAGAGGTAAATGGGGACCCGGGGGAAATATAATAGAATCAGTGTAGTGCTGTGATTACAAGTGTGTGCCATCTGCAGTTGGATGGTTCTGATCTTAGCTGTTTAAGTCAAGAAGGTGGGAGAATAGAAAGAATTACTTTAGAGAGAGTTGCAGCTGGGTAGGTAAAGGAGCGAAAGTCCGAATTATAAGTAAAAGGTCTTTGAAACAGTAAGTGGGCATGCCTGTATCTCAGCATTTGGGAGGGTCAAAACAGGTTTTGGGTTTTTTTTTTTTTTTTTTTTTTGGTTTTTCGAGACAGGGTTTCTCTGTGTAGCCCTGGCTGTCCTGGAACTCACTCTGTAGACCAGGCTGGCCTCGAACTCAGAAATGCACCTGCCGATGCCTCCCAAGTGCTGGGATTAAAGGCGTGCGCCACCACTGCCTGGCAAGAAGATACTTTTTTGCTTATTTGAGTTTTTTAATTTTTGTTGTTTTGTTTTTAAGCTTTATTTACTTATTTTATATGTATATGAGTATACTGTATCTGTCTCCAGACACACCAAAAGAGAGCATCAGATCCCATTGCAGATGGTTGGGACCCACCATGTGGTTGCTGGGAATTGAACTCAGAATCTCTGGAAAAGCAGCTAGTGCTCTTAACCACTGAGCCATCTCCCCAGCCCGAATGTTTGTTTTTTTAAGACAGAGTTTCTCTGTGTAGCCCTGGCTGTCTTGGAACTCTAGAGATTTGCCTACGTTTGCCTCCCAAGTGCTGGGATTAAAGGTGTGTGTCACCACCGCCTAGCTTAGTAATTAAGTAATCAGTAATTCTTAGTCCTTACAAAGGACCCAGTTTTAATTCCCAGCACCAGGCACACATATTGTACACAGACAATGCATGCCAACAAAACACTCATAAACATAAAAGTGAAAATATATAAATGTTATAAAAGCTTAGTCTTTGTGAAGGCAAGGAAGCAATTCTTTCCTGGCAGATTGTAGTTTGAGGAAGGACCAAGGAAGAGATCAAAGGTGCTGAGCTTACTGACCTCACTTTTGTTGCAGGAGGAAGAGGTGGTGGATAAGATGGATGATGACGTTTTCCTGCGGTGCATTGAGTCCAACATGCTGACAGATATGACCCTGCAGGGTATCGAGCAGATCAGCAAGGTCAGCATCTGTTCTGCTCTGTGGCCAACTGCCGGCCTACTTGGACCCTCGACCCTCGTTCAGCCTGACTGGAGCTTGCTTTGTCTCTGCAGGTGTACATGCACTTACCTCAGACAGACAACAAGAAAAAGATCATCATCACAGAAGACGGAGAGTTCAAGGCCCTGCAAGAATGGATCTTGGAGACGGATGGCGTGAGCCTGATGCGGGTGCTGAGCGAGAAGGATGTGGACCCTGTGCGCACCACTTCCAATGATATCGTGGAGATCTTCACGGTGAGCCCGCAGGGCGTGCTTCTGTCTGGATCCAGTTTTTTAGTTTGGGGTGGACTGCCCCATCTCCTCCTTGCCGATCTGGGTAATGACAGGAGAAGGGAGATGAGCAGAGCTAACTTGGTTTGATTCTTCCTTTCAACTCTGGCAGGTTCTGGGCATTGAGGCTGTACGGAAGGCCCTGGAACGAGAACTTTACCACGTCATTTCCTTTGATGGTTCTTATGTCAATTATCGGCATTTGGCTCTCCTGTGTGACACTATGACATGCCGTGGCCATTTGATGGCCATCACTCGTCATGGTGTCAACCGCCAGGACACTGGGCCACTCATGAAATGCTCCTTTGAGGAAACGGTAATAACAACCTTCTGCGCCACCCCCTACTCCTGGTTTTTAGAGCTAGGACTTCACTGTGTAGCCTTTCCTAGCCTTCCCCTTCCCCTGTCACTGAAGCTCTCCAAAAGCTAAGCATGAGTCATCCTGCCCAGCTACTAATGACAGTTTTATTTTGTCATCATTTGTGTATGTGAGGGGCAGGGTCTTAACTATGTAGCCCTACCTGGAACTCACTGTGTAGACTTGGTTGGCTTTGAACTCACAAAGATCCTTTTTCTATCTCCCAAGTACTGAGATTAGCCATGTCCCACACAGTAAAGGCAATTTTTTTTTTTTTTTTTGGTTTTTCGAGACAGGGTTTCTCTGTGTAGCCCTGGCTGTCCTGGAACTCACTCTGTAGACCAGGCTGGCCTCGAACTCAGAAATGCGCCTGCCTCTGCCTGCCTCTGCCTCCCAAGTGCTGGGACAAAAGGCGTGCGCCACCACCGCCCGGCGTAAAGGCAAATTTCTGGGTTAGACTGAAAGAAGAGAGCTTGTCTCGGGAGTGAATGTGCAGGCCTTTGGCTCTGCCCTCCACTGTTGATAGTTGGGCTGTGGTGATGAACAACCCATATGGTGCTGTGGGTAGGGGATTGATGTCTCTTCTGGTTGTTCAGGTGGATGTCCTTATGGAAGCAGCTGCACATGGGGAGAGTGACCCCATGAAGGGAGTTTCTGAGAATATTATGCTGGGCCAGCTCGCTCCAGCTGGTACTGGCTGTTTTGACCTCCTGCTTGATGCTGAGAAGTGCAAATACGGCATGGAAATCCCCACCAATATCCCTGGCCTGGGGGCTGCTGGACGTGAGTCTGAGGGCTTCAGCTGTGTACAACTAGCCGGCTGTGGGGCGTGCGTGAGGGTAGACACACAAGGGAGCATGCCGTTAGTTCTGAGTGCTGTTCCTCATAAATCACTCTGGGCTTCTTTGCAGCTACTGGGATGTTCTTTGGCTCTGCACCCAGTCCAATGGGAGGAATATCTCCTGCAATGACACCCTGGAATCAGGGTGCAACTCCAGCCTATGGTGCCTGGTCTCCAAGTGTTGGTGAGTAGCCTAGTCCAGGAAGAAAAGCACTGGATTTCATGGGTTCCGGGGCTAGGTAAGGGGATGTGCTTGAGCTCCAGCTGATCCCATTGTTCTTCCTTCAGGGAGCGGGATGACCCCAGGAGCAGCTGGCTTCTCTCCCAGTGCTGCGTCTGACGCCAGTGGCTTCAGCCCAGGTTACTCCCCTGCATGGTCCCCCACACCAGGCTCTCCAGGCTCTCCTGGACCCTCAAGCCCATACATCCCCTCACCAGGTGAGTTGCTACACCATTTCCTCCTTGTTTCCATGTGTGTGTGTGTGTGGAAGGGTGGGCTCCACCACTCTCTCCCTTTTTGTCTTTTCCTACAGGTGGTGCTATGTCTCCCAGCTACTCACCGACGTCACCAGCATATGAGCCACGCTCCCCTGGGGGCTATACACCCCAGAGCCCCTCATACTCTCCTACTTCACCTTCCTACTCCCCAACCTCTCCATCTTACTCTCCAACCAGTCCCAACTACAGCCCTACGTCCCCTAGCTACTCGCCCACCTCTCCAAGCTATTCCCCAACTTCTCCATCCTACTCCCCGACCTCTCCTTCCTATTCCCCGACCTCTCCGAGCTACTCCCCAACATCTCCGAGCTATTCACCAACATCACCTAGCTATTCTCCAACTTCTCCCAGCTACTCCCCGACATCTCCTAGCTACTCCCCGACATCTCCCAGCTACTCACCAACTTCCCCAAGCTATTCCCCCACCTCCCCCAGTTACTCGCCGACATCTCCGAGCTACTCACCCACTTCTCCGAGTTACTCACCAACTTCCCCAAGTTATTCACCTACCAGCCCTAACTATTCTCCAACTAGTCCTAACTATACCCCAACCTCACCCAGCTACAGCCCAACCTCACCCAGCTACTCCCCTACTAGTCCAAACTACACACCCACCAGCCCTAACTACAGCCCAACCTCTCCCAGCTACTCCCCGACCTCTCCCAGCTACTCCCCCACCTCACCAAGCTACTCCCCCTCGAGCCCACGATACACGCCACAGTCTCCAACCTACACACCCAGCTCGCCAAGCTACAGCCCCAGCTCGCCAAGCTACAGCCCTACTTCACCCAAGTATACCCCAACAAGTCCTTCCTACAGTCCCAGCTCACCAGAGTATACCCCAACTTCTCCAAAATACTCGCCTACAAGCCCTAAATATTCACCTACTTCTCCCAAGTATTCTCCTACCAGCCCCACTTATTCACCTACCACCCCAAAATACTCACCAACCTCTCCTACGTACTCACCAACCTCTCCAGTCTACACCCCGACCTCTCCCAAGTATTCCCCTACTAGCCCTACCTACTCACCCACTTCTCCCAAGTACTCGCCCACCAGTCCCACCTACTCACCCACCTCTCCCAAGGGCTCTACCTACTCTCCCACTTCTCCTGGCTACTCCCCCACGAGCCCCACCTACAGCCTCACCAGCCCAGCCATCAGCCCAGATGACAGCGATGAGGAAAACTGAGCGTGAGCAGGGTGCAGCAGCAGCTGGTTAGGGTCAGACAACCTCAGTGGCCTGTGTGTCACTTCCCTCACAGGCTGTGACCCTGGCCTGGGTCCCTTGTACATAGCTCCTTGTGACGAAACCCTCTGGAAGTTCTGGATCCCATTTTTGATGGGCTTTTTGTCTTGTCCTCCACTCGTGCTGTCTCGGACTCACTGACCCAGCTGCAGGGTTTTGTTACCCTGCCAGTTCCCTGCCTGGCTCCACCATGAAGATCTCTGTTTGCCTGTGGCCTGATTGGGCTGACAGGCATTTTAACTTCGGAAGGCTAGTTCCTGCATTGGGTCACACATCTGATCTGGAAGAACAAAGCTTAAGCTGCCTTTCTTTGTCTGTTATTTTTTGAAATTGAAATAAAGTTTACTAATTTTGACCAAAAGTCTGTACATGTACTGCTTAATTGGGGGCTCAGAGAGGCAAGAATGTCCAAGTTCCTTGAGCCTTCTTGAAAAACTACAGAAGAAGCTGGTGGAGGAGCAGCAAAAATAATCTTCCTAAATCCTACCATCAGGAGCATGTCTTGGGGTTGGTGTGGGGGAGTGTTTTAAAGAAATGCCTGTATAGTCCTGGCTGTTTGGGAGTCTGTATAGACCAGGTGACCTCCAACTCAGAAACATTCTGCCTCACACCCAGGATTAAAAGGTGTGTGTTTTTTCTTTTTTTTTTTTTCTTTTTTTTTTTTTTTTTTTTAAAGATTATTTTTACGTATATGAGTACACTGTAGCTGTCTTCAGACACACCAGAAGAGGGCATTGGATCCTATTACAGATGGTTGTGAGCCATCACATAGTTGCTGGGAATTGAACTCAGGACCTCTGGAAGAGCAGCCAGTGCTCTTAACCACTGAGCCATCTCTCCAGCCCTTAAAGGTGTATATAACCACACCTACCTAACTTTAAAAAGTTAATTTGTTTTTATGTGTATGTGAGGGTGTTTTGTTGTTTTGGGGTTTTTTGCATGTATGTGTGTGCCATGTGTACCTAGTGCCCAAGGATCAGAAGAGGGCATTGGGTCTCCTGAACTGTGAAGTGTAGTTAATGGTAATTATGAGCCACCATGTGGGTGTTGGGAACCAAATCCATGTTCTCTGAAAAAACAACTGAAGATTTTTGTTTGTTTTTTAGTTTAAGACTGGGGTTTCTCAGCGTAGCCTTGGCTAGCCTCAAACTCCTCAGTGCTGGGATTAAAGCACTACCACCAGCCCAGGACAAGTGTTAGCCCAGCTGCTGAGCCTTCTCTCCAGATCCCCAGTCCCCATTTTGGTATTTTTATTCTACACATAGAGAATACCTGCCTCTATCTCTGGAATGGTATTATAGACACATGCCACCACACCTAGCCTTATAACTTAATTTTTTAGAAAAGAGATTTTTGCCAGTAGGCAAAGGCAGAGGAAGGCAGAGTTGAAAATATCCTGGTCTACATAGTGACTTCCAGGACAGCCAGGACCTTGTCTCACAAAAACAAAAGTTTAATGGAGCTAGAGACATGAATCCTTGGTTGAGAGTGCTCACTGCATTTGCAGAGGACCCAAAATCACTGTCCAGTGTACACCAGGCAGTAGTCACAATTACCCAGAACTCCAGCTCAAGGGGATCCAGGCCCACCTAGCCGCCACCACCTGCACTCTGTACACAGATAGGCATTTGTAAATTAAAGGTCTTTTAAAAAAAAAAAAAAACGGCAGGGGGGGGGGGTTGCTGGAGAGATGGCTCAGGGTAAGAGCACAGTGCATTGCTCTTGAGGGAACATAGATGGGCACCAACTGGGCACACACTTGAAAACAAGACACTTGGAAGTAAATCTATAAGGGGGTTACTTATTTTTATTTTCTGTGGGTATTCATGTCTTGGTGCACTTGTGTTGCCAGGCCTGGCTTTTACATGAATGCTCCTCATGCTTGAGGGCCGGACACTACCAAAAGACCAAAAAAGTCATCTCTCTTGCCTTCCAGTCACAGCTTTGATTTCCTGTGTTACTTCATAATGAGAAATTTATTTTTATTTATTTATTTATTTTACATATGTGGCACACTATAGCTGTCTTCAGACACACCAGAGGAGGGCATTGGATCCCGTTACAGATGGTTGTGAGCCACCATGTGGTTGCTGGGAATTGAACTCAGGACCTCTGGAAGAGCAGTCAGTGCTCTCAACCGCTGAGCCATCTCTCCAGCCTGAGAAATTTAACTGACTAGAACAATTCATCTTTGCTTTTGGCCTTTTTTTCCTCTATTTTGAGATATTATTTTATATCTATGAATGTTTTGCTTGCATAGGAGTATGTGTGCCATGTGCATGCCTAGTGTCCACAGTCCACAGAGGTCAGAAGAGGGTGTTGAAGCCCCTGGGCTAGAGTTATGAATAGTTATGAGCCACCAGTGAGTGCTAGAAGCAAACCCAGGCCCTGTGGAAGAACACTAGAGCAGTCTGCACTGTCATCATCTCAGTGATCATTTGCACTGAGCCATCATCTCTCAAGCCCTATAACAATTTTTAAAAAAAAAATAAAACTTAGCCGGGCAGTGGTGGCGCACACCTTTAATCCCAGCACTTGGGAGGCAGAGGCAAGCAGATTTCTGAGTTCGAGGCCAGCCTACTCTACAGAGTGAGTTCCAGGGCTACACAGAGAAACCCTGTCTCAAAAAAAAAAAAAAAAAAAAAAAAAAAAATTTAAGCTAGAGAGTTGGTTCAGCGGTTGAGTTCAATTCCCAGCACCTACATGGTGGCTCACAGCCATCTGTAACTCCAGTTCCAGGGGATCCAACACCTTCCTCTGACCTCAGAGGGTACCAAACAAACGTTGTGTGCTATCCAGGTATACATGCAAACGAAACACCCATACACATAAAATAAAAAGTCATTCAAAATTTAAAAAGTAAAACCTTCATTAAGCTACTAAGCTTTTCTACTACAAGATCTTCCTACACAGAAACATTCAATTTTATAAAGTTGGCCATGGTGGTTTAAGTCTGTAAGTCCAGCACTTGGCAGCTCAGCACTAGGATTGCTACTAGTCTGAGCCCAGCTCGGACTGCATAGTGAAGGGGACCAAATCGAGCTACAGAGGAAGACTCCCAATAAATACAGATACATAATTTTATGAAGCTTTGAGGTAAACTATGTCGCCCACACTGTCTTGAAGCTTAGAATCTTCTTGGGTTTGTTTGTTTGTTTGTTTGTTTGTTTTTCGATTTTTTGGTTGGGTTTGGGTTTGGGGGGGGGTTGGGGTTTTTTGTTTTGTTTTGTTTTTTATTCCTTTTTTGGTTTTTTTTTTTGGGGGGGTGGGGGTCAAGACAGGGTTTCTCTGTGTAGCCCTGGCTGTCCTGGAACTAACTCTGTAGACCAGGCTGGCCTCGAACTCAGAAATCCGCCTGCCTCTGCCTCCCAAGTGCTGGCATTAAAGGCGTGTGCCGCCACCACCTGGCTTCTTGGAATCTTCTTGCATGAAGCCCTCAAGCATTAGAATTGTGTGACAGCATGCCCAACTTTCATTACTGATTGTGAAGATAGCCTTTAATGACTGAGCCATTTCTCCAGCCCCATTATTAGTATTATTATAATTTATTTGGTTTTGAGGTGTGTGTGTGTGTGTGTGTGTGTGTGTGTGTGTGTGTGCGCGCGCGCGCGCGCGCGCGCGCGCGCGCACATGCACACATCATGGTGCCAATGGAGTTCAAAAGACAACTTGTGAGAACTGGTTCTCTTCCAAGGGTCCAAACTCAGACTTCAGCCTCTATAGCAGATGCCTTCATCCTCTGAGCCATCTTGCTGCCCACCCACTTTAAAAATAGTTAACTGCTAGGTTTGATGGTACAAACCTTTAATCCTAGAACTCTGGATACAAAAGCAGTCAGATCTCTGTAAGGCTGAGGCCAGCCTGATCTACATAGCAAGTTCCACTCCGGTCTATGTAGTGAGGTCCTGTCTAATATAAATAGCCTTTCCACCCATCACTTCTGCACAAGGGGCAGCCATGGCACCCAGCCAGAATGGCATGATCCTGAAGCCCCTCTTCCACAAGGATTGGCATCAGTGAACAAGCACTTAGTTCAACCAGTTGGCACACAAGAGCCTCAAATGCAAGGCCAGGAAGTCAAAGTGTGTCACATTGCCTTCTCACCATGCGTCTGGTCCCATCAGGCCGACAAAATGAGGTGCCCTACACTAAGATACCACACCAAGGACTGACCTGGCAGAACTCAGAGTGACTGGTATCCACAAGAAAGTGGGTTGCTGGCCGGGCGGTGGTGGCGCACGCCTTTAATGCCAGCACTTCGGAGGCAGAGGCAGGCGAATTTCTGAGTTTGAGGCCAGCCTGGTCTACCGAGTGAGTGCCAGGACAGCCAGGGCTACACAGAGAAACCCTGTCTCAAAAAACCAAAAAAAAAAAAAAAAAAAGAAAAGAAAAAAGAAAGAAAGTGGGCTGCAGCACCATGGCATCTTTGTGGCCCCGTGGAAGGGAAGTAAATCCACTGAATTACAGGCCAGTGTGCAGCGGGGCTTGAAGGAGCACCTCCCCATGCTCAAACTTTCCCCCAGGAGACCCTCTGCTCCAAAGAAAGGAGACAGTTCTGCTGAAGAGCTTAAATTACCCACAGCGGACAGGCCCTGTGATGCCCATCCAGAATGTCTACACAAAGGAAAAAGCCAGAATCAGTGAAGAAGAAAAGAACTGTAAGACTTTTGCCAGTCTTATGGCCCAGACCAGTGCCTGGCTCCTGGGCACCCAAATACAAAGCGCAAAGGAAGCCGCAGAGCAAGATGTCAGAAAGTATTGAGCTATTGGAGTATTGCAAGAAAATCTCCATAAGGCAAATAAATAAACAAAGCAGATAAATAAATGAAACGGGTTGTTGACTGTTACTACATGGTTGAATTGTAATTAATTTGGTTTAGAAGTATTGCTTCCTGCTTTTCTACCACTGTGAAAGGGTTTTTCATTGAATAGTTTCATTAATTTGGGCATGTTATTTAGCTCCAAATACTTAAATTAAATGGAAAAAATGACCTGTGATATAGTTCAGCCAGTGAAGGTGCTTGCTAACCTGACAGCCTGCTTTCAATTGCTGGGAACCCACAAGGAGAGGACTAAGTCTCACAAATTGTTTTCAGACATCATGCATCTCTCTCACTCTCTCTCTCTCTCTCTCTCTCTCTCTCTCTCTCTGTGTGTGTGTGTGTGTGTGTGTGTGTGTGTGTGTGTGTGTGTGTGTAATAAAGGGCTAGAAAGATGGTTCTGTACTGAAGAGCACATGTGCTGCTCTTAGACCTGAAGACCTGAGTTCTACTCCCAGCATCTGTGTCAGTCAGAATGCTCATAATCGCTCTTAGCTATAGCTCCGGGATGTCTGATGCCTCTAAAAGCACCCGCATTCAAATGCACAAACTCACACCCAGGTACACACATGCACACAATAAAATAGATATGTTTGATGCAATAAAGGAGTTGTTGAGAGGACTTGCTGTTCTTGCAGAAGACCCACGTTTGGGTCCTGGCACTCCCATGGTGGCTGCTTGTCCTTGACGCCAATTCAGGGGGTATGGCGCCCTCTTCTGGCAACTGAAGGCACCAGGAATGCACTCAGTATACCTACTGGTAGGAAATACACTCATATACATAAAAATAATAAATCTTGAGGCTGGAGAGATAGCTCAGTGGTTAAGAGCACGAAGAGATATCTTCCCTGGATCTGGCTGCTCTTCCAAAGGACCCAGGGTTTCATTCCCAGCACTCACATGGCAGCTGACAACTGTAACTAACTCCAGTTCCAGGAGATCTGACACCCTCATACAGACACATACAGGAAAATCACATAACCACATATAAAAGTAAAATTTTAAAATAACAATAATAATAATGAAAAGAATAAGAAAAGAAGAAGAAGAAGAAGAAGAAGAAGAAGAAGAAGAAGAAGAAGAAGA